>JAJEOU010001579.1:0-113288 GCA_021534815.1 Acrocephalus arundinaceus | reverse complement strand
CATCCATCCATCATCCATCCATCATCCATCATCCATCCATCCATCCATCCATCCATCCATCATCCATCCATCATCCATCCATCCATCCATCCATCCATCCATCCATCCATCATCCACATCCATCCATCATCCATCCATCCATCCATCCATCCATCCATCCATCCATCCATCATCCATCCATCCATCATCCATCCATCCATCATCCATCCATCCATCCATCTCATCCATCATCCATCCATCACCATCCATCATCCATCCATCCATCCATCCATCCATCCATCCATCCATCCATCATCCCATCCATCCATCATCCATCCATCATCCTCATCCATCCATCATCCATCCATCCATCCATCCATCCATCCATCATCCATCCATCCATCATCCATCCATCCATCATCCATCCATCATCCATCATCCATCCATCCATCCATCCATCCATCCATCCATCCATCCATCCATCATCCATCCATCCATCCATCATCCATCCATCCATCCATCCATCCATCCATCCATCCCATCCATCCATCCATCCATCCATCCATCATCCATCCATCATCCATCCATCCATCCATCATCCATCCATCCATCCATCCATCCATCCATCCATCCATCCATCCATCCATCATCCATCATCCCAATCATCCATCCATCATCCATCATCCATCCATCCATCCATCCATCATCCATCCATCATCCATCCATCCATCCATCATCCATCCATCCATCCATCCATCCATCCATCCATCATCCATCCATCATCCATCCATCATCCATCCATCCATCCATCCCATCATCCCATCATCCATCCATTCCATCCATCCATCATCCATCCATCCATCCATCATCCATCATCCATCATCCATCCATCCATCCATCCATCCATCATCCATCCATCATCCATCCATCCATCATCCATCCATCCATCCATCCATCATCCATCCATCCATCCATCCATCCATCCATCCATCCATCCATCCATCATCCATCCATCCATCATCCATCATCATCCATCATCCATCCATCCATCCATCCATCATCCATCCATCCATCCATCATCCATCCATCATCCATCCATCATCCATCCATCATCCATCCATCCATCCATCATCCATCCATCATCCATCCATCCATCCATCCATCCATCCATCCATCATCCATCCATCATCCATCATCCATCCATCCATCCATCCATCATCCATCCATCCATCCATCATCCATCCATCCATCATCCATCCATCATCCATCATCCATCCATCCATCCATCCATCCATCCATCCATCCATCCATCCATCCATCATCCATCCATCCATCCATCCATCATCCATCCATCCATCATCCATCCATCCATCATCCATCCATCCATCCATTTTGTGTCCATTTCTGACTGTTCTGGGTCCATTTTGGGTCCATTTTGGATCCATTTTGTGCCCATTTTGGGTCCATTTTGTGCCCATTTTGGATCCATTTTGTGCCCATTTTGGATCCATTTTGTGCCCATTTTGGGTCCATTTTAGGTCCATTTTCTGACCACTTTGTGTCCATTTTGTGCCCATTTTAGATCTATTTTAGGTCCACCTTGAGTCTAACCCTGGCCAGGCTCCTGTCCTGCCCAAGCTGTCCCCTAAAGACCTTTCAATAAATCTCTGCTTTATTCTCCAGCTCTGCCCAGTCTGTCCCAGCTCAGCCTTCCCAAGGCTCAGCTGCGGTGCCACCGCTGTCCCTGTCCTCACAGTGCCACCGCTGTCCCTGTCCCCATGATGCCACCACTGTCCCTGTCTCCACGATGCCACTGCTGTCCTTGTCCCCACGGTGCCACTGCTGTCCCTGTCCCCACAGTGTCACCGCTGTCCCTGTCCCCATGATGCCACCTCTGTCCCTGTCCCCATGATGCCACCACTGTCCCTGTCCCCGCGGTGCCACCGCTGTCCCTATCCCTGTGGTGCCACCGCTGTCCCTGTCCCGACGATGCCACCGCTGTCCCTGTCCCCACAGTGCCACCGCTGTCCCTGTCCCCACGATGCCACCGCTGTCCCTGTCCCCGCGGTGCCACCGCTGTCCCTGTCCCCATGGTGCCACCGCTGTCCCTGTCCCCACTATGCCACCACTGTCCCTGTCCCCGCGGTGCCACCGCTGTCCCTGTCCCCACGATGCCACCACTGTCCCTGTCCCCGCGGTGCCACCTCTGTCCCTGTCCCCGCGGTGCCACCTCTGTCCCTGTCCCCACTATGCCACCGCTGTCCCTGTCCCCGCGGTACCACCACTGTCCCTGTCCCCGCGGTGCCACCGCTGTCCCTGTCCCTGCGGTGCCACCGCTGTCCCTGTCCCTGCGGTGCCACCGCTGTCCCTGTCCCCACAGTGCCACCGCTGTCCCTGTCCCTGTGGTGCCACCACTGTCCCTGTCCCCATGATGCCACCACTGTCCCTGTCCCTGCGGTGCCACCACTGTCCCTGTCCCCGCGGTGCCACCGCTGTCCCTGTCCCTGTGGTGCCACCACTGTCCCTGTCCCCATGATGCCACCACTGTCCCTGTCCCCACGATGCCACCGCTGTCCCTGTCCCCACGATGCCACCACTGTCCCTGTCCCCACAGTGCCACCGCTGTCCCTGTCACCACGATGCCACCGCTGTCCCTGTCCCTGCGGTGCCCCACTGTCCCTGTCCCCGCGGTGCCACCACTGTCCCTGTCCCTGTGGTGCCACCACTGTCCCTGTCCCTGTGGTGCCACCACTGTCCCTGTCCCCGCGGTGCCACCGCTGTCCCTGTCCCCATGATGCCACCACTGTCCCTTTCCCCATGATGCCACCGCTGTCCCTGTCCCTGCGGTGCCACCGCTGTCCCTGTCCCCATGGTGCCACCGCTGTCCCTGTCCCCGCAGTGCCACCGCTGTCCCTGTCCCCGCGGTGCCACCTCTGTCCCTGTCCCCGCGGTGCCACCGCGGTCCCTGTCCCTGTGGTGCCACCGCTGTCCCTGTCCCCACGGTGCCACCTCTGTCCCTGTCCCCGCGGTGCCACCGCTGTCCCTGTCCCCACGATGCCACCACTGTCCCTGTCCCTGTGGTGCCACCACTGTCCCTGTCCCCACAGTGCCACCGCTGTCCCTGTCCCCACGATGCCACCACTGTCCCTGTCCCTGTGGTGCCACCACTGTCCCTGTCCCCACTATGCCACCACTGTCCCTGTCCCCACAGTGCCACCGCTGTCCCTGTCCCCACAATGTGTGGTGTCACGATGTCACCAGCTCTGCGTGGGCTCTGCGAAAGCACCCGGGTGCGTTCCTGAGAATGCTGAGCGTGGCACAAACCCGGGAGCGGCGCGGGGGCCCCGGAAAAGGCTCAGCCACAGAACCCCCCCCGCCCACGGGGGATTCATCCCTTCCCTGCACAGAAACCCACGGCAGTACGGGAAAAGGTTTGCTGTCCTAAAGGGGAGGGAAAAGGGGTTTAGTTGGAGTCATTTGCTGTATTTAGCTCTGTGTTGGTATATTTTAGTTCATAATGTTCTGTTTATTATATCTTATTTATTATAATATAATATATTTATATTTATATTATGTAATATAACATAATATATTTATATTTATATTTATATTTATATTTATATTTATATTTATATTTATATTTATATTTATATTTATATTTATATTTATATTTATATTTATATTTATATAATATGATTGTATAATTTTATTATTACATTATTATAATTATATAATAATATTGTGTAATATTTCTTATAATATATATAATAAAATTATATAATATATTATATTTTAGTCTTAATATTCTGTTTATATGGGGGAAAGGTTTGCTGTCCTAAAACGGAGTAAAATAGATTTTTAGTTGGAATCATTTGCTGTATTTAGCTCTGTGTTGGTATATTTTAGTTCATAATATTCTGTTTATTATATCTTATTTATTGTAATATAATATAATATAATATAATATAATATAATATAATATAATATAATATAATATAATATAAATATATTTATATAATATAATATAATAAATTTATATTTATATTTATATTTATATTATAATCATATAATTGTATAATTATATTATTATTACATTATTATAATTATATAATAATAATATGTAATATTTCTTATAATATATATAATAAAATTATATTATATAATACATTATATAATAATATATTATATTTTAGTCTTAATATTCTGATATTGATATGGGGAAAAGGTTTGCTGTCCCAAAGGGGAGGAAAAGAGATTTTTAGTTGGAGTAATTTGCTGTATTTAAATCTGTGTTGTTATATTTTAGTTCATAATATTCTGTTTATTATATCTTATTTATTGTAATATAATATATTTATATTTATATTATATAATATAACATACTATATTTATATTTATATTTATATTTATATTTATATTTATATTTATATTTATATTTATATGATTGTATAATTATATTATCACATTATTATAATTATATAATAATATTATGTAATATTTCTTATAATATATATAATAAAATTATATTATATAATACATTATATAATAATATATTATATTTTAGTCTTAATATTCTGTTGATAAGGGGAAAATTTTGCTGTCCCAAAGGGGAGGAAAAGAGACTTTTAGTTGGAGTAATTTGCTGTATTTAAGTCTGTGTTGTTATATTTTAGTTCATAATATTCTGTTTATTATATATTATTTATTGTAATATAATATAATATAATATAATATAATATAATATAATATAATATAATATAATATAATATAGTATAATATAGTATATTTATATTATATAATATAACATAATATATTTATATTTATATTTATATTTATATTTATATTTATATTTATATTTATATTTATATTTATATTTATATTTATATTTATATTTATATTCATATTATACTCATATAATTGTATAATTATATTATCACATTATTATAATTATATAATAATAAAATGTAATATTTCTTATAATATATATAATAAAATTATATAATATATTATATTTTAGTTCATAATATTCTGTTTATTATATCTTATTTATTGTAATATAATATAATATAATATATTTATATTATATAATATAGGATAATATATTTATATTTATATTTATATTTATATTTATATTTATATTTATATTTATATTTATATTTATATTTATATTTATATTTATATTTATATTTATATTTATATTTATAATCATATAATTGTATAATTATATTATTATTACATTATTATAATTATATAATAATATTGTGTAATATTTCTTATAATATATATAATAAAATTATATTATATAATATATTATATAATAATATATTTTAGTCTTAATATCCTGTTAATATGGGGAAAAGGTTTGCTGTCCAAAAGGGGAGGAAAAGAGATTTTTAGTTGGAGTCATTTGCTGTATTTAGCTCTGTGTTGGTATATTTTAGTTCATAATATTCTGTTTATTATATCTTATTTATTGTAAAATAATATAATTATATTATATTAATATAATATAATAATCATATAATTGTATAATTATATTATTATAATTATATTATAATAATTATATTATTATAGTATTATAATTATATAATAATATCGTGTAATAGTTCTTATAATATATATAATAAAATTATATTATATAATACATTATATAATAATATATTTTAGTCTTAATATTCTGTTTATATGGGGAAAAGGTTTGCTGTCCAAAAGGGGAGGAAAAAAGGGTTTTAGTTGGAATCATTTGCTGTATTTAGGTCTGTGTTGTTATATTTTAGTTCATAATGTTCTGTTTATTATATCTTATTTATTGTAATATAATATAATATAATATATTTATATTTATATAACATAATATATTTATATTTATATTTATATTTATATTTATATTTATATTTATATTTATATTTATATTTATATTTATATTTATATTTATATTTATATGATTGTATAATTATATTATCACATTATTATAATTATGTGATAATATTATGTAATATTTCTTATAATATATATGATAAAATTATATTATATAATACATTATATAATAATATATTATATTTTAGTCTTAATATTCTGTTAATATGAGGAAAAGGTTTGCTGTCACAATGGAGAGTAAAACAGATTTTTAATTGGAGTAATTTACTATATTTAGGTCTGCATTAAGTTATATTTTAATTAATAATATTCTGTCTATAATATTATAGTTTAGTCTTAATATTCTGTTAATATTAAGATTAATTTCTGCGTGGTTCAGTTTAAGTTTAGGTTAAGCATTGCTCGGGTAAATTATGGGGTTTTTAAAGTTCTGTTAAGCCACAGAATCCCCCTTAGGGTTTGGGGTCCCTAAGGAAAGTTTGGGGTCCCTAAGGAGGGTTTGGGGTCTCCAGGGATGGTTTGGGGTACCCAGGGAGGGTTTGAGATCTCTAGGGCGGGTTTGGGGTCCCTAAGGAAGGTTTGGGGTCCCTAAGGAAACTTTAGGGTCACTAAGGAGGGTTTGGGATCTCCAGGGATGGTTTGGGGTCCCTAAGGAGGGTTTGGGGTCCTCAAGGAGGGTTTGGGATCCTCAGGGAGGGTTTGGGGTGCCCAGGGAGGGTTTGGGGTCCCTAAGGAGGGTTTGGGATCCTCAGGGAGGGTTTGGGATTCTCAGGGAGGGTTTGGGGTACCCAGGGAGGGTTTGGGGGTCCCTAAGGAGGGTTTGGGATCTCCAGGGATGGTTTGGGGTCCCTAAGGAGGGTTTGGGGTCCCCGAGGAGGGTTTGGGATTCTCAGGGATGGTTTGGGGTACCCAGGGAGGGTTTGGGGTCCCTAAGGAGGGTTTGGGATCTCCAGGGATGGTTTGGGGTCCTTAAGGAGAGTTTGAGATCCTCAGGGAGGGTTTGGGGTGCCCAGGGAGGGTTTGGGGGTCCCTAAGGAGGGTTTGGGGTCCCCGAGGAGGGTTTGGGATCTCCAGGGATGGTTTGGGGTCCTTAAGGAGGGTTTGGGGTCCTCAAGGAGGGTTTGGGATCCTCAGGGAGGGTTTGGGATTCTCAGGGAGGGTTTGGGGTACCCAGGGAGGGTTTGGGGGTCCCCGAGGAGGGTTTGGGATCTCCAGGGATGGTTTGGGGGTCCCTAAGGAGGGTTTGGGGTCCTTAAGGAGGGTTTGGGGTCCTCAAGGAGGGTTTGGGATCCTCAGGGAGGGTTTGGGATTCTCAGGGAGGGTTTGGGGTACCCAGGGATGGTTTGGGGTCCCTAAGGAGGGTTTGGGGTCCCTGCACTTCCAGGTTTGATTTTCTGGACCACCCAGAGGTGACAGGAACACAGGAATTGTCCCCAGAGTGGCCAGAGGAGCAGGGACAGGAGATGTTGGCCAGGGGGACACCCAGGAGTGAGGTCCCCGTGCCCTTGGGGACTCAGAACCCACCCTGGTGACACCCACTGGGTGACACATTTGGGCACCCAGGACGGGGTTTGGCTGCGCTGCAGGCAGGGGAACAGCGCTCAAACACGGATTTCCTTTCTCTGACCCTTCCCTTATAATCCCCAACACCATCAACACTCCCCAAATTACAGCTGGCAACCAGAAGAGTCAAAAAATCCAAAATTCCTCACAACAATTTCTCACATTTCAAACACGGATTTCCTTTCTCTGACCCTTCCCTTTAAATCCCAAACACCATCAACACTTCCTACATTTCAGCTGGCAACCAGGAGAGTAAAAAAACCCCAAAATTCATCAAAATTCAAACACTGATTTTCTTTCCTTGACTCCTTTAAATCCCAGACACCAATCAGACTCCCTACATTTCAGCTGGCAGCCAGAAGAGTAAAAAAACCCCCAAATTTGCCACAATTTCTCAAAATTCAAACACAGATTTTCCTTCGTTGTCCCTTTCCTTATAATCCCAAACACCAATCAGACTCCCTACATTTCAACTGGCAGCCAGAAGGGTGAAAAAAACCCCAAAATTCGCCAAAATTTCTCAGAATTCACCATTTTGAGGGCCTTTCTCAGCAGCACCCAGCTCAAACCTCACAAGTTTTTCTTTCACAGACAACAACAACAACAAAGCGCCCTCATTTCTCAGCCAGAGCAAATTTTTAGCGTTTTTTACACTTAAAAATGCACATTTTTTAACATTTCTCAGCTAAAAAACCCCAAATCCATCCCCCTGACCCCCTAGAGGAGCTGCCCAGAGCTCCCTGAACACCCCGAGCTGTTTTTTCCTCCCCGGGGTGATGAGGGAGGTGCTGCTATTGTGCTTTTTGTATTTTTTTTTTTTCTTCCAGCCCCAAGCCACAGCGTAATTTCCACCGAGCAGCAGCAGCCGTTTCACCTGCGCCACGACAGAGGGGAAAAAATAAAAAATAAAATAAAAGGAGCATTTGAAGTCGGTTTTTGTTGGGTTTTTTTTTTTGGTGGCTGCATCTGTGCAACCGAATTTCTTTGTGCCCCCTGTGCGTGCTCAGGTGGGCACGGCTGGCCTGGCCAGGTGTTTTTTTCCCTTTTTCTCTGTTTTTTTTCTGGATTTTGGACCAAATCTGTTGGTTTGTCACCAAATCAGGAGTTCAGGTTGGTCTGAGTGTCCCAGAGCCAGATGTGATCCAGATGTGAGCCAGGGACGGACACCCAGCGCTGGTGGTGACACCAGGGACAGTGTCCCCAGAGCAGGGAGGTGTTTGCACTGAGACAACACCAAAAAAATGTGAATTTCTGAGCATCTGAACCTCCCCAAATCCGGCAGCAAACCTGAGGGAGCACAGAGCTGCTGCGGGGCCCTGAGGTACAGCCTGGGGACAAAAATGATTCACCCTGGGGACAAAATTCCTGCTCTTCCTGGGAACAAAACTCACTCTGGCTTTGCCCTGGGGACAAAGCTGCTCTGCCCTGGGGACAAAATTCCTGCTTCACCCTGGGAACAAAAATGATTTGCCCTGGGGGCAAAACTCCTGCCTTACTCTGGGGACAAAACTGATTCACCCTGGGGACAAAATTCCTGCTCTTCCTGGGGAACAAAACTCACTCTGGCTTTGCCCTGGGGACAGAACTGATGCACCTTGGGGACAAAATTGATTCGTCCTGGGGACAAAACTCCTGCTCTGGGGACAAATTCCTGCTCTGGGGACAAAACTGATTTGCCCTGGAGACAAAATTCCTGATCTTCCTGGGGACAAAACTCCTGCCTTACCCTGGGGACAAAAGCGCCCTGGGGACAAAATTCCTGCTCTGCCCTGGGGACAAAATTGATTTGTCCTGGGGACAAAACTGCTGCTTTAGCCTGGGGACAAAACTCCAGCCTCACCCTGGGGACAAAATTTCTGCCTCACCCTGGGGACAAAACTGCTCTGCCCTGGGGACAAAATTGATTCACCCTGGGGACAAAACTCCTGCCTCCCCCTGGGGACAAAACTCACTCTGGCTTTGCCCTGGGGACAGAACTGTTCTGCCCTGGGGACAAAACTGATTCACCTTGGGGACAAAATTCCTGCTCTGGGGACAAAACTCCTGCTTTACCCTGGGGACAAAACTGCCCTGGGGACAAAACTGCTCTTCCTTCCGGAGGAAACTGCTGCTCTGCCCTGGGGACAAAACTGATTGACCCTGGGGACAAAATTCCTGTTCTTCCTGGGGACAAAACTCCTGCCTCACCCTGGGGACAAAACTGATTGACCCTGGGGACAAAACTGCTGCTTTAGTCTGGAAATTTTGGGGGTTTGGGGGTTTGGCCCCCTGCAAAGGTGCTGGCGCTGCCACCCCTTGCAGGGGACAGGGACATTGGGACAGAGCCTTCCCCCACCTGTGAGCCCCCAGAGGTTTGGGGAGCCCAGCCTGGCTCCCCCCATCCCCCCCCAGAAGGATCCCGAACCAGCTCACCCCACCCCAACCCCACAACTGCTCCCCAAATCCCCAAATCCCCCGGCTCTCACCTGGTGGCAGCTCTCAGGGGGGACCGGCCGCTCTCAGTGTCCCATGTCCCGCTGGGGCCGCGCCCGTCACCTCCTCCCCATCCCCGGGGACCTTGTGGGGTGCGGAGAGGAGACCCCGAGCCCGGGTGGGATTTTTTGGGGTGCTCAGAGGAGCCCCTGAACCCCAGGTGGGATTTTTTGGGGTGCCCAGAGGAGACCCCCAAGAACAGGGATGCGGAGCGGAGCCCCCCGAACCCCGGTGGGATTTTTGGGGTGCCCAGGGGAGCCCTCCAAGAGCAGGAATGAGGAGCCGAGCCCCCCGAACCTCAGTAGGATTTTTGGGGGTTCTGAGCCGAGCCCCCCAAGCCCCAGCGGGATTTTTTGGGGGGTTCGGAGCGGAGCCCCCCGAGCCCGGCCGCGCTGCCGCCGCCCGCTGCCGCTGTCCCCGCCCGGGCCCGGTTTCCTGCCTCATGAGCAAACCCGAGAGGAGCCGGCTCGGAGCGCGCTGCGACCGCAAGAGCAGCGAGTGACGAACCCCGAGGGTGACAAACCCCGAGGGCTTCCTGCCACCCCGGGTCCCTGCCGGAGAGGGGATGCTGAGACCTCCGGGCCAGCGGGGCGGTGGCACCTGCTGCCAGCACCCCTGGGTGTCCCCTGCGCTGTCACCTCCCCGGGCTGGGCTGGCAGGGCCCTGTCCACCCTGAGCTCCCCAATCTTGCACCCCAAAATCTCCTCCTGCACCCCAAATCTCCTCCTGCACCCCAAGGTCCCCTGAGTGGACACATCCTTTGTGGGACACATCCTCTGGCTGTCACCGCAGGGTCACCGCAGTGCCACCACTGTGGCACCACAGACCGGCAGCTGGAGAGCCACGGTGACAAGGGGACACTGAGGGGACAGTGAGGGGACATTGAGGAGACACTGAGGGGACATTGAGGGGACACTGAGGGGACATTGAGGAGACACTGAGGGGGCATTGAGAGGACGCTGAGGGGATGCTGAGGGGACATTGAGGGGACATTGAGGACACTGAGAGGACATTGAGAGGACATTGAGGGGACGCTGAGGGGATGCTGAGGGGACGCTGAAGGGACGCTGGTGACACTGAGGGGACACTGGTGGGACACTGGTGGGACACTGAGGGGACACTGCCAGGCTGCCAGCCCCACTTTGGAGGCGGCTCAGAGCGCAGTAACCGCAGCCGCATTGTCTCGGCTGCTTTGATGCAGGTGAAGCCGCAGGAGAGGCACAGGAAGCCCCGGGGTGCAGGGGGAGGGAGGCTCTGCCAGCTCGGGGGGCACATTTGGGCTCTCTTCGTGTGCTGGGAAGGAGAAACAACCCCAAAAATGATCCCTGGGTCACCCCAAAACTTCCCTGGCACCGCTTGTGAAAGGTGCAGCCCCAAGCAGCACCTGGAGCTGGCAAACCTCCCCAAAAACGGCCGGGAGCCACAGCTGGGAGTGAAAAACCAGCAGCTCTCACCCTCAGCTCCTTTTATTCCCCTCTGCACCCCACATTTCTCACCGAGTTTCACCCCGCCACCCTCAGGGCCAGGCCCCAAAACACCTCGTGGGGATGGTGACATCGGTGACATCGGTGACATCAGTGACATCACCCTGGGAGCTGCAGCCCCGAGCACCGAGGGGTTTGGGGAGGGATCTTGGAGGTGATCATAGGAGCTGTTTCAGTTTTGCTTCTGAACTGATTCTTGTGCTGGTTTGAAAGCAAAACCAGTGAGAGATTCCAAGCCAGAGATACCATTTAGTAAGAGGAAAAGAAGTAAAACAAAGTAAAATAAAGCAAAATAAAGCAAAATAAAGTAAAATGAAGTAAAATAAAATGCAATAGTACAAAAAACACGGACAGAGTCAGAACACAACCTGACACCCTGTCAGTCAGGGTGGTGGCAGCAGTGCAGATGAAATGCTCTTGTTGATCCTGTAGAAAGCTCTGGCAGCTCTTGTCCTCTGGGAGTCCAGTGGTCAGGGCTCCCTGTGCTGTCCCAAATCCCAGATTCTATCCAGGTGGGAATGCTTGGGTGGAGCATCTCCCCATGGGCTGATCTCATTCTCTGAGCCCTGCAGTGGCTCCTTGCTGGCCCATTAACAGAAGATAATTAATTCCCATGAACAGCAGATAATTAATTCCCATTAACAGAAGATAAGGGAAACACTGCCCCAGCTGGTTCCAACAGCTCATGGAGATGGAGATAGAATAATACAGACTTTGGGCACATCTAACACTTTAATCTAGGACACCAGGACACCGTGTCTGAAATATTCAGCAATTCAACACCCTTAAGGGAGGGACCTTGGAGCCCCGAATCACCCAAAGGTGCCCCTGCACAGAAAATACAGACTTTGGGCACAACTTACACTCTAGGACACCAGGACACCAGGACTTCTGAAATAAGTGTGTTCAGGGCTCCAAGATCCCTCCCTTAAGTGTGTCAATTTAGCGATTTGACACCCTTAAGGGAGGGATCTTGGAGCCCCGAATCACCCAAGGGTGCCCCCACACAGATAATACACACTTGGGGCACATCTTACACTTTAGGAGACCAGGACACCAGACTTCTGAAATATTTAGGAATTTGACACCCTTAAGGGAGGGACCTTGGAGCCCTGAATCACCCAAGGGTGCCTCTGCAAAGATAATACAGACTTGGGGCACATCTTACACTTTAGGACACCAGACCTCTGAAATATTCAGCAATTTGACACACTTAACTTCTGTTAAGGGAAGGATCTTAGAGCACCAAAGGGAAGGAGGGACCTTGGAGCCCCCAATCACCCAAGGGTGCCCTCACACAGATAATACACACTTGGGGCACATCTCACACTTTAGAACACCAGGACACCAGACTTCTGAAATATTCAGCAATTCAACACACTTAAGGGAGGGACCTTACACTTTAATCTAAGACACCAGGACACCAGACTTCTGAAATAATTTGTTCAGGGCTCCAAGATCCCTCCCTTAAGTGTGTCAAATTGCTAAATTGACACATTTAGGGCAGGGATCTTGGAGCCCTGAATCACCCAAGGGTGCCCCTTGCAGATAATACAGACTTTGGGCACATCTTACACTTTAGGACACCAGGACACCAGACTTCTGAAATAAGTGTGTTCAGGGCTCCAAGATCCCTCCCTTAAGTGTGTCAAATTGCTAAATTGACACATTTAGGGCAGGGATCTTGGAGCCCTGAATCACCCAAGGGTGCCCCGTGCAGATAATACAGACTTTGGGCACATCTCACACTTTAGGACACCAGACGTCTGAAATATTCAGCAATTTGACACACTTAACTTGTGTTAAGGGAAGGATCTTAGAGCACCAAAGGGAAGGAGGGACCTTGCAGCCCCCAATCACCCAAGGGTGCCCCGGGGGCGGCTCAGCAGAGGGAGAAGCGGCGCGAGTTGATGTTCATGCGGGTGACTCCGATGTGTTTGAGCGGCGTGGAGAGCAGGAAGGCGGCCCGGGGCGGGATGGTGCACAGCAGGTCCGAGTCTTCCTCGCAGCCCTCGAGGCCGAAGGTGGCGTCGTCCAGCATCTCCTTGTGCCTGTGGCAGGCCTGCTCCACCTTGAGGCGGTGCAGCCGCGCCCGCAGCCGCAGCAGCTGCTGCGCCAGCCGCTGGTCCTGCTCCTGCATGTCCCGCTGCAGCCGGGAGGGAACGGGGAGAGGTTTTCTGAGGTTTTTATTGATATTTCTGAGCCTGAGAGGATTTTCAGCTTGCTAACCATTGCTAGCTCCTTTCCCAAGAGAAAACTTTTAACTTTTTTCTGCTTTTTCTAAAACATTTCTAAGTAAAAAGTGTTTTTTTTCTCATAACAATCTTCCCCAGTTGTTTCCTATTATTTAACCAATAAAAAGAGGTGTCTCTTTTCTGCTTTTCCCAAAAAATTTCTAAGTAAACTTTAGTGGGATTTTTTTTTCCTCATAACAATCTTCCCCAGCTGTTGTTTCCTATTATTTAACCAATAAAAAGAGGTGTCTCTTTTTATCTTTTCCCCAAAAATTTCTAAGTAAACAGTGTTTTTTTTTCCTCATAACAATCTCCCCAGTTGTTGTTTCCTATTATTTAACCAATAAAAAGAGGTGTCTCTTTTTATCTTTTCCCAAAAGATAAATAAGTAAACAGTGGGGTTTTTTTAACCAATAAAAAGAGGTGTCTCTTTTCTGCTTTTTCTAAAACATTTCTAAGTAAACAGTGTTTTTTTTTCTCATAACAATCTTCCCCAGCTGTTGTTTCCTATTATTTAACCAATAAAAAGAGGTGTCTCTTTTTATCTTTTCCCAAAAGATAAATAAGTAAACAGTGGGTTTTTTTTTTAACCAATAAAAAGAGCTGTCTCTTTTCTGCTTTTTCTAAAACATTTCTAAGTAAACAGTGGTTTTTTTTCTCATAACAATCTTCCCCAGCTGTTGTTTCCTATTATTTAAGCAATAAAAAGAGGTGTCTCTTTTCTGCTTTTTCTAAAACATTTCTAAGCAGGCAGTGGTTTTTTTTTTTTTTCCTCATAACAATCTTCCCCAGTTGTTGTTTCCTATTATTTAACCAATAAAAAGAGGTGTCTCTTTTCTGCTTTTCCCAAAAAATTTCTAAGTAAACTTTAGTGGGTTTTTTTTTCCTCATAACAATCTTCCCCAGCTGTTGTTTCCTATTATTTAACCAATAAAAAGTGGTGTCTCTTTTCTGCTTTTCCTAAAACATTTCTAAGTAAACAGTGGGGTTTTTTTTTTCTCATAACAATCTTCCCCAGTTGTTGTTTCCTATTATTTAACCAATAAAAACAGGTGTCTCTTTTCTGCTTTTCCCAAAACATTTCTAAATAAACTTTAGTGGGTTTCTTTTTTCCTCATAACAATCTTCCCCAGCTGTTGTTTCCTATTATTTAACCAATAAAAAGAGGTGTCTCTTTTTATCTTTTCCCAAAAGATAAATAAGTAAACAGCGGGGGTTTTTTAACCAATAAAAAGAGCTGTCTCTTTTCTGCTTTTTCTAAAACATTTCTAAGTAAAAAGTGGTTTTTTTTCTCATAACAATCTTCCCCAGTTGTTTCCTATTATTTAACCAATAAAAAGAGGTGTCTCTTTTTATCTTTTCCCAAAAAATTTCTAAGTAAAAAGTGTTTTTTTTCCTCATAACAATCTTCCCCAGCTGTTGTTTCCTATCACTCAACCAATAAAAAATAGTGTCAGTCCTATTCACCAATTAATCCCATTTTTAGTGAAGGATTTATTTACAATCTTTTTACTATAAAAGAAGTAAAAAGATTGTAAATAAAGCCTTTTGTTGTTCTCTTTGTCAAAAATAGAGTTAAACTCTCTTTATTTCGTGCCCTGCTGTGGCAGGGATGGGATCAGGGTCAGGGCACAACCCCACCCTGCCACCAGCGGTGACACAGTGGGGACAGCTCGGGGTGTGCTGTCCGTGCCACCCCCAGGGCTGTGCAGGGTCAGGGGCAGAGCTGCGGCACCAGGAAAATCTTGGAAAAATCCACATGAAAAATCTTGGAAAAACTCGAGTGCAACAAAATCTTGGAGAAATCCACGTGCAAAAAAATCTTGGGAAAATCCCTTGACCAGGAAGGAGGGCAGAGGAGCTCAGACCCTGCTGTGCCACCCAAAAAATCTTGGAAAAATCCACATGAAAAATCTTGGAAAATTCCCTTGACCAGCAGGGAGGGCAGAGGAGCTCAGACCCCGCTGTGCCACCCAAAAAATCTTGGAAAAACCTGAGTGCAAGAAAATTTTGGAGAAATCCACGTGAAAAATCTTGGAAAAATCCCTTGAGCAGGAAGGAGGGCAGAGGAGCTCAGACCCCGCTGTGGCACCTGAAAAATCTTGGAAAATCCACATGAAAAATCTTGGAAAAACTCGAGTGCAACAAAATCTTGGAAAAATCCACATGAAAAATCTTGGAGAAATCCATGTGCAAAAAAATCTTGGAAAAATCCCTTGACCAGGAAGGAGGGCAGAGGAGCTCAGACCCTGCTGTGCCACCAAAAAATCTTGGAAAAATCCACGTGAAAAATCTTGGAAAAACCCATGTGTAACCAGAAAGGGGAGAGAGGAGCTCAAACCCCTCTGTGGCACCCGAAAAATCTTGGAAAAATCCCTTGACCAGCAAGGAGCACTGAGGAGCTCAGACCCTGCTGTGCCACCCAAAAAATCTTGGAAAAATCCACGTGAAAAATCTTGGGAAAACCCACGTGTAACCAGAAAGGGGAGCAGAGAAGCTCAGACCCTGCTGTGGCACCTGAAAAATCTTGGAAAAATCCACATAAAAAATCTTGGGAAAATCCCTTGACCAGCAGGGAGGGCAGAGGAGCTCAGACTCCTCTGCAGCACACAAAAAATCTTGGAAAAACCCGAGTGCAAGAAAATTTTGGAGAAGTCCACGTGAAAAATCTTGGAAAAATCCCTTGAGCAGGAAGGAGGGCAGAGGAGCTCAGACCCCGCTGTGGCACCTGAAAAATCTTGGAAAAATCTTGGAAAAACTCGAGTGCAACAAAATCTTGGAAAAATCCACATGAAAAATCTTGGAGAAATCCACGTGCAAAAAAATCTTGAAAAAACCCCTTGACCAGCAAGGAGGGCAGAGGAACTCAGACCCTGCTGTGCCACCCAAAAAATCTTGGAAAAATCCACGTACAAGAAAATCTTGGAAAAATCCAAATGAAATATCTTGGAAAACTCCCTTGACTGGCAAGGAGGGCAGAGGAGCTCAGACCCCGCTGTGCCACCCAAAAAATCTTGGAAAAATCCACGTGAAAAATCTTGGAAAATTCCCTTGACCAGCAGGGAGGGCAGAGGAGCTCAGACTCCTCTGCGGCACACAAAAAATCTTGGAAAAACCTAAGTGCAAGAAAATTTTGGAGAAGTCCACGTGAAAAATCTTGGAAAAATCCCTTGAGCAGGAAGGAGGGCAGAGGGACTCAGACCCTGCTGTGGCACCTGAAAAATCTTGGAAAAATCTTGGAAAAGCTCGAGTGCAACAAAATCTTGGAAAAATCCACATGAAAAATCTTGGAGAAATCCACATGCAAAAAAATCTTGAAAAAATCCCTTGACCAGCAAGGAGGGCAGAGGAACTCAGACCCCGCTGTGCCACCCAAAAAATCTTGGAAAAATCCACGTGAAAAATCTTGGGAAAATCCTTTGACCAACAAGGAGGGCAGAGGGGCTCAGACCCCACTGTGGCACATGAAAAATCTTGGAAAAATCCACGTGAAAAATCTTGGAAAAACCCGAGTGCAAGAAAATCTTGGAAAACTCCCTTGGGCAGCAAGGAGGGCAGAGGAGCTCAGACCCCACTGTGGCACACAGAAAATTTTGGAAAAATCCCTTGAGCAGGAAGGAGGGCAGAGGAGCTCAGACCCCGCTGTGGCACCTGAAAAATCTTGGAAAAATCCACGTGAAAAATCTTGGAAAAATCCCTTGACCAGCAGGGAGGGCAGGGGGGCTCAGACTCTGCTGTGCCACCCAAAAAATCTTGGAAAAATCCACGTACAAGAAAATCTTGGAAAAATCCAAATGAAAAATCTTGGAAAAATCCAAATGAAAAATCTTGGAAAACTCCCTTGAGAAGCAGGGAGGGCAGAGGAGCTCAGAACCCCCTGTGGCACCACGGAAAAATCTTGGAAAAACCCACGTGCAAGAAAATCTTGGAAAAATCCAAATGAAAAACCTTGGAAAACTCCCTTGACCATCAAGGAGCTCAGAGGAGCTCAGAGGGCGGCGGGAGCGCCCCGACCCCCCCGTGTCCTGCCAGGTCCCGCTGTCCCCATCCCCGCCCTTGTCCCCTTGTCCCCAACTCACCAGCTCCGTCCTCAGCCACTCCAGCGCCGCCTCCACGGTGGCAAAGCCACCAACGCCACCGTCCCGCTGCTGCTCCTGGGGGTGCCCGGGTGTCCCTTGGGTGCCCGGGGGGGTCCGGGCCCCCCAGCGCTGCCCCGCACCCGCGCCTCCCACTCCAGGTACGAAGGTCTGCGCGTCTGCAGCTTCAGCTTGGCCGTCAGCGCCTTGAGGCTGTCCAGGTTCTCCTCGTCGCAGGTGGGCTCCTCCTCGCCCAATTCCTTGAATTTCAGCTGGGTGAATGCCATGGATAAAGCGGAGTCTCCCCCCTCCCCAAAAAACCCCCGCTGATTTCTGCCTCCCCCTCGGGAATGAAGCTGCCCCCGGTTCCCGGTATTTATCCACCCCTCAGGACGAGCCCGATGGGCAGGGATTTCCTTATCTAGAGGAGTGCAAAGGAGGAAGGAGGAGTTTTTTTGGCTCGTTGTCTTTGGTTTTATTTTTTTAAATTTTTTTTTATTATTTTTAACATCATTGTCTCCGCCTGGGAGGAGCCTCCCCGTTCCCGGACGGAGCCTTCACCGGGCACGGAGCAGCGGGAATGATTTATCCCCCGGTTCAGCCGCTCCCGCCCCTTTGGGGGAGCCCAAAAAAAGCCCAAGGAAGGAAAAAAGAACGGGGGGGGTGCCCAGGGGGGGCAGCCGGGGTCCCGCACCCGGACGGGACCTTAAGGTGGAACCGCGTCCGGATCTGTCCCGTGTCACCTCCCCGCTGCCCGGCGGGGCTCGGGGACAGCAGAGGTGGCTCAGAGGTGTCACTTGTGTCCCTTGGGTGTCGTTGGTGGCCACTCCTGTCCCCTCCAGCCCCCCTAGGGCAGCCCCCAAATTCTCCGCGTGCCCCCCCCGCGTCCCGCTGTCCCCTCGCTGTCCCTTCCCGCGTTGTCCCCGCTGTGTCCCCTCGCTGTGGCAGCGCTCGCAGTGACCCCCCCGCAGCTCCTGAGCAGCCCCGGGATGGCCGCGTCCCTCCGGACCGGGCCACCTTAAACGCGACATCCGCCAGCCGGGCCGGGCCGGGCCGGGCCGTGCGGGGACATCGCCGCCCTCCCGCTTCCACTCCGAGCTCCCCAAACTCCCTCTGCTGCACCCCTAAATCCCCGCCCTCGCACCCCGAGCTCCCCCGCTGGCACCTTGGGGTGCTCCCCTTGCACCCCAAACTCCCCCAACTCTCTCCTCGCACCCCGGACTCTTCCTGGTGCCCCGAGCTCCTCTGCTTGCACCCCAAAATTCCCGCTGGGGCGCTCTCCTTATGGCCAGCGCTTCTCTGTGGGGTCTCTGAGGTGCCCTGCTGCCACCCCGCTTGTCCCCCGCGGTCCCCACTTGTCCCCCGAGGTCCCCAGCTGTCACCCAGCCCGAGCAGGTAAGCGGAGTCGGGGCAGGAACATCGCCACCTTCCTCTTCCTCCTCCTCCTCCTGCCCCGTCCCCAGCCCGGGGGTGGCTTTGGGGACACGCGGGGACCCCGCCAGCCGCCTCCCGTCCCGGCCGGTCACGGGGTGCAGCCCCAGCGCGGCAGCTGCTTCTACAAAACCCCAATTCCCCCCAAAAATCCCCTCCGGAGGGGTCCGGAGCCTGCTCAGCCCCCCCAGCCGTGCCTCAGTTTCCCCAATGCCTGGCGGGGGCAATGTCGCACCCCCGAGGTGACAATGCCAACACAGCGAGGGCGTGACGCGCTGGGGCCGGAGTTGCAGGATTTCCTCTTTTTTTCCTTTTTTGTCCCTTTTTCCCCTCCTTTTTTTTTCCTTTTCTTTCCTTTTTTATCCCTTTCCCCCTCCCTTTTTTTTTCTTCCCCCCCCCTTTTTCCCCCCTTTTCTTTCCTTTTTCCCTTTTTTTCCCTTTTCTTTCCTTCCCCCCCTTTTTTTTCCCTTTTCTTTCCTTTTTCTCCCTTCCCCCCCTTTTTTTATGCTTCCCCCCCTTTTTTTCCTTTTCTTTCCTTTTTCCCTTTTATCCCTTTTTCCCTTTTTTTCCTTTTCCCCCCTTTTTTCCCTTTTCTTTCCTTTTTCCCTTTTTATCCCCTTTTGTTTTTTTCCCTTTTCCCTTTTTTTTTCCTTTTTCCTTTCCCCCCTTTTTTTTTCCTTTTCTTTCCTTTTTCCCTTTTTATCCCCTTTTGTTTTCCCCTTTTCCCTTTTTTTTCCTTCCTCCCTCCCCTTTTTTCCCCTTTTTCTTTCCTTTTTCCCCCCTTTTCCCCCCTTTTTTTATCCTCCCCCCCTTTTTTCCCCCTTTTCTTTCCTTTTCCCCCCCCTTTTTTTTTCCTTTTCTCCCCCCCTTTTTTTCCCCTTTTCTTTCCCTTTTCCCCTTTTTTTTTTCCTTTTCCCCCCTCTTTTTTTTCCCCCTTTTCTTTCCTTTTCCCCCTTTTTTCCCCCCTCCTCTCACCTGGCCGAGGCAGCTGCTCCCATGGAGTTCTCGGAGCTGATCAAGACGGCGACAGTGGAGAACGTTCTGCTGTCGCGGCCGGGGCTGCCGGCGGTCAGGGGCACCCTGTGCATCACCAGCCACCACCTGCTGCTCTCCTCCTGCCCCCGCGGCGACCTGGAGCTCTGGCTGCTCATCCGCAACGTGGACGCGGTGGAGAAAAGGTGCGGTTTGTCCCCAAGGTTGTCCTTGTCACCCCTGGGATCCCCCCACGGGCACCGCCCGGCCGTGTCCTTCCTCTTCCTCGCGGGCATCGCTTCCTCTCCTCCTCAGAGTGCAGAATTTGGGTTCCCAAAGGACCGGCGGCTCCCTGCGGGACACCAGGTTTGGATTTTTTTGGTTCTGTGACACACGAGAGACTGAAAGGAGCCCTGGGAGGGGGAGAAATGCCCCTTTCTCAGCTCGGTGTTGTCCCAGCTGAGGGATTCCTCCTCCTCCTCTTCCTCACAGGGTGTCCGGCTCCTCCGGCACCATCACGCTGCGCTGCAAGGACCTAAAGGTGCTGCAGCTGGAGATCCCGAGCATGGAGGAGTGTCTGAACATGGCCAGCTCCATCGAGGTGAGAGCCGCGCTGCCGTGTTTGTTTTGGCTCCGCCTGGGTAAACACGCGGCTCCGGCTGTGCCACCACGCTGAGCTGGCACACGGCGACATCGGCGGTGTCGCTGTCCCCGCCCTCAGGCGCTGTCCTCGGTGGACTCGGTGATGATGATGTACCCGTTCTTCTACCGCCCGCCGAGCCTGCGGCTGGAGCAGGGCTGGCACCGCTCCGCGCTGGAGCGCTACTTCCAGCGGGTCTCCTCGCAGGTCAGCCCGGCCCCGGAGCGACCCCGAACCCGGCTGGCTCGTGGCTGATGTCGCTGATGATGTCGCCTGTCCCCCTCTCTCTCTCCAGACGAGCCAGTGGCGGCTGAGCAGCGTGAACCGGGATTTCAGCGCCTGCCCCTCGTACCCGCCCGCCCTGATCGTGCCGGCGGCGCTGGGGGATGAGGCGGTGACAAAGGCGGCGCGGTTCCGGCAGGGCGGGCGCTTCCCCGTGCTCAGCTACTTCCACCCCAAAAACGGCACCGTGAGTGCGGCCCCGCTGCCAGCCCGCGGGGGAGGGCGGCTGGGAGAGCCCCGGGCCGCGGGAGGAGGGATTCACCTCCAGGGAATCCCAGAGCTGGGTTGGATTTCAGGGATTCCATCTCCAGAGAATCCCAGAGGAGGGATTCACCTCCAGAGAATCCCAGAGCTGGGTTGGATTTCAGGGATTCCATCTCCAGAGAATCCCAAAATTGGGCTGGAAGGGATTTTTGGGATTCCATCTCCAGAGAATCCCAGAGGAGGGATTCATCTCCAGAGAATCCCAGAGCTGGGTTGGAAGGGATTTTAAGGATTCCCTCTTCAGAGAATCCCAGAGTTCGTTGGATTTTAGGGATTCCATCTTCACAGAATCCCAGAGTTGGGTTGGATTTTAGGGATTCCATCTCCAGAGAATCCCAGAATTGGGATGGAAGGGATTTCAGGGATTCCATCTTCAGAGAATCCCAGAGTTAGGTTGGATTTTAGGGATTCCATCTCCACAGAATCTCAGAACTGGGCTGGAAGGGATTTTAGGGATTCCATCTCCGGAGAATCCCAGAATTGGGATGGAAGGGATTTATGGGATTCCATCTTTATAGAATCCCAGAGGAAGGGATTTCAGGGATTCCATCTCCAGAGAATCCCAGAGGAGGGATTCATCTCCAGAGAATCCCAGAGTTGGGTTGGAAGGGATTTTAAGGATTCCCTCTTCAGAGTATCCCAGAGTTAGGTTGGATTTTAGGGATTCCATCTCCAGAAAATCCCAGAACTGGGCTGGAAGAGATTTTAGGGATTCCATCTCCAGAGAATCCCAGAGTTAGGTTGGATTTTAGGGATTTCATCTCCAGAGAATCCCAGAATTGGGATGGAAGGGATTTCAGGGATTCATCTCCAGAGAATCCCGAAGTTGGGTTGGATTTTAGGGATTCCATCTCCACAGAATCCCAGAAGAAGGGATTTTAGGGACTCCATCTTCATAGAATCCCAGAATTCAGTTAGATTTTAGGGATTCCATCTCCAGAGAGTCCCAGAATGGGCTGGAACAGATTTTAGGGATTCCAACTTCACAGAATCCCAAAATTGGGTTGGATTTTATGGATTCCATCTTCACAGAATCCCAGAACTGGATTGGATTTTAGGGATTCCCTCTCCATAGAATCCCAGAGTTGGGTTGGGTTTTAGGGATTCCATTTTCAAAGAATCCCAGAATTGGGACGGAAGGGATTTCAGGGATTCGATCTTCACAGAATCCCAGAATCAGGTTTGATTTTAGGGATTCCAACTTCACAGAATCCCAGAATTGGGTTGAAAGGGATTTCAGGGATTCCATCTCCAGAGAATCCGAGTTGGGTTGGATTTTAGGGACTCCATCTTCAGAGAATCCCAGAACTGAGTTAGATTTTAGGGATTCCATCTCCAGAGAATCCGAGAATTTAGTTAGATTTTAGGAATTCCATCTTCACAAAATCCTAGAGGAAAGTATTTTAGGGATTCCATCTTCATAGAATCCCAGAGCTGGGTTGGATGGGATTTCAGGGATTCCATCTCCACAGAATTCCAGAATCAGGTTGGATTTTAGGGATTCCATCTTCACAGAATCCTAGAGGAAAGGATTTTAGGGATTCCTTCTTCATAGAATCCTAGAATTAGGTTGGATTTTAGGGATTCCCTCTCCAGAGAATCCCAGAATTGGGTTGGAAGGGTTTTTTGTGGTCATCCCATTCCACGGCAGGGACACATTCCACTGTCCCAGGTTGTTCCAAGCCCTCTCCAACTTGGCCTTGGGCACTTCCAAGGATCCAGGGGCAATCACAGATTCTTTGGGAAATCCATCCCAGCCCCTCCCCACCTTCCCAAGGAACAATTCCCGCCCAATATCCCACTCAAATCTCCCCTTTCCCTGTGCCCTGTCCCTCCATCCCTCTCCATCTCCCCTGGAACCCCTTTAAACCCCTTTAACCTCTCCGAGGTCCCCCCGGACCCTTTTCCTCCCTGGCCCGGCCGTTCCCAGCCCTGCCCCGCTCCCACAGGCGCTGCTCCGCTGCTCGCAGCCCCTGACCGGCCACAACCGGCGGCGCTGCGGGGAGGACGAGCGGCTGCTGGGGGCGATCCTGGACCAGGACGAGCGCGGCTTCATCATCGACACCCGCTCCGCCCAGGCGGCCAAGCAGGCGCGGATGAGCGGAGGAGGCACCGAGCCCAAATCCTCCTACCCGCAGTGGAGGAGGCTGCACCGAGCCCTGGAGAGGTGAGGGAGGGGTAATTCCCTTCTGGAATTACCTGGGTTACCTGCAGGGAGGGAATGAACCCCAGACCGTGGCAGGTGGGATGTTAGGATGATGTGAATAAAGCCCCGCTGGTTCAAGGTTTTAGATTTATAAGGTCAAGCCCCTGCCCCATAATAAAGTTTGGACAGATAAAATCCTATAAAATGCCCTATAAGCATGGCCCTGCCCAGTGACCAAGTTTGGACAGATAAAATCCTATAAAATGCCCTATAAGCATGGCCCTGCCCTGTGACCAAGTTTGGACACCTGTCCCAGGTAAAACCTGAAAAAATGGGTTTTAAATTAAAAAGAGTTTTAATTTAAAAATTAACCCTAAGCCAGGTTAACCATGCCACTTGTCTGTAACCAAGTTTGGCCCAGGTAAAACACTATAAAATGAGTTTTAAATTAAAGATGAGTTTTAATTTAAAAATTAACCCTAACCCAGGATAACCACATGCCTCATCTGTAACCAAGTTTAGGCAGTTGTTCCAGGTGAAACCCTATAAAATGCCAGGTTAACCATGCCCCTGCCCTGTGACCAAGTTTGGACACTTGTTCCAGTTAAAACCCTAAAAATGGGTTTTAAATTAAAAATGAGATTGAATTTAAAAATTAACCCCAACCCAGGATAACCACACGCCTCATCTGTGACCAAATCTGGACACCTCTCCCAGGTAAAACCCTACAAAATGGATATTAAATGGAGTTTAAATTTAAAAATTGACCTTAACCCTAACCCAGGTTAACCATGCCACTTGTCTGTGACTAAGTTTGGACACCTGGCCCAGGTAAAACCCTATAAAATGGGTTTTAAATTAAAAAGAGTTTTAATTTAAAAATTAACCCTAAGCCAGGTTAACCATGCCCCTTGTCTGTGACCAAGTTTGGACACCTGTCCCAGGTAAAACCCTATAAAATGGGTTTTAAATTAAAAATGAGTTTTAATTTAAAAATTAACCCTAACCCAGGGTAACCATGCCCCTGCCCTGTAACCAAATTTGGACACTTGTTCCAGGTAAAACCCTATAAAATGGGTTTTAAATTAAAAAGAGTTTTAACTTAAAAATTTAACTTTTTCCTACTATCCAACCTAAATTTCCCTTGGTGCAGCTCGAGGCTGTGTTCTCTGGTTCTGTCAGTGCTGCCTGGAGAAAGAGCCCAACCCCAGCTGAGCACAGCCACCTTTCAGGTGCCAAATTAATCACAGAATCACAGAATTTCTAGGTTGGAAGAGACCTTCAAGATCATTGAGTCCAACCCAACCCAGCCCCAACACCTCAACTAAACCCTGGCACCAGTGCCACATCCAATCTTTCTTTAAACACATCCAGGGATGGTGACTCTACCACCTCCCTGGGCATTCCAATATTTTATCACCCTTCCTGTAAAACTTTTTCCTAATATCCAGTCTGAATTTCCCTTGGCACAGCTCAAGGCTGTGTTCTCTGGTTCTGTCAGTGCTGCCTGGAGAAAGAGCCCAACCCCAGCTGAGCACAGGCACCTTTCAGGTGCCTCATTAATCACAGAATCACAGAATTTCTAGGTTGGAAAAGACCTTCAACATCATTGAGTCCAACCCAACCCTAACCCCAACTAAACCCTGGCACCAGTGCCACATCCAGGCTTTTCTTAAACACATCCAGGGATGGTGACTCCACCACCTCCCCGGGCAGACCATTCCAGTACTTGATCACCTTTCCTGTAAAACTTTTTCCTAATATCCAGGCTGAATTTCCCTTTTTATAAAAAACTTTTCCCTGATATCCAACCTAAATTTCCCTTGGCACAGCTTGAGGCTGTGTCCTCTGGTTCTGTCAGTGCTGCCTGGAGAAAGAGCCCAACCCCAGCTGAGCACAGGCACCTTTCAGTGCCTAATTAATTACAGAATCACTGGGTTAGAAGAGACCTTCAAGATCAAATCCAACCCAACCCCAGCCTCAACTAAACCCTGGCACCAGTGCCACATCCAAACTTTCTTTAAACACATCCAGGGATGGTCACTCCACCACCTCCCCGGGCAGACCATTCCAGTACTTTATCACCCATTCTGTAAAAAACTTTCCCTAATATCCAACCTAATTTTCTCTTTCTGCAAAAAACTTTTTCCTGATATCCAACCTAAATTTCCCTTAAGGCTGTGTCCCCTTGTTCTGTCAGTGCTGCCTGGAGAAAGAGCCCAACCCCAGCTGAGCACAGGCACCTTTCAGTGCCCAATTAACCCAATTAGGCAGGGATGGGGTCAGGGAGCCCCTCTCAGCTCTGTCCCCCCGCAGGGGCCGCCCGCTGCAGGAAAGTTTCATCAGGCTGGTGGAGGCGTGCACGGACCCCTCGCTGAGCATGGACCGCTGGCTGGGCCGGCTGGAGAGCAGCCGCTGGCTCAGCCACGTCAAGGCTGCCCTGAGCACGGCCTGCCTGGCTGCTCAGTGCCTGGACAGGTAAGGGAGGCTCAACTTTGCCTGTTTTTCTCCATTCCCAAGCTCCCAAAATCTGTGTGTCACCCCTGGGATTGCAGAATCGAGATCGAGTCCAACCCAGCCCCAACACCTCAACTAAACCCTGGCACCAAGTGCCACATCCAGGCTTTTCTTGAACACATCCAGGGATGGTGACTCCACCACCTCCCCAGGCATTCCAATACTTTATCACTCTTGCTGTAAAAAACTTTTTCCTCATATCCAACCTAAATTTCCCTTGAGGCTGTGTCCCCTTGTTCTGTCAGTGCTGCCTGGAGAAAGAGCCCAACCCCAGCTGAGCACAGGCACCTTTCAGGTGCCCAATTAATCACAGAATCACAGAATTTCTAGGTTGGAAGAGACCTTCAAGATCATAAAATCCAGCCCAATCCTAATCTCAACTAAACCCTGGCACCAGTGCCACATCCAGGCTTTCTTAAACACATCAGAGATGGTGACTCCACCACCTCCCCAGGCAGACCATCCCAATATTTTATCACTCTTTCCATGAAAAACTTTTCCCTGATATCCAACCTAAATTTCCCTTGAGGCTGTGTCCTCTCATTCTGTCAGTGCTGCCTGGAGAAAGAGCCCAACCCCAGCTGAGCACAGGCACCTTTCAGGTGCCTCATTAATCACAGAATCTCAGAATTTCCAGGTTGGAAGAGACCTTCAAGATCATAAAATCCAACCCAATCCTAATCTCAACTAAACCCTGGCACCAGTGCCACATCCAGGCTTTCTTAAACACATCAGAGATGGTGACTCCACCACCTCCCCAGGCAGACCATTCCAGTATTTTATCACTCTTTCCATGAAAAACATTTTCCTAATATTCAACCTGTATTTCCCTTGAGGCTGTGTCCTCTGGTTCTGTCAGTGCTGCCTGGAGAAAGAGCCCAAGCCCAGCTGAGCACAGGCACCTTTCAGGGAGCTGTGGAGAGTGATGAGGGCACCCCTGAGTCTCCTTTTCTCCAGGCTGAACAAGCCCAGCTCCCTCAGCCGTTCCTCACAGGGTTTGTGTTCCCAGCCCCTCTCCAGCCTCGCTGCCTCCTCTGGGTGAGCTCGAGCATCTCAACGTCCACCCTGAACTGAGGGACACAGCTGGACACAGCACTCAGTGTCCATCCTAAACTGAGGGGACAGAGCTGGACACAGCACTCAGTGTCCATCCTAAAATGAGGGGACACAGCTGGACACAGCACTCAGTGTCCATCCTGAACTGAGGGGACAGAGCTGGACACAGCATTCAGTGTCCATCCTAAAATGAGGGGACACAACTGGACACAGCACTCGAGGTTCAGCCTCACCCCAGTGCCCAGCCCAGGGGCAGAATGACCTCCTTGCCCTGCTGGCCACACCATTCCTGATCCTGGCCAGGAGCCATTGGCCCTGTTGGCCACCAGGGCACACTGCTGGCTCATGATCAGTCACTGTCACCAGTGTCCCCAGTGTCCCCAGGTCCCTTTCTGCCTGGGCACTGTCCCCAGCCTGTAGCACTTCAGGGATTTTTGTGGCCAAAATTCAAGACTCAACACCTGGACTGATTGAATTTCCTCCCTGCAGGGAGGACTCCAAGGTGCTGGTGCACGGGGCAGAGGGGACAGACACCACACTGCTGGTGACAGCGCTGGCCCAGCTCATCCTGGACCCATCCTGCCGCACCCTGCAGGGATTCCAGGAGCTGCTGGAGCGGGAATGGATCCAGGTGAGAGCTGTGAGGAGGAGGAGGGTGGGGATGCCAGCCTGGCTGGGTGTCACCCCGTGTGTCCCCCTGCAGGCCGGGCACCCCTTCCAGCTGCGCTGCGCCCACTCCGCCTCCTCCCACGCCCGGGGCAAGCAGGAGGCGCCCGTGTTCCTCCTGTTCCTGGACTGCGTGTGGCAGCTGAGCCGGCAGTTCCCCTTCTCGCTGGAATTCGGGGAGCAGCTGCTGCTCACCCTCTTCGACAACGCCTACGCCTCTGCCTACGGCACCTTCCTGTGCAACAACGAGAGGGAGAGGTGGGGATCTGCCCTGGTTCTGTTCACGGTTCTGATCTGGTTCTGCTCTGGTTCTGTTCTGGATCTGCCCTCAGTTCTGCTCTCAGCTCTGCCCTTGGTTCTGCCCTGGTTCTGCTCACAGTTCTGCTCACAGTTCTGCTCTGGTTCTGCTCTGAGCTCTGCCCTTGGTTCTGCTCACGGTTCTGCTCTCAGTTCTGCCCTGGTTCTGCCCTTGGTTCTGCTCACAGTTCTGCTCACGGTTCTGCTCACGGTTCTGCTCGCAGTTCTGCCCTCAGTTCTGCTCTGAACTCTGCCCTTGGTTCTGCCCTGGTTCTGCTCACAGTTCTGCTCTGAGCTCTGCCCTGGTTCTGCTCACAGTTCTGCTCTGAGCTCTGCCCTTGGTTCTGCTCACGGTTCTGCTCTCAGTTCTGCCCTTGGTTCTGCTCACAGTTCTGCTCTGGTTCTGCTCTAGTTCTGCCCTCGGTTCTGCTCTGAGCTCTGCTCTCAGCTCTGCCCTTGGTTCTGCTCTCAGTTCTGCCCTCCGTTCTGCTCTGGACCTGCTCTCAGCTCTGCCCTTGGTTCTACCTACTCTGGTTCTGCCCTCAGCTCTGCTCTCTTTCTACCCTTGGTTCTGCTCTCAGTTCTGCTCCTGGTTCTGCTCTGGTTCTGCCCTTGGAAACTCCTGAGCCACTCCCAGAGCCTGGGAATTCCTGAGCCATTCCAGAGCCTCGGAATTCCTGAACCATTCCCAGAGCTGAACTATTCCGAGAGCCTGGAAATCCCTGAGCCATTCCAGGGTCTGGGAATCCCTGAGCCATTCCCAGAGCCTGGAAATTCCTGAACCATTCCCAGAGCCTGGAAATCCCTGAGCCATTCCCAAAGCCTGGGAATTCCTGAACCATTCCCAGAGTTTGGGAATCCCTGAGCCATTCCCAAATCCTGGGAATTCCTGAACCATTCCCAGAGTTTGGGAATCCCTGAGCCATTCCCAAAGTCTGGGAACTCCTGAACCATCCCCAGAGCTTGAAAACTCCTGAGCCATTCCCAGAGCTGAACCATTCCCAAAACCTGGGAATTCTTGAGCCATTTCCAGAGCTTGAGAACTCCTGAACCATTCCCAAAACCTGGGAATTCCTGAACCACTCCCAGAACCTCAGAATTCCTGACCCACAGCCACGGCCAAACCCGTCCTGCCCCGAGCTCAGGTGACCCCAAAGGCTCTCGGGGCCTGAGGTGTCCCCGCTGTCCCCCAGGAGCCTGTGCAGGGTGAGGCAGAGCACGCACTCGCTCTGGGCCTGGCTGAACCAGCCCCAGGAGAGGCACAAATTCCTCAACCCCCTCTACTCACACAACCCCCTGGTGATCTGGCCCTCCGTGGAGCCCCAGAGCATCCAGCTCTGGCAGGGTGAGCTTCAAAAACCCCAAAATCCTCCCCAAAATCCTCCCCCAAATCCCTCCCCCAAAACATCAAAATCCTCCCCCAAAATCCCCCCCAAAAGTCCTCCCCAAAATCCTCCCCCAAAACCCCAAAATCTTCCCCCAAAACCCTCCCCAAAATCCTCACCAAAAACCCCAAAATCCTCCCCAAAACCCTGAAATCCTCACCCAAAACCCCAAAATCCTCCCCCAAAATCCTCCCCCAAATCCCAAAACCCTCCCCAAAACCCTCCCCAAAATCTTCCCCAAAAATCTCCCCAAAATCCCCAAATCCTCCCCCAAAAACCCCAAAATCCTCCCCAAAAAACCCCAAAATCCTCCCCAAAACCCCAAAATGCTCCCCCAAATCCCAAAATCTTCCCCCAAAACCCTCCCCAAAATCCTCCCCCAAAATCCTCACCAAAAACCCCAAAATCCTCCCTCAAAGTCCTCCCCCAAATCCCAGAACCCTCCCCAAAATCCTCCCCCAAAATCCTCCCCCAAAACCCCAAAATCCTCCCCCAAAAACCCCAAAATCCTCCCCCAAAAACCCCAAATCCTCCCCAAAAATCCCAAATTCCCCCAAAAACCCCAAATCCTCCCCAAAAACCCCAAATCCTCCCCAAAAACCCCAAAATCCTCCCCCAAAACCCCCCCCAAACCCTCCCCAAGAACCCCAAAGTCCTCCTCAAAATCCTCCCCCAAACCCCCAAAACCCCAAAATCCTCCCCAAAAATCCTAAAATGCTCCCCAAACACCCCAAATCCTCCCCAAAAATCCCAAAATGCTCCCCAAACACCCCAAATCCTCCTCAAACACCCCAAATCCTCCCAAAAATCCCCAAAATCCACCCCAAATCCCCAAAATCCTCCCCAAAACCTCCAAAACCCCAAAATTGTCTCCAAAAACCCCAAAATCCTGCCCAAATATCCCCAAACCCTCCCAAAAAAACCCCAAATCCTCCCTAAATTTCCCAAACCCTCCCAAAAAAACCCCAAATCCTCCCCAAATCCCCAAAATCCTCCCCCAAAACCCCAAACCCTCCCAAAAAACCCCAAACTCCTCCCCAAAAACCCAAAATCCTCCCCAAAACCCCCAAAATCCTCCCCAAAACCCCAAAATCCTCCCCAAAACCCCCCCAAAAACCCCAAAATCCTCCCCAAAACCCCCAAATCCTCCCCCCCAAACACCCCAAATCCTCCCCAAATCCCAAAAATCCTCCCCAAATCCCCCCCAAAATCCTCCCCAAACCCCCAAAATCCTCCCCAAACCCCCAAAATCCTCCCCAAATCCCCCAAAATCCTCCCCAAAGCCCCCAAAATCCTCCCCAAAATCCCCCCCAAAAACCCCAAATCCTCCCCAAAGCCCCCAAATCCTCCCCCCCAAACACCCCAAATCCTCCCCAAATCCCAAAAATCCTCCCCAAATCCCCCCCAAATCCTCCCCAAATCCCAAAAATCCTCCCCAAATCCCCCCCAAAATCCTCCCCAAAAAACCCAAAATCCTCCCCCAAACCCCCAAAACCAAAATCCTCCCCAAAAATCCCCAAATCCTCCCCCAAACACCCCAAAAACCCCAAAATCCTCCCCCAAAACCCCCAAATCCTCCCCAAAAACCCCAAATCCTCCCCAAACCCCCAAAATCCTCCCCAAAACCCACCCCAAAAACCCCAAAATCCTCCCCAAAACCCCCAAATCCTCCCCGCAAAACACCCCAAAATCCTCCCCAAACCCCCCAAACTCCAAAATCCTTCCTAAAAACCCCCCAAAATCCTCCCCAAAAAAACCAAAATCCTCCCAAAAATCCTAAAATCCTCCCCAAACCCCCCAAAATCCTCCCAAAAATCCCCCCTCACCCTCAGGAGCTGCAATAACCCCCAGCCCCTTCTCTCCCAGGTTTGTTCCTTCGCTGGCTCCGTCCCTCCCAGCACCTGCAGGAGGCCTGGGAGGAGATCCAGAGCTTGGTGGAGGGAAAAAATTCCTCCAGCAAGGAGAGCCCAGGGGAAAGGCTGGGCCAGCCCCAGCCTGGCACAGAGAGCAGCAGGTGAAACGTGTCCCTGTGGGACTGGGGACAGGTGACACTGGAATTGTCATGGGAAGGGCTGTGCTGGACACAGAGCCCCTGCCCAGCTGAGTAAAGCTCTGGCCCAGCCTTGTCTGTGTCCTGATCTTCCACAGGGAATTGGGATTCCCACTGGGATTGCAGCAGGGCCTGGGGTGGCTCTGGAGGTGAAGGGCAGTGGGTCGCACAAAAATCCAGGAGAGCACCAAAAAACCCAGCAGGTCATGCAAAAAATACCAGGAGATCACCAAAAAACCCAGCAGATTGCACAAAAAACCCAGCAGGTCACAGAAAAAAACCCAGCAGGTCACAGAAAAAATCTAGGGGATCACCAAAAAATGCAGCAGATCGCACAAAAAACCCAGCAGGTCACAGAAAAAATCTAGGGGGTCACCAAAAAATGCAGCAGGTCATACAAAAATCCCAGCAGGTCACAGAAAAAAACCCAGCAGGTCACAGAAAAAATCTAGGGGATCACCAAAAAATGCAGCAGATCACACACAAAAACCGAGATCACACAAAAACCCCAACAGATGACACAAAAACCCAGCAGGTCACACAAAAACCCAGCAGGTCACACAAAAACCCCAACAGATGACACAAAAACCCAGCAGGTCACACAAAAACCCAGCAGGTCACACAAAAACCCCAACAGATGACACAAAAACCCAGCAGGTCACGCAAAAAACCCAAGAGATCACCAAAAAATGCAGCAGATCATACAAAAAACCCAGCAGGTCACACTAAAAACCCAGCAGATGACACCAAAAAACCTAGATCACACAAAAATCTAGGAGATCACACAAAAAACCCAAATCACAGCAAAAAACCCCAGCAGATCCCACAAAAAACCCCAGGAGATCACACAAAAACCCCAGGAGATCCCCCAAAAAACCTAGATCACCAAAAAACCCAACAGATGACACAAAACCCCAGCAGATTACACAAAAAACCCAGATCATACAAAAAACCCTAGGAGATCACACTAAAAACCCAACAGGACACACAAAAACCCAGCTGATCACAAAAAAAACCCAGACCACCAAAAACCCAGCAGGTCACACTAAAAACCCAGATCAGCAAAAAACCCAGCACATCACACAAAAACCCAGCAGGTCACACAAAAAACCCAAGAGATCACCAAAAAATGCAGCAGATCATACAAAAACCCAGCAGGTCACACTAAAAACCCAGGAGATCACACAGAAAAACCAGTACATCACAAAAAAACCCTAGGAGATAACACAAAAACCCAGGAGATTATATTAAAAACCCCAGGAGGTCACCCAAAAAAACCCAAATCACACAAAAACCCCAGCAGGTCACACTAAAAACCCAGATCACCAAAAACCCAGCACATCATACAAAAAACCTAGGAGATCACTCAAAAAACCCATTAGATCACCAAAAATACAAGTAGATCACCAAAAAACCCCAAGGAGATCACACTATAAACCCAGCTGATAACACAAAAGAACTAGATCACACAAAAAATCTAGATCACCAAAAAACCCAGCAGATCACATTAAAAAACCCTAGGAGATCACACAAAAACCCAGCAGATCACACAAAAACCCCAGGAGATCACACAAAAAACCCAGCAGATCACACAAAAACCCCAGGAGATCACACAAAAACCCAGGAGATCACACAAAAACCCAGCAGATCACACAAAAACCCAGGAGATCACACAAAAAACCCAGGAGGTCACAAAAAACCCAAGGAGATCACCAAAAACCCAGATCACCAAAAACTCAGCACATCATACAAAAACCCCAGGAGATCACAAAAAACCCCCAGTACATCACCAAAAAAACCTAGGAGATCACACAAAAACCCAGCGGATCACACAACAGAAGTAGATCACACACAAAAAAATCTATGAGATCACACAAAAACCCAGGAGTTCATATTAAAAACCCCAGGAGATCACCCAAAAAACCCAGCAGGTCACCCAAAAAAACCCAAATCACACAAAATCCCCAGGAGGAGATCACACTAAAAACCCAGATCACCAAAAACCCGGCACATCATACAAAAAACCTAGGAGATCACACAAAAAAGCCAGGAGATCACCAAAAATACAAGTAGATCACCAAAAAACCCCAAGGAGATCACACTATAAACCCAGCTGATAACACAAAATAACTAGATCACACAAAAAATCTAGATCACCAAAAAACCCAGCAGATCACATTAAAAAACCCTAGGAGATCACACAAAACCCCAGCAGATCACCAAAAACCCCAGGAGATCACACAAAAACCCCAGCAGATCACCCAAAAAACCCAGCAGGTCACCCAAAAAAAACCAAATCACACAAAACCCCCAGCAGGTCACACAAAAATCCAAACCACACTAAAAACCTGGGAGATCATACAAAAACCCAGTAGATCACATAAAAAACCCAAGGAGATCACCAAAAACCCAGCACATCATACAAAAAACCTAGGAGATCACACAAAAACCCCAGCAGATCACACAAAAACCCCAGGAGATCACACAAAAACCCCAGGAGATCACACAAAAAAATCTAGGAGCTCATACAAAAACCCAGGAGATCACACAAAACCCCAGTAGATCACCAAAAACCCAGGAGATCACACTAAAAACCCAGATCACCCAAAAACCCAGCAGATCACACATAAAAAAACAAAGGAGATCACACAAAAACCCAGCAGGTCATATTAAAAACCCCAGGAGATCACACTAAAAACCCAGATCACCAAAAAACCCCAGCAGATCACATAAAAAACCCTACGAGATCACACAAAAAACCCAGGAGATCATATTAAAAACCCCAGGAGATCACACAAAAAACCCAGATCACACAAAAAAATCTAGGAGCTCATACAAAAACCCAGGAGATCACACAAAACCCCAGTAGATCACCAAAAACCCAGCAGATCACACAAAAAACCCAGTAGATCACACATAAAAAACCAAAGGAGATCACACAAAAACCCAGCAGGTCACACTAAAAACCCAGATCACCAAAAACCCGGCACATCATACAAAAATACCCTAGGAGATCACAAAAAAACCCCATTAGATCACCAAAAATACAAGTCGATCACCAAAAAACCCCAAGGAGATCACACTATAAACCCAGCTGATCACACAAAATAACTAGATCACACAAAAAATCTAGATCACCAAAAAACCCAGCAGATCACATTAAAAAACCCTAGGAGATCACACAAAAACCCCAGGAGATCACCAAAAAACCCAGGAGATCACACAAAAACCCCAGCAGATCACCCAAAAAACCCAGGAGATCACACAAAAACCCCAGGAGATCACACAAAAACCCAGGAGATCACACAAAAACCCCAGGAGATCACCAAAAAACCCAGGAGATCACACAAAAACCCCAGCAGATCACCCAAAAAACCCAGCAGGTCACCCAAAAAAAACCAAATCACACAAAACCCCCAGCAGGTCACACAAAAATCCAAACCACACTAAAAACCTGGGAGATCATACAAAAACCCAGTAGATCACATAAAAAACCAAGGAGATCACACAAAAAACCCAGGAGGTCACAAAAAACCCAAGGAGATCACCAAAAAACAGAGATCACCAAAAACCCAGCACATCATACAAAAAAACCTAGGAGATCACACAAAAACCCCAGCAGATCACACAAAAACTCAACAGATCACACAAAAACCCCAGGAGATCACACAAAAAATCTAGGAGCTCATACAAAAACCCAGGAGATCACACAAAACCCCAGTAGATCACCAAAAACCCAGGAGATCACACTAAAAACCCAGATCACCCAAAAACCCAGCAGGTCACACATAAAAAAACAAAGGAGATCACACAAAAACCCAGCAGGTCATATTAAAAACCCCAGGAGATCACACTAAAAACCCAGATCACCAAAAAACCCCAGCAGATCACATAAAAAACCCTAGGAGATCACACAAAAAACCCAGGAGATCACACAAAACCCCCAGCAGGTCACACAAAAATCCAAACCACACTAAAAACCTGGGAGATCACACAAAAACCCAGCAGATCACACAAAAACCCAGCAGATCACACAAAAACCCCAGGAGATCATATTAAAAACCCCAGGAGATCATATTAAAAACCCAGCAGATCACACAAAAACCCCAGCAGATCACACAAAAAACCCCAGCAGGTCACCCAAAAACCCAAATCACACAAAAAACCCAGCAGATCACCCAAAAACCCAGCAGATCCCAGACAAAACCCCAGCAGATCCCACAAAAACCCAGCAGATCACCCAAAACCCTAAGAAATCACAGAAAAAACCCCAAGAGGACACACTAAACCAACACCCACCCCAAAATCCCCTCAGTGTTGTGCCAGCAGCTCCGAGCTGGGAGCCAGGCTGGGAATTCTGCCCTTGGGCCCAGTTTGGAGGAAGGAAAGAGGAAAAAAAAAACCCACAAAAAATAATCCCAAATCCTCTGGAGGGACAGGAGGGTGAGGATCTGCATCCCAAACTCCTGGGGCAGGAAATGGCTGCTCCATGAGGAAAACTGGCTCGGGATCAGCAGATAAACAAAGGGAAAGAATTCCTGAATTCCAGCATTTCACACTTCAGGGCTGCGCCTTGGAGCCTCCCTGGGATGGATTTCATGGCTGGACAGGAGGAGCTCAATGGGTGTGGAATAAAAAATGACAACAGAGCTGGGAAAACAAAAATGTTTGTGTGAATTTTGGGCCAGATGGGGAAAAAAAAAAACCCAAAAAAACCCAATCTCACTACAAAAAACCCCACAGAGGTGATTTTTCTCATGTTTAGAAAAGATTTCTATTTATTTCCTGTTTTTTTTCCTTTCTCCTGATGTATAAATACGCCCAGCAGGCAGGCAGCCAACCCAGTTCCCTTCACCCTTCTCCCAGTTCAAACCATTCCTGCCCTTTGGGAGCTGCTCCACTTCCCAAAATCTCTGCCAAAAATAACCTCAGGCTTTTCCAGCAGTCTCATGGAGTGGGGAAGAGGTTGGAGAAGGGAAAAGAAGAGGAGAGAGGAGAGGGAAATTCTCCTTCAGGCTTCAAACTCGAACTCGAAGTACTGAGGGTCGAAGTAGTGGATGCGGACGTAGCCGTCCTCACCCCCGCTGCTGTAGCTGCAGGGAGGAAAAGGAAAAGTCAGGAATGCTGCAGGGAGCAAGGATTGGGAAGTCTGACCTCACCATCCCCTCCTGAAATTGATACAGGGATCATAAAGTGGAAAATAAAATCAGTGATGTGGTCAAAGTGTGGGTGACGCCTCTGGGGCGCCTCAAAATGGGAGAATTTAGGGGTTGGTTTCATTCCCAGCAGAGAATTCCTGAGAGTTTGGTTAAATCCCAATTAAAAAGTGGGATTGGGTGGGTTTGGGACACTCCAAGATCCCTCTCACCTCTTCCCATCAGGGTGGAAGGCGACGCTGTTGATGGGCCCAAAGTGCCCCTTGACTCTGCCAAACTCCTCCTCAAAAGCCAAGTGGAAGAACCTGGCAGGAGGAAAAATTCAATTGTCACCAGCCCAGAAGGGATAAAACCACCAAATTCCCAAAAAAAACCCCCACACTTCAGGGTTTCTGCAGCACTTCCAACTGAAAAAAGAAAAGGAAGTGTAAATTTTTGGGATTTCCCTCTGGGTGAGGGGAATAAAAACCAACCTGGCCTCGAATTTGCCAATCCTGGTGGAGGTGGTGGTCACATCCATGGCCTCCTGTCCTCCACCCAGCACAACCTGCAAAAAAAAACCCCCAGAGAAATCACAACCCCTCAGTGCTTCCTTAAAAATCCTTAAAATCCTTTCCTCTAGGATTCTGTGAAGATGGAAACCCTAAAATTTAACTCAGTTCTGGGATTCTCTGAAGATGGAATCCCAAAAGTCCCTTCCAGCCCAGTTTTGGGATTCTCTGGAGATGGAATCCCTAAAATCCCTTTCTCTGGGATTCTCTGAGGATGGAATCCCTAAAATCCCAGGATTTAGGGAATGTTGGGATCACGGAGGTTGGAAAAGACCTCCAGGATGGAGGTTTAGAACCCAGTTTAGAGCAGTGAGTGCTGGGTCTGGAGGTTCCTTGGACACCTCCAGGGGTGGTGAGTGCCTCCAGCACTTCCAGTGATCCCACAAACCCCAAAAATCCCACAAATCCTAAAAATCCTAAAAATCCCAAAAAGCCCACAAACCCCAAAAATCCCCAAAATCCCAAAAATCCCACAAACCTCAAAAATCCCAAAAATCCCACAAACCCCAAAAACCCCAAAAATCCCACAAACCACAAAAATCCCACACATCCCACAAATGCTAAAAATCCCAAAAATCCCAAAAAATCCCACAAACCTCAAAAATCCCCAAAATCCCAAAAATCCCACAAACCCCAAAAATCCCAAAAATCCCATAAAACCCCAAAAATCCCACAAACCACAAAAATCCCACAAATCCCAAAAATGCTAAAAATCCCAAAAATCCCATAAAACCCCAAAAATCCCACAAACCACAAAAATCCCACAAATCCCACAAATCCTAAAAATCAAAAAAATCCCAAAAAATCCCAAAAACCCCAAAAATCCCATAAAACCCCAAAAATCCCACAAACCCCAAAAATCCCACAAATCTCACAAACCCCAAAAATCCCCAAAATCCCCAAAATCCCACAAACCCCCAAAATCCCAAAAATCCCCAAAATCCAAAAAATCCCAAGAAATCCCACAAACCTCAAAAATCCCAAAAACCCCAAAAATCCCACAAACCCCAAAAATCCCAAAAATCCCATAAAATCCCACAAACCCCAAAAATCCCACAGACCCCAAAAATCCCACAAAACCCCACAAACCCCACAAAATCCCACAAACCCCACAAAATCCCCAAAATCCACCACCAACCCTCAGAGCAACTCCCACCTCCCTGCCCCGTTCGATCAGAGGACAACACAAAAATTTGTTCCCAGTGCCAGATCCATCAAAATTCCCAGGGATCATTCCAGAATCCTGGATTTAGGCTGGGCTGGGAATGCTCCCAGTGCAGGAATCCCAGGATCAGAGATGGATTGAGGAAATTCATCCTTACGTGGTCAAAAATGGGGGAAAGGGCAGCAGAGTTCACCGGGCGCTCCGTCCTGAACGTCTTCAGGTGCTCCAGGGATGTGCAGTCAAAGAGCTGCAAAGAGGGAAAATTAATTATTATTTATCAATTAAATCACACAGCCCCAACTGCTGGGCATTGCCTGGATGGATGTTCCCATTCCAAGCTCAAATCCCAAAAATATTCCCTCAGAAAAGGAAATTTTTGGCATTCCAGAGGTGACAAACTGAAAATATTCCACAGAAATACCAAAATATTTCAATATTTGTTCATTTATCACCTCCCCTTTCTCACTGCACTGGATGGATTCTCCCTTTGGAAGTTATTCCCTCAGAAAGGGAAAATTTTTGGTTTTCCAGAGGCAGCAAACTGAAAATATTCCACAGAAATACCAAAATATTTCAATATTTCAATGGCTGTTTGTTTAGCACCTCTTTCTCACTGAACTGGATGGATGCTCCCATTCCAAGCTAAAATCCCAAAAATATTCCCTCAGAAAAGGAAATCTTTGGCTTTCCAGAGGCAGCAAACTGAAAATATTCCACAGAAATACCAAAATATTTCAATATTTCAATGGCTGTTTGTTTAGCACCTCTTTCTCACTGAACTGGATGGATGCTCCCATTCCAAGCTAAAATCCCAAAAATATTCCCTCAGAAAAGGAAATCTTTGGCTTTCCAGAGGCAGCAAACTGAAAATATTCTACAGAAATACCAAAATATTTCAATATTTCAATGGCTGTTCATTTATCACCTCCTCTTTCTCACTGAACTGGATGGATGTTCCCATTCTAAGTTCAAATCCCAAAAATATTCCCTCAGAAAAGGAAATTTTTGGCATTCCAGAGGCAGCAAACTGAAAATATTCCACAGAAATACCAAAATATTTCAATATTTCAATGCCTGCCTGTTAATTTAGCACCTCCAATTTCTCATTGAGCATTTCCCAAGGACCAAACCCCCCTGGGAGCAGAAATCCTGCCAGGAATTCCCCACAGGCTGCTGGAGAAGCTGCTGGGCATTGCCTGGATGGATGTTCCCATTCCAAGTTCAAATCCCAAAAATATTCCCTCAGAAAAGGAAATTTTTGGCCTGCCAGAGGCAGCAAACTGAAAATATTCCACAGAAATACCAAAATATTTCAATATTTGCTGTTCATTTATCACCTCCTCTTTCTCACTGCACTGGATGGATTCTCCCTTTGGAAGTTATTCCCTCAGAAATGGAAAATTTTTGGTTTTCCAGAGGCAGCAAACTGAAAATATTCCACAGAAATACCGAAATATTTCAATATTTCAATGGCTGTTCATTTATCACCTCTTTCTCACTGAACTGCATGGATGTTCCCATTCCAAATCCCAAAAATATTCCCTCAGAAAGGGAAATCTTTGGCTTTCCAGAAGTGGCAAACTGAAAATATTCCACAGAAATACCAAAATATTTCAATATTTTGATGCCTGGGTGTTTGTTTATCACATTCTCTTACTGCACTGGATGGATGATCCCTCTGCAAGCTCAAATCTCAAAAATATTCCCTCAGAAAGGGAAATTTTTGGCATTCCAGAGGCGGCAAACTGAAAATGTTCTACAAAAATACCAAAATATTTCAATATTTCAATGCCTGCCTGTTAATTTAGCACCTCCAATTTCTCATTGAGCATTTTCCAAGGACCAAACCCCCCTGGGAGCAGAAATCCTGTCAGGAATTCCCCCCAGGCTGCTGGAGAAGCTGCTGGGCCTTGCCTGGATGGATGTTCCCACTCCAAGCTAAAATCCCAAAAATATTCCCTCAGAAAAGGAAATTTTTGGCATTCCAGAGGCAGCAAACTGAAAATGTTCCACAGAAATACCAAAATATTTCAATATTTGTTGTTCATTTATCACCTCCTCTTTCTCACTGCACTGGATGGATTCTCCCTTTGGAAGTTATTCCCTCAGAAAGGGAAAATTTTTGGTTTTCCAGAGGCAGCAAACTGAAAATATTCCACAGAAATACCAAAATATTTCAATATTTTGACATCTGGCTGTTCATTTATCACCTCTTTCTCACTGAACTGGATGGATGTTCCCATTCCAAGCTCAAATCCCAAAAATATTCCCTCAGAAAGGGAAATCTTTGGCTTTCCAGAGGCGGCAAACTGAAAATATTCCACAGAAATACCAAAATATTTCAATATTTCGATGCCTGCCTGTTCATTTATCACCTCCTCTTTCTCACTGAACATTTCCCAAGGACCAAACCCCCCTGGGAGCAGAAATCCTGCCAGGAATTCCCCCTGGGCTGCTGGAAAAACTGACCTTGGCCGTGTTATCCTTGGAAGCAGTGATGAACATGGTCATGTCCCGGGAGGTCTGGATGTCGTTGATTTGCTTGGTGTGCTCCTTGATGTTGGACAGCTGCTCCCCTGACTGCAGGGGGAGAGAGGATTTCAGGGAGCTGGGAAGGGATTCCCTCATTAAAAATAACCTGGAGATCATGGAATAGAATCCTGGAGTGCTTGGGATGGAAAAGGAATTTAGGAATGGATTCAGTTCCACATCCCTGTGCTGCCAGCCTCGCTCAGGGGAGCCTCAAATTTTAACAGGAAAGGGGAAAAAGAATTTTCATGGAGCTTTGAGGGAAGTGATTCCCTCATTAAAAATAATATGGAATAAAATCCTGGAATGCTTTGGGGTGAAAGGAATTTAGGAATGGATTCAGCTCCACGTCTCTGTGCTGTGTCACTTCCAGCCTTGCTCAGGGGAGCCTCAGATTTTAACAAGAAAGGGGAAAAGGAGTTTTCAGGGAGCTTTGAGGGAAGTGATTCCCTCATTAAAAATAATATGGAATAAAATCTTGGAATGCTTTGGGTTGAAAGGAATTTAGGAATGGATTCAGTTCCACGTCTCTGTGCTGTGTCACTTCCAGCCTTGCTCAGGGGAGCCTCAGATTTTAACAGGGGAGGGAAAAAGGAATTTTCAGGGAGCTGGGAAGTGAATCCCTCATTAAAAATAACCTGGGAGATGATGGAATAGAATCCTGGAATGCTTTAGGTTAAAAGGAATTTAGGAATGGATTCAGCTCCACACCCCTGTGCTGTGTCAATTCCAGCCTTGCTCAGGGGAGCATCAAATTTTAACAGGGAAGGGGAAAAGGAATTTTCAGGGAGCTGGGAAGTGATTCCCTCCTTCAAAATAACCTGGAATAAAATCCTGGAATGCTTTGGGTTGAAAGGAATTTAGGACTGGATTCAGTTCCACACCCCTGCACTGAGGTGTCACTTCCAGCCTTGTTCAGGGGAGCCTCAGATTTTAACAAGGAAGGGGAAGAGGAATTTTCAGGGAGCTGGGAAGTGATTCCCTCCTTCAAAACAACCTGGGAGATGATGGAATGGAACCCTGGAACACTTTGGGAATTTAGAAATGGATTTTCTAAATAATGGAGTTCCACATTTCCCTGTGGCATCAATTCCAGCCTCGTTCAGGAGAGCCTTATGAACATTAAAATAAATATTTTAATTATCCATGCTCAAGCTGCTGTTTGGAGCCCCAAACCCCCCATTCCAGCCCTGATCCCTTTGGGAATGCTGCCCCAGGCTCCCCCAGGCCCTGACCTTGGCACTGAACTGGTTGAGCTCCCCGTTCTCGTGGCCAGCAATGATGAACTCCCCGAGAGGGCCCCACACGGCGCTGGTGATCTTGGAGTCACTGCAGGGAATCTTCATGTAGGGCTCGTTGTTCTCTGTGGGATGGAGAGAGCAGAGGGATCACATCCAGCATTTATCCTTTTGCATCCCCTTTTGCTGGGATTTGTACAAAATCCCTTTGTAATTTTTATTATCAGATTTCCAGGGCTCTCAGGGGAAGCATTTTGCTGTTCCCAAAGGAATCCCGTGGGGGGAATTGTGTCCCTGCTGATGGGATCCCCCTCAGCCATTCAGCAAAGGGATTTTTTAGGGAAAAAAATCTTCCTTTTTTAGGGCTCGTTGTTCTCTGTGGGATGGAGGGAGCAGAGGGATCAGATCCAGCATTATCCTTTTGTATCCCACGCTCAGTTCAGCTTTGGGCTTCTCCAGCATTTCATGTACAAAATCCCTTTGTAATTTTTATTATCAGATTTCCAGGGCTCTCAGGGGAAGCATTTTGCTGTTCCCAAAGGAATCCCGTGGGGGGAATTGTGTCCCTGCTGATGGGATCCCCCCCAGCCATTCACCAAAGGGATTTTTTAGGGAAAAAAATCTTCCTTTTTTAGGGCTCGTTGTTCTCTGTGGGATGGGAGCAGAGGGGTCACATCCAGCATTTATCCTTTTGCATCCCCTTTTGCTGGAATTTGTACAAAATCCCTTTGTAATTTTTATTATCAGATTTCTGGGGCTCTCAGGGGAAGCATTTTGCTGTTCCCAAAGGGATCCCGTGGGGGGAATTGTGTCCCTGCTGATGGGATCCCCCTCAGCCATTCACCAAAGGGATTTTTTAGGGAAAACAAAAAAATCTTTTTTTTTTTCTCTGTCCCATCCTTGGCAGTTCCAGGCCAGGCTGGAGCAGTTTGGGACAGGACAAGGAATCCCTGCCCTGGCAATGGGGGAGGTTTGAGGCTGCCCCGACCCCAAATCATTCTGGGGTCTGGGATGCAGCACAGGGAAATTCCTGAGGAATCCCCAAGGAATCCCAGGGGAACCCCAGGAGAAATCCCTGAGGAATCCAAGGGGAAATCCCTGAGGAAATCTCTGAGGAACCCCTGAGGAATCCAAGGGGAATCCCTGGGGAAATCCCTGACAAATCCCCAAGGAATCCCTGTGGAAATCTCCGAGGAATCTTGAAGGAAATCTCTGAGAAATCTCAGAGGAAATCCCTGAAAAATTCCAGCGGAACCCCTGAAGAAATCCCTGAAGAAATCCCTGAGGAATCCCTGAGGAACCCCAGGGGAAATCCCTGAAGAATCCAAAGGGAATCCCTGAGAAAATCCCTGAGGAATCCAAGGGGAATCCCTGAGGAAATCCCTGAAGAATCCCTGGGCAATCCCAGGGGAACCCCTGAGGGAATTCCTGAAGAATCCAAGGGGAATCCCTGAGGAATCGCTGGGGAAATCCCTGAGGAGATCCCAGAGGAAATCCCTGAGGAAATACCCTGAGGAACCCCTGACAGAATCCTTGAGGGAATCCCTGAGGAACCCCTGGGGAAATCCCTGAAGGAACCCCAGGGAAATCCCTGAAGAACCCAAAGGGAATCCCTGGGGAAATCCCTGAGGAAATATCTGAGGAAATCCTTGAGGAAATCCCTGAGGAAATCCTTGAAGAAATCCCTGAGGAAATCCAAGGGGAGTCTGTGGGAAATCCCTGAGGAAATCCCTGTGGAAATCCCAGGGGGAACACCTGAGGGAATCCCTGAAGAATCCAAAGGGAATCCTTGAGGAAATCCCTGAGGAAATCCCTTAAGGAACCTCTGATGGAACCCCTGAGGAGATCCCAGAGGAATCTCTGAGGAAATCCTTGAGGCAATCCCTAAGAAAATCTCTGAGGAAATGCCTGAGGAAACCCTGAAGGAACCCCTGAGGAAATCCCTGAGGAATCTCAGGGGAATCTCCAAGGGAACCCCTGAGGAACCCCTGACCGAATCCTTGAGGAATCCCTGTGGAATCCCAGGGGAATCCCTGAGGAGATCCCCTGAGGAACCCCTGACCGAATCCTTGAGGAATCCCTGCGGAATTCCAGGGCAATCCCTGAGGAAATCCCAGGGGTTCCTGTGTCCTCACCGATCTGGCTGGGGTCTCGCAGGTCGAAGAAGCTGACGAAGCACTGATATCCCATCTGTTTGTCCGTGGAGAACATGATGATGTTCCCGCCAAAGTCGAAGCCGCACGTCCTCACCGCCGAGCTGGTCTTCACCAGGGCCAGCTGCTTCCCTGGGGGCACCACAGACCCAGGGATCAGTGGGAAAGGCTGGGAGAGGGAATTCCCAGAGCAGGAATGCTGCTGATCCACCCAGGAATCACTGGAGGCTTTCCCGTGGAGAATGGAAGAATTCCAACCAAGAATTCCCTCACAGGGAAGAATTCCTTCCAATACCCACCCAAACCTGGCTTGGGACAATTCCAGGGATGAGGCAACCACAGATTCTGCAGGAATTCCATCCCAGCCCTTCACAGGGAATGAAGAATTCCTTCCAATACCCATCCAAACCTGGCTTGCGACAATTCCCAGGATGAGGCAGCCACAGATTCTGCAGGAATTCCATCCCAGCCCTTCACAGGGAGGGAAGAATTCCTTCAAAAATCCACTCAAACCTGCCCAGGGATGAGGCAGCCACAGATTCTCTGGGAATTCTATCCCAGTCCTTCACAAGAAGGAATTCCTTCCAATATCCACCCAAACCTGCTCTGGGACACTCCCAGGGATGAGGCAGCCACAGATTCTGCAGGAATTCCATCCCAGCCCTTCACAGGGAATGAAGAATTCCTTCCAATATCCACCCAAACCTGGCTTGGGACAATTCCAGGGATGAGGCAGCCACAGATTCTGTGGGAATTCTATCCCAATCCTTCACAAGAAGGAATTCCTTCCAATATCCACCCAAACCTGGCTTGCGACAATTCCCAGGATGAGGCAGCCACAGATTCTGTGGGAATTCCATCCCTGCCCTTGACAGAGAATGAAGAATTCCTTCCAAAATCCACCCAAACCTGCCCAGGGATGAGGCAGTCATAGATTTTCTGGGAATTCCATCCCAGCCCCTCACAGGGAAGGAAGAATTCCTTCCAAAATCCACCCAAACCTGGCTTGGGACAATTTCAGGGATGAGGCAGTCACAGATTCTCTGGGAATTCCATCTCAGCCCCTTACATGTAGGGAAAAATTCCTTCCAATATCCACTCAAACCTGCCCAGGGATGAGGCAGCCATAGATTTTTTGGGAATTCCATCCCAGCCCCTCACAGGGAAGAATTCCTTCCAATATCCACCCAAACCTGCTCTGGGACACTCCCAGGCATCAGGAAGCCACAGATTCTTTGGGAATTCCATCCCAGACCCTCATAGGGAAAAAATTCATTCTGATATCCACCCAAACCTGGCTTGAGACATTCCCAAGGATGAGGCAGCCACAGATTTTCTGGGAATTCCATCCCAGCCCCTCACAGGGAAGGAAGAATTCCTTCCAAAATCCACCCAAACCCCCAGTCTGAAGCCATTCCCTGTGTCCTGTCCCTCCATCCTTTGTCCCCAAATCCCTCTCCAGCTCTCCTGGAGCCTTCCCTTCTCCCATCCTGGCTCTGTGGCCACCCCTGGGGATGTCCCCCAGGCTCAGGTGTCCCAGCTGTGTCCCCAAGGGAATTTTGGGAATGGCCTCACCTGTCTCACAGTCCCAGAGGCGGCAGCTGTTGTCTGCAGAGCCGGTCAGGACGTGCCTGGTGTCCCCTGGGCCAGAGTCATGGAAAATCAGTGCCAGATTCCAGTGGTTGGGAATGTCAGCCCCAAATTCCTCTGGGAATGTCAGCCCCAAACTCCAGTGCCCAGGAATATCAGCTTCAAATTCCTCTGGGAATGTCAGCCTCAGATTCCAGTGGGAATGTCAGCCCCAAATTCATCTGGGAATGTCAGCCCCAAATTCCAGTGCCCGGGAATGTCAGCCCCAAATTCCTCTGGGAATGTCAGCCCCAAATTCCAGTGCCCGGGAATGTCAGCCCCAAATTCCTCTGGATGGAAATATCAGCCCCAAATTCCACAGGCTGGGAATATCAGCCCCAAATTCCTCTGGGAATGTCAGCCCCAAATTCCAGTGCCTGGGAATGTCAGCCCCAAATTCCTCTGGGAATGTCAGCCCCAAATTCCTCTGGAAATGTCAGCCCCAAATTCCTCTGGATGGAAATATCAGCCCCAAATTCCACAGGCTGGGAATGTCAGCCCCAAATTCCTCTGCCTGGGAATATCAACCCAAATTTCCACTGGATGGGAATATCAGCCCCAAATTCCAGTGGCTAAAAATATCAACCCCAAATTCCTTTGGCTGGAAATATCAGCCCCAAATTCCACTGGATGGAAACATCAACCCCAAATCCCACGGGGAACATCAGTCTCAAATTCCTCTGGGAATATCAGCCCCAAATTACACTAGCTGAAAATATCAGCCCCAAATTCCTCTGGCTGGGAACATCAGCCCCAAATTCCTCTGGCTGGGAATGTCAGCCCCAAATTCCAGTGCCTGGGAATGTCAGCCCCAAATTCCAGTGCCTAGGAATATCAGCCCCAAATTCCTCTGGGAATGTCAGCCCCAAATTCCTCTGGATGGAAATATCAGCCCCAAATTCCACAGGCTGGGAATATGAGCCCCAAATTCCTCTGGGAATGTCAGCCTCAAATTCCTCTGGCCGGGAAAATCAGCCCCAAATTCCAGTGCCTGGGAATATCAACCCCAAATTCCTTTGGCTGGGAATATCAGCCCCAAATTCCATTGGGTTGGGGCTGGGAATATCAGTTTCAAATCCCACTGGCTGGGAATATCAACCCCAAATTCCTCTGGATGGGAATATCAGGCCCAAATCCCACTGGGAATATCAGCCCCAAATTCCTCTGGCCAGGAAAACCAGCCCCAAATTCCAGTGGATGGAAATATCAGCCCTAAATTCCTCGGGGAACATCAGCCCCAAATCCCACTCAGAGAATGTTTCAACACCAAATTAAAACGGGATTTTTTGGGGCAAAATCCACCCCAAGAAAGGCAACGTGGAGCCCAAGTGTTCCCATTGGCAAATCCCATAATTTTCCCATGAAATTAGGAAGAAAAAGCTCCATTTATTGTATTTAAACAACTTTTTTTGTCTCTTCTGCCCGCGGAAGATCTCCCCAAACACCCAGGGAAGCTGCACAAGGCCCAACAACCCCAAATATCCACTGGGATGTTATCCCAAATATCTCAACGCAGGAAAAACACCCAAAAGATGGGAAAAGAAGCAGCAGCAGAAGAGAAAAATGAGGAGCAGCCGGGAGGAATCACCGGGAATGATTCAGCCACTAAAATATGGGATAAAACCGGTTTTTTGGGATCAAAGGATACAGTCGGCATCCACACACCACACAGCTCCCGTGTGCCCATTGTACGTTCCCAACCTCTCCCCGTTCACCGAGTACCAAACATTGACAATCTGCGAGGAGAAAAATAAAAATAAATCCAAAATTAACGAAAATTCATTACGGAGTGATAATTACCGGCGGTGGGGAGGACTCACGGGATCTTTGGCCACGGTGAAGAGCAGATCTCCCTCGCGGTTGTATTTGATTTGAGTGATGGAGCGCTCATGGCCCTGCAGCAGGATCGGCTTCTGGAATTAATGATTAAATAATAAATGAGCGAAGGGAGGGAATAAGGGGTGAGGCCGGGGAGCGAGCGCGGCCGCCAGTCCGCGGCTCCTGGGCCCGGTATAGCGGCTTGGCAGCCCCTCCGCGTCCCAGGAGCCGCGGACCGGGAGCGCGGAGCCGTTAAATCATCGGTGGCCACCACAAACCGCGACCCCCGAGCCCGCCCGGTCCCGCTCTCACCATGGCGGCCACGCTGAGGCGTGAGGGGGGCGGAACTTCCGGGTTGGAGGCGGGCGGCGGAAATACGTCACGGTTTCCGTGGTAACAGCGCGGGTTCCGGGTGAACCAGGAAGTGCCTCTGCGTTGCTATGGCGACCGCGGGTGAGGGGGAAATGATGGCGGCGGGGAGGGTTTGTTTGGGATGGGAGGAAAAGGTGGCTGGGGGGTGAGAGGGATCAGGGAGTGTGGGAGGTTGTGGAGGGGGGGCCAGGCTCTTCTGGCAGGGAAGCGGGGATGGGAGAGTGGAGGGAAAGGAACTTGGGGATCATCAGTGCCGCGGGCAGGATTATCGCAGGCTGCTCCAAACTCCATCCAGCCCGGAGCTGGAGACTTGCCGGTGTTCAAGGGGCCGGGCGTGTGATGGTTTGGGAAGGCTGAGCTGGAACAGAGACTGGGCAGAGCTGGAGAATAAAGTAGAGATTTTTTGAAAGGCCTTTAGGGTACAGCTTGGGCAGGGCAGGGCGTGGCCAGGGTTAGACCCAAGGTGGACCCAAAATGGTCACAAAATGGTCAGAAAATGGATGCAAAATGGACCAAAAATGGTCACAAAATAGGCACAAAAGGGTCACAAAATAGGCACAAAATGGTCGCAAAAAGGACCCAAAATAGGCACAAAATGGACCCTAAATTGTCACAAAATGGACACAGAATGGACCCAAAATGGACATAAAATGGACAAACAGTCACCAGGTTTCACACTTATTTATCAGTTTTGGTCCATTTGCACATTGGGGTTTAATTGTCCAATTCCAGCTCCAGGTTATGAAGTCCCATCCTTGTTCCTCCCTCCTGCCCACCGTTTATGTTTGTGAGCCTGAAATTTGTATTCATTGTCCTTGGTGTGCAGCAGGACAAGGATTTGTTTTGTGTCCCTGCTGTGTGCAGAGAGCTGAGTGACACTGACTGTGAGCTCAGAGCTGCACCCTGGGCAGCACAGAATGAAATACATGAAAATAAACACTGCAGGGCGCTGATGGCCGCTGTTGTTCCGCAGGGCAGGGCGCGGCCCTGGCGCTGGTGGCCGCGCTCTGGGGCGGCTCTGCCCCGTTCCTGCGGGCGGCGGCCGCGGGGCTGGAGCAGCAGCGGGGCCGGGGCCGCCTGAGGCAGCTGCTGGGGGAGCTGCTCTTCCTCAGCCTCAACTGCAGGGTGAGACCGCCCCCTTCCCTTCCCTTCCCTTCCCTTCCCTTCCCTTCCCTTCCCTTCCCTTCCCTTCCCTGAACTTCCCTGAACTTCCCTGAACTTCCCTGAACTTCCCTGAACTTCCCTGAACTTCCCTGAACTTCCCTGAACTTCCCTGAACTTCCCTTCCCTGAACTTCCCTTCCCTGAACTTCCCTGAACTTCCCTGAACTTCCCTGAACTTCCCTGAACTTCCCTGAACTTCCCTTCCCTGAACTTCCCTTCCCTGAACTTCCCTTCCCTGAACTTCCCTGAACTTCCCTTCCCTGAACTTCCCTTCCCTGAACTTCCCTTCCCTCCCCTTCCCTGAACTTCCCTGAACTTCCCTAAACTTCCCTTCCCAGAACTTCCCTTCCTGGAAGCAAACAGCAGCTTCTGCAAGGATAATTAAAATAATTCTTTTAAATGTTCAGGTGGCTCCCCCTGAACAAGGCTGGAATTGATGCCACAGGGAAATGTGGCACTCCATTATTTAGAAAATCCATTCCTAAATTCCCTTCCTACCCAAAGCATTCCAGGGTTCCATTCCATCATCTCCCAGGTTGTTTTTAAGGAGGGAATCACTGCTCAGCTCCTTGAAAACTCTTCTTCTCTTCCCCTCTTAAAATCTGAGGCTCCCCTGAGTGAGGCTGGCAGCACAGGGGTGGGGAACTGAATCCATTCCTAAATTCCCTTCCCACCCCAAAGCATTCCAGGATTTTATTCCATATTATTTTTAATAAGGGAATCACTTCCCTCAAAGCTCCCTGAAAACTACTCTTCTCCTCCCCTGTTAAAATCTGAGGCTCCCCCAAGCAAGGCTGGAATTGACACAGCCCAGAGATGTGGAACTGAATCGATTCCTCAATTCCCTTCCCAACCAAAGCGTTCCAGGGTTCCATTCCAAGATCTCCCAGGTTATTTTAAATTAGGGATTCACTTCCCAGCTCCCTGAGAATTCCTCTTGCCCTTCTCTGTTAAAATCTGAGGCTCCCCTGAGCGAGGCTGTCAGCACAGGGACGTGGAACTGAACCCATTTCTGAATTCCTTTCCCATCCAAAGCATTCCAGAGTTCTATTCCAAGTTATTTTTAATGAGGGAATCACTTCCCAGCTCCCTGAAAATTCCTTTTCCCCTCCCCTGTTAAAATCTGAGGCTCCCCCAAGCAAGGCTGGAATTGACACAGCACAGAGACGTGGAGCTGAATCCATTCCTAAATTCCCTTTGCACCCAAAGCATTCCAGGGTTCTATTCCATATTGTTTTTAATGAGGGAATCACTTCCCAGCTCCCTGAAAATTCCATTTCCCCTCCTCTGTTAAAATCTGAGGCTCCCCTGAGTGAGGCTGGCAGCACAGGGGTGTGGAACTGAATCCATTCCTAAATTCCCTTTGCACCCAAAGCATTCCAGGATTTTATTCCATATTATTTTTAATGAGGGAATCACTCCCCTCAAAGCTCCCTGAAAATTCCTTTTTCCCTTCCCTGTTAAAACCTGAGGCTCCCCCAAGCAAGGCTGGAAGTGACACCTCAGTGCAGGGGTGTGGAACTGAATCCATTCCTAAATTCCCATTGCACCCAAAGCATTCCTGGGTTCCATTCCATCATCTCCCAGGTTATTTTTAATTAGGGAGTCACTTCCCAGCTCCCTAAAAACTCCTCCTCCCCTCTTAAAATCTGAGGTTCCCCTGAACAAGGCTGGCAGCACAGGGGTGTGGAGCTGAATCTATTTCTAAATTCCCTTCTCACCCAAAGCATTCCAGGATTTTATTCCATATTATTTTTAATGAGGGAATCTCTTCCCAGCTCACTGAAAATTCCTTTTTCCCTCCCCATGTTAAAATCTGAGGCTCCCCTGAGTGAGGCTGGCAGCACAGGGACGTGGAACTGAATCCATTCCTAAATTCCCTTCTCACCCAAAGCATTCCAGGTTTTTATTCCAAGTTATTTCAATGTGTTCTCCTGCAGTACCTGGTGCCCTTCCTGCTCAACCAGGCTGGATCCCTCCTCTTCTACCTCACCTTGGCCTCCACAGGTCAGTTCCTGCTGAATTTTTGGGGTGGATTTATGGGATTTTGGCAGGGTCAGAGCTGTGGGTCCGCAGCTCCCTTGGAATAATCACAAATAAATCAAATTTCTCCATTTGAAATTTGAATTTCAGACCTGGCCCTGGCTGTGCCACTCTGCAACTCCCTGGCTTTGATTGTGACCTTGGTGACTGGGAAAATCCTGGGAGAGGACATTGGTGGGAAAAGTGAGTTCCACTTCAAGCTTTTCCTCCAGAAATCAGCTTTGATTAGATTTGATTTGATTTGATCTGATTTGATTTGTTTTGATTTGATTTGATTTTTAATGTGGAGCACCAAACACCCCACAAAGCTTGAACTGGGTCAGAGCAGATTTGGCTGCAGGACCTGAAAGAGAATTGAAACAAAATTTTTTGGGCAGGGCTGGTAAATTTAAACCCAGAATTGGCTGTTTTAAACTAAAAAAGTTTTTAGGCTTGAGCTTTTCCCCTCAGGAAAAATTTAATCAGGAGAGAAACACCCACCATGGAAAAGGAATGTCCCAAAACCCCAAATATCAACCCCAACCTTCCAACTCACACTGCCCTGCTCAGGTGGTGAGGAAAAAGCAGAAAAGTGCAAAGTTTAAAACTGCAGGAGCTGGAGAACAGCTGGGGGTTGTTGTTTGAGGCAGAATTCTCTGTGGATTCCCCCAGGAATTGAAACAGATTTTTTGGGCAGGGGTGATAAATTTAAACCCAGAATTGGCTGTTTTAAACTAAAAAAGTTTTTAGGCTTGAGCTTTTCCCCTCAGGAAATATTTAACCAGGAGAGGAACACTGAATAAAACACCCACCATGGAAAAGGAATGTCCCAAAACCTCCCAAATATCAACCCCAACCTTCCAACTCACACTGCCCTGCTCAGGTGGTGAGGAAAAAGCAGAGAATTGGGAAGTTTAAAACTGCAGGAGCTGGAGAACAGCTGGAGGTTGTTGTTTGAGGCAGAATTCTCTGTGAATTCCCCCAGGAATTGAAACAGAATTTTTTGGGCAGGGGTGGTCAATTTAAAGCCAGAATTGGGTGTTTTAAGCTAAAAGAGTTTTTAGGCTTGAGCTTTTCCCCTCAGGAAAAATTTAACCAGGAGAGAAATGTTGAAATGGCCAAAAAAACCTCAAATATCAAACCCCAGTTTTCCAACTAACACTGCCCTGCTCAGGTGGTGAGGAAAAAGCAGAAAATTGGAAAGTTTAAAACTGCAGGAGCTGGAAAACAGCTGGAGGTTGTTGTTTGAGGCAGGTTCTCTGTGGATTCCCCCAGGAATTGAAACAGAATTTTTTGGGCAGGGGTGGTAAATTTAAACCCAGAATTGGCTGTTTTAAACTAAAAAAGTTTTTAGGCTTGAGCTTTTCCCTCAGGAAAAATTTAACCAGGAGAGAAACACCCACCATGGAAAAGGAATGTCCCAAAACCTCCCAAATATCAACCCCAACCTTCCAACTCACACTGCCCTGCTCAGGTGGTGAGGAAAAAGCAGAAAATTGAAAAGTTTAAAACTCCAGGAGCTGTAAAAACAGCTGGAGGTTGTTGTTTGAGGCAGGTTCTCTGTGAATTCCCCCAGGAGCCGTGGCAGGAATGCTGCTCACCATCCTGGGAGTCTCCCTGTGCGTGGCTGGGGCCTGAGGGAGCAGCAAAGAGCAGAACTGCCCAGATTCACCTCTGCCTTCACCCCTGAGGGGGCTCAGCCACACCTGAAAGGATTTTTGGGATGGTAAAACCCATGGATTGTGTTCCCTGAGCACCAGGCTGGCACCAGGCCCCTCCCAAGGACAATTTTGTGGGATTTTTGGTGGTTGTTTCAATGTTTGAATTGTCTTGTTCAGCACTGGAGGGTAAGAAATGGTTAATAAATCATCCAGTGGGATTTGCTGGCACTGATGGAGTTTTGATTGCCCCAAACCCTTCTGACCACCCCCAAAACCCTTCCAATGAGCCCCTCACTGAGTGAAAACCCTTCCAGCCACCCCAAAACCCTTCCAATGAGCCCCTCACTGAGTGGAAACCCTTCCGGCCACCCCAAAACCCTTAAAGCAGCTCCTCACTGAGCACAAACTCTTCTGACCACCCTAAATCATTCCAACCAGCCCCTCACTGAGGAAAAATCCTTCTGACCACCCCAAAACCCTTCAAGCAGCTCCTCACTGAGCAAAAACCCTTCTGACCACCCTAAACCAAACCCTTCCAGCCACCCTAAACCCTTCTGACAACCTGAAACCCTCCTGAGCACCCCAAACCCTCCTGACCACCCCAAACTCTTCTGCCCGCCCCAAACCCACCCCAAACCCTCCTGACCACCTCAAACCCACCCTAAACCTTCCTGACCACCCCAAACCCTCCTGACCATCCCCATCCCTCCTGCCCACCCCAAACTCTCCTGAGCACCCCAAACCCACACCAAATCCTTCTGCCCACCCCAAACCCTTCTAAGCACACCAAACCATCCTGAGCACCCCAAACCTTCCTGGCCACCCTAAATCTTCCTGAACACCCCAAACCCCCCTGCCCACCCCAAATCCACCCTAAACCCTCCTGACCACCCCAATCCCACCCCAACCCCTCCTGAGCACCTCAAACCCTCCCTGCTGGGCCCAGCCCAGTTTCCATGGATGCAAACCCAGCAGCAGGAAATTGTGGCCACATCCAACATCCCCAGAGCACTCAGGGCTCTTTGATCCTGCAGGATCAAATCCTCCAGGATTTGATCTTCCAGGATTGGATCCTCCAGGATTTGATCTTCCAGGATTTGTTCCTCCAGGATTTGATCTTCCAGGATTTGTTCCTCCAGGATTTGTTCCTCCAGGATTTGATCTTCCAGGATTTGTTCCTCCAGGATTTGATCTTCCAGGATTTGTTCCTCCAGGTTTTGTTCCTCCAGAATTTGATCCTCCAGAATTTGATCCTGCAGGATTTGTTCCTCCAGGATTTGTTCCTCCAGAATTTGATCCTCCAGGATTTGTTCCTCCAGGATTTGTTCCTCCAGGATTTGTTCCTCCAGGATTTGATCTTCCAGGATTTGTTCCTCCAGGATTTGTTCCTCCAGGATTTGTTCCTCCAGGATTTGTTCCTCCAGGATTTGTTCCTCCAGGATTTGATCCTCCAGGATTTGTTCCTCCAGGATTTGATCCTCCAGAATTTGATCTTCCAGGATTTGTTCCTCCAGGATTTGATCCTCCAGAATTTGATCTTCCAGGATTTGTTCCTCCAGGATTTGATCCTCCAGAATTTGATCTTCCAGGATTTGTTCCTCCAGGATTTGTTCCTCCAGGATTTGTTCTTCCAGAATTTGATCCTGCAGGATTTGTTCCTCCAGGATTGGATCCTCCAGGATTTGTTCCTCCAGTATTTGATCCTCCAGAATTTGTTCCTCCAGGATTTGCTCCTCCAGGATTTGATCTTCCAGAATTTGATCCTCCAGGATTTGCTCCTGGTACAGGAGCAGCCACCAGGTTCCCATCAGGATTTCAGGATTTGATCTCCATGGCAGCAGCTGGTGTCCCCCTGGTGTCCCCCTAGGTGTTGTCACCCCCCTGTCACATTTTGGGAAGTCCCAAAGGTCCTATCCTGTCCCTGACACCTCACCCATGGAGAAATCAGGAATCCAGGCAGGAACAGGTTCAACATCAGGAAAAGTTGTTTGATTTTGTTTTTTATTCCCAAAGAATAAAAATAATTTCAGAACAGAAGGATCCACATCTGCAGTGCCCTCACAGGGGCAGGGAAGCACAGCACCACGTGGGGAGTCCCTTCTGAGGGACCTGGAACATCCCTGAGCTGAAGGAATTGACAAAGCACCAGGTCCAGTCCTGGCTCTGCCCCAGGAGAAAATTCCCAGAGCCACAGGAAAGGCAGGAATGAGCCTCACCCCAAGGATCCAGGGATGGGATCTCCCTCCCCACCTGCACAGCCAGGGAGTGTTCCCAAAAATCCAACACTGGGACATCCTGGGTGTTCCAGACCATCCCAAACACAATTGGGGGATCCTGGATGTTACAGGGACATCCCAAACACCACTGGGGAATCCTGAGTGTTCCAGAGCCATCCCAAACACACTCTGGGGAATCCTGGATGTTCCAGACCATCCCAAATCCACCACTGGGACATCCGGGATCTTCCAGGGCTACCCAAACACCACTGGGGATCCTGGATGTTCAGAGCCATCCCAAACACACCACAGGGACATCCTGGATGTTCCAGGGCCATCCCAAACACCACTGGGACATCCTGGATGTCCTACAGCCATCCCAAACACACTCTGGGGGGTCCTGGATGTTCCAGACCATCCCAAACACAATTGGGGGATCCTGGGTGTTCCAGAGCCATCCCAAACACCACTGGGACATCCTGGATGTTCCAGACCACCCCAAACACACCATTTGGGGATCCTGGATATTCCAGACCATCCCAAACACCACTGGGGATCCTGGATGTTCCAGACCATCCCAAACACCACTGGGACATCCTGGATATTCCACAGCCATCCCAAACACCACTGGGACATCCTGGATGTTCCAGGGTCATCCCAAACACCACTGGGGGATCCTGGATTTCCAGACCATCCCAAAATCCCCCATGGAATCCACACAGTCCTGTGGGAAGAGCTCCTTCCTGCAGGTCCCTCCAGCCATTCCAGTTCCACAACAGCACCATTTCTCCATTTCCCACTTGGATCATCCAGCTCAGCCAAGAAAAACAGAAATCCCATGGGATGGATCCCTCCAGGACACTCCACAACCCCCCTGGCTGATCTTTAATCCTGCTGGGACCAAATATCCACAAAAGGTTTTTTCCTTCCCACGTTTTCCTGGAGTGAAAAACATCCCCTGGAGCTGTCACTGCTCTGGGGATTCTCCAAACCAATCCAAAAACTCGGGAATGTTTCTGGGGTGCTCAGGAATTCCCAGCTTCTGTTTCAGCATCAGGAACTGCGAGAGGAGAAAACAAAACACGGGTGATTGAACCTCAGGGCAAAAATCCCTGCCACACCCACCCAAATCCATGGAAAATTGAACTCAGCCTATTCCAGAGGTTTGGGAAGAGGCAGGAGCAGCTCCTCACGTGTTTCCTGCTGGCAATGGCCTGCTGGACCCACAGCAGCTCCATCAGGAGATGGATCCTGTGGGATTGCAGCTCCGAGCGGGACAGGCCCCGCAGATCCTCTGGGATTTCTGCCAAAAAATTATAAAAGAATTATAAAAAATTATAAAAATATGGGAGAAGGGAAAAAATCCAAATTGTGGGAGCTGTTCCAGCTTCCCCAAGGATTCCCTGAGGTTTTATCCCTCACCTGGGCTGGCTCCGAGGTCGCTGCTGTCCCATTCCGAGGTCAGGCTGTCCTTGTCCCATTCCTGGCTTCCCTCCTTTCCTGGGGTTTTAGCAGCACCAGACCCCAAATTTGGGGGGTTTGGGGTTTTTGGGGTTGTCCCACTGGGCAGAGAGGCTGAGTTCCCAAAGCTCCCAGCCCGCTCTGCTCCGTGGGGATCCGGGTTTTTTTTGGGAATGGGATCAGTCTCTGCAGCCTGCCCTGGATCCAAGGGCTTCCCTGGGGAGGGCTGCAAAAAGGAAAAAAATAAAATACAAGGAGAGAAAAAAAATATGAGAAAAATCTTAAAAAAACCAAGGAAGTCTGAAAGAAAACGTGAAAGAAATAGGAAAGAAATACAAAGGTGAACAGGAAGAAAATAGAGAGGAAATATAAAGAATTATAAAGAAATAGCAAAGAAAATATTAAAGTACACGAGAGGAAATATATAAAAGAAAAAGAAAATATAAAAAAGTATATAGAAGAAAATATATAGAAGAAAATATATAAAGGAAAATCGACTAAAAATAAAGGAGAAAATATAAAAGAAAATATAAAGCTCTGGAGTGTGGCTCTGCTGTCCCAGCTCTGCTCTGGTTTGAGCCACCCAAACTTTTTATGGGGTCAGGACAGGTGGGAGCATCCCTGGGAATGTTCCCGATCCCAATTCCCAGGGATGTTCCCAATTCCCGGGGATGTTCCCAATTCCCAGGGATGTTCCCAATTCCCAGGGACGTTCCCAATTCCCGGGGATGTTCCCAATTCCCAGGGACGTTCCCGATTCCCAGGGACGTTCCCGATTCCCGGGGACGTTCCCAATTCCCAGGGACGTTCCCAATTCCCAGGGACGTTCCCAATTCCTGGGGATGTTCCCAATTCCCGGGGATGTTCCCAATTCCCGGGGATGTTCCCAATTCCCGGGGGTGTTCCCAATTCTCGGGGATGTTCCTGATCCCAATTCCCGGGGATGTTCCCAATTCCCGGGGGCGTTCCCAATTCCCGGGGATGTTCCCAATTCCCGGGGATGTTCCCAATTCCCGGGGATGTTCCTGATCCCAATTCCCGGGGATGTTCCCAATTCCCGGGGAGGTTTCCAATTCCCGGGCATGTTCCCGGTCCCAGGGACGTTCCTGATCCCGTTTCCTGGGGATGTTCCCGGTCCCGGGGATGTTCCCAATTCCCGGGGATGTTCCCAGTCCCGATTCCCGGGGATGTTCCCAATTCCCAGGGATATTCCCAATTCCCGGGGATGTTCCCAATTTCCAGGGACGTTCCCGATTCCCGGGGATGTTCCCGATCCCGATTCCCAGGGATGTTCCCCCGCTCCTCACACACCTCCGGCCCAAATCGCGGTCTCTGCAGGACGCGGCCGGTCCAGCTCAGCTGCCTCAGGTCTCCCTCGATCTCCAGCACCGCGGCCTCGAACTCCTCCCGCAGGCCCCGGAGCCGCCTCCGCAGCAGGAACCCCCTGGCACGGGCCTGGCACGGCCCGGGGGCAGCGCTGGGACCGGCCCGGGCCCCACCGAACCGGCACCGAACCAGCTGGAGCACCCCACCCCGTCCAGATGTGCCCTCATGTGCCACCCCAAAGGTCTCATCCAGATGTGCCCCCAAAGGTTCCATCCTTCCCTTCCCTTCCCTTCCCTTCCCTTCCCTTCCCTTCCCTTCCCTTCCCTTCCCTTCCCTTCCCTTCCCTTCCCTCCCCGGTGCCCCCAGCCCGGTTCCCGGCCCGTTCCCGCACCTGCAGCCGGGTCACGGTGCGGATCAGCCGCTCCCGCTCGGTCTCGCCCTCAGTCCCGGCCCGCGGCCCCAGCGCGGCCGCCATGGCCCCGGCGCCGCCTGGTGACGTCATCGGGCCGCGACCGCTGCCGCCATGGCGGGGGGGGGCCGGCCGGGCCCAGTGCGGGGTCCCGGGGGTGGCGGGGACGGGGACAGGGGCAGGGCCGGGGTCAGGGCGCCGCGTCCTCGGGGTCCGAGCTCTCGGCCAGGTGCAGCTTCTGTCTGAGAGCGGGTCAAGGGGAAGCGCCAACATCGCCATTGTCACCAGTGTCATTGTCACTGCTGGCATTGTCACCATCGACACTGCCATCATCATCACTGCCACCATTGCCACTGCCACCATTGCCACTGCCACCATCATCACTGCCAGCACTGTCACTGCCACCATCGTCACTGCCACCATTGCCACTGCCACCATTGTCACTGCCACCATCATCACTGTCACTGCCACCATTGCCACTGCCACCATTGTCACTGCCACCATTGTCACTGCCAGCACTGTCACTGTCAGTTACTGCCATTGTCACCACTGCTGCTGTCGCCACTGTCACTGCCACCATTGTCACTGCCACCACTGTCACTGCCACCATTGTCACTGCCGCCATCATCACTGCCATCAGTCACTGCCACCATCGCCACTGCCAGCACTGTCACTGCCACCACTGTCACTGCCACCATTGCCACTGCCATCAGTCACTGCCGCCATCATCACTGCCATTAGTCATTGCCACCATTGCCACTGCCACCATTGTCACTGCCACCATCATCACTGCCACCATCATCACTGCCATCATCATCAAGGCCAGCACTTTCACTGCCATCACCACTGCCACCCCTGTCACTGTCACTGTCACAGGCCACCCCCAGGCAAGGATACATGGAGCTGCTGAGCTCTTCCAGCTGTGGGAGCAAAGGCAGAGGCTGAGGGACCAGAGGGGACCCCAGAGTGTCCCAGCCCTGGAGGGGACAGGGGTGACACTGCCATGTCCCAGGGGTGACACCCACATGTCCCAGGGGTGACACCCACGTGTGCCAGGGGTGACACTGCCATGTCCCAGTGGTGACACCCCCATGTCCCAAGGGTGACACCCCCGTGTCCCAGGGGTGACACTCACGTGTGCCAGCAGCTGGTCCAGGTTCCTGTCGGCCGCCGCCTTTTTCTGCTCCTCGGGGAGCTCCTCCACGCAGACGTCGAGGCCGAAGTGCAGCCGCGCCAGCTTCTCCTGCATCTCCCGCACGTGCTCCAGCTGCTCGAAGGAGCATTCCTTCCCTGGGACAGATCCGGAACATTCCATGGCAGCCCCTGCTCCTTCCCTGCCTGGATCTGGGGAAGATCCAGCACAGCCCCCAGAGCAGCCATTCCCTGTATCCATGGCAAAGATCCTGGATTCCCCCATCCCATTCCTTCCCTGAGCCCATGGGAGGGATCCATCAAATCCTCCGGCCCAGCCCTTCCCTATGGATCAATCCCAACTCCAGATGGGCCCTCCCCTATGGGCCCAGCCCTGGATCCATCCCTGATCCCTCCATCCATCCATCCATCCCTCTATCCATCCATCCATCATCCATCATCCATCCATCCCTCATCCATCCATCATCCATCCATCCATCCATCCATCCATCCATCATCCATCCATCATTCATCCATCCATCATCCATCCATCCATCCATCCATCCATCCATCCATCCATCCCCCTGACCATTCCCTCCCTTGGATCCAGGACATTCCCCCATCCCACTCCTTCCCTGTCCCCATAGAAAGGATCCATCCAACCCCAGCCCATTCCTTCCCTATGAATCCAACATTTTCACCATCCCACCAAAATTCCATGGATCCAAAATTCCCCAGCCCCAAAATTCCCCAATCTCCTTCGCCTTTCCCATTTCATCCCATCCCATCCTGCCTCATTTCTATTCCATCCTGTCCCATCCCACCTGATTCTGTCCCATTCCCATTTCCTTTTGTCCCATTTCACCCAGCCCCATTTCATCCCTTGTCCCATCCTATCCCATCCCACAACTTTCCTATCCCATCCCATCCCATCCTGTCTGGGCCATCCCCTCCAGCCCCATCCCATTCTCATTCCCATCCTGTACCATCTCCTCTTATCCTCTCCTGTTCCCATTTCAGCTTGTCCCATCCCATCCCACCCCATCCCATCCCAAAACATTCCTATCCCATTCCATCCCATCTCACCTCATCCATCCCATCCATCCCATCCCATCCTTTAATCCCCATTTTTTATCCCCCACCTCATCCCACCCCATCACATCCCCCCTTTGGATCCCATCCCATCCCATAACATTCCTCCTTTTTTATCCCCTATCCCATCTGCCATTCCATTCCCACATTTTCCCCCATCCCATCTCCATCACATCCCCTCATATTCCACCCATCCCATCCCATCCCATCCCATCCCATCCCATCCCATCCCATCCCATCCCATCCCATCCCATCCCATCCCATCCCATCCCATGGATCCTATTATCCTATCCCATTAATCCAATCCCATGGATCCCATTATCCCATCCCATGGATCCCATCCCATTATCCCATCCCATCCCATGGATCCCACCCCATGATCCCACCCTCACCGAAGGCCTGCAGCTTTCCCGAGTGGAAGTCGCTGAGCAGGCTGAGCAGCCCGCCCTCCATCTCGCACACGTCGGACACATCCGTGAGGAAGCTGTGCTGGAGCGGGGCCCCCCGGGACCCCCCCGCGCCCGCCCGCGCCCGCTCCTTGCTGGTCCTGCGCAGGGAACACGGCGTTGGCATCGCCCCGGCTGGGGTCCCCCGGATCCCCCCCGGGTCCCCCCCGGCCGCACTGACCGGCGGGGCCGCGGCCGCTGCCGGGGCGAGGGCAGCGCGGGCAGCGGCAGCACGAACGATGTGCTCTTGCTCGGGGGCAGCGGCCGCGGGGCCCCGGCGGGCAGCGGCTGAGCCAGGCACGTCTTGGGGCTCCGCTTCTTCCTCCGCTCCTCCATGGCCGGAGCCGCGGGGGCCGCGGGGGCTGCGGGACCGGGACCCTGCGAGGGACGGACACGGCGCTTGGAGGCTCCTTCCCTGCACCGAGAGATGGCTCGGGGACAGCACGCGGCTGCCCGGGGCACAGCGGAGGGGCTCGGGGACCCCCGGGACAAGGGGGGGACAGCCGGGGGCACCGGGACAAGGAGGGCAGAATGGAGGGGCTGGGGGACCCCCAGGATAAGGAGGGGACAGTGACAGGCACCGGGACCCCGGGGACAAGGGGGGGGACAGCCGGGGGCACCGGGACCCCGGGACAAGTGGGGAACATAGGAGGGGCTCGGGGACACCCGGGACAAGGGGGGGACAGCCAGGGGCAACGGGACACCCGGGACAAGGAGGGCAGAGTGGAGGGGCTGGGGAACCCCCAGGATAAGGAGGGGACAGTGACAGGCACCAGGACACCCAGGGACAAGGGGAGGGACAGAGGAGGGGCTCGGGGAGACCCGGGACAAAGGGGGGACAGTCACAGGCACCGGGACAAGGGGGGCACAGAGGAGGGGCTCGGGGACCCCCGGGAACGAGGGGGGGACAGTCACAGGCACCGGGACCCCGGGGACAAGGGGGGGACAGTCACAGGCACCGCCACCCCCAGGTTAAGGAGTGACCCACGGCCCCCGCGGAACGCCCCAGGGCTCGGTGGCGGCGGGAGGAGCGGAGCAGGAGCTCGGTCCCCCATTCCCGGAGGGGCTCCGGAGCATCCCCGCACGAACTCGGCCGGGGCCTGAACCGCAGCCGCGGCTCCGGCCGGGCCCCGTTTCTGGATGGAAAAGAGAATTTGGGCCCCGAACCAGCCCGGGGAGAGCGCGGCAGGGACCGCACGGGCACCGTCACCTTTGTCCCGCCGAGCCCCCCCGAGCCCCACCGGGATGGGGCAGCTCCGGGGGCTGCGGAGCCGCTTTGTCCCCTCTGTCCCCTCTGTCCCCTTTGTCCCCTCTGTCCGCAGCCTCCGGCCGCTGTCCGGAGCGCCACGGCCGGGACTGAACTGACCTGCGCCAGGCCCGCTCCGGCCTCCGGGACCCGATGGACGCTCCGATCCCGATGGACACCGCGATCCTGCCGGACACCCCGAGCTCACCGGACACTCCGAGCTCACCGGACACCCCAAACTCGCCGGACACCCCGAACTCGCCGGACTCCGTCCGCACAGCCTGGGATTTGCATTTAAAGGGAAAGGGAACTTCCTCCAGGCTCCGCCGGACCCCGGCTGCCCGCAGGATCCCCGGGATCAGCATCCCCCAGGATCGGGAACGCGGCGGGATCCGGGCCCCGAGCAGCGTTGGCGGCAGCGGAGCCCGCGGAGCCCCCGGGACGTTCCTGCCGCCCCCCCCCCCCCGCTTTACCTCGAGTCCCCTCCGGTGTCACCGCGGTGCCGCCATCGCGGGATCCGTCCCTGCTGGAGGGAGCCGGGAAGGAGCCGGGAAGGAGCCGGGAAGGAGCCGGGCAGGGCCTCCAGCCCTGGCGCAGGGACGGGATTAAACAAATCCCGTCCCCCCCCCCGCTTCCAGGCCGAGCGCGGCTGCTCCTGTAAATCCCGGCCGGATTTTAAATCGATCTCGGACATTTTGGAGCCGATGGCGGCACAAGGGACCAGCCGGGAGGGGGGGATTGATACCCCCAGGGCCGGGACCCTCAGGGCTGCAGCACCCCAGGGACGGGAGAGCCACACGGAGGGTGCTGGGGACACCCCAATGTCCCCCCTGAGCGGGGACATCCCATCCCACTGCAGCAAAATGTCCGCACCAGCCTCATCCCCACTCCCAGAGCTCTGGGACACAGCGAGGTTGTGTCACACAGAGGCTGATGTGGGCACCCCAAAAATCTTCATTTTCCCCCTGGTAAAGAAGGAGAGGCAGCAGCGAGGTTGGGAGTGTTTCTATTGGATACAGGATACACACAACAGCCCCCGCGGAGGTTTCTGTACCGTAACAGGGTAAAGACAGAGCGGGGAACCAAAAAAAAAAGGTTTTGGTGAATTTCTAAGGGGTTTTCCTTGTACTCAAGTCCAGATCCCGGCAGCTGAGCCCGGCCGCGGGAATGGGGCGGGGTTACATTCATGGATCATCCCGCAGGAACCGCGCTGACAGCGAGGGGCTGGAAGACAAAACCACCACAGCTCCAGGGATTGTCCCAGTGGATGTCCAGCCACGGCTCTGTGGAGCTCGGAGCCCATCCCTGCTGCTTTCCTTGGAATCCCCTGGAGGAAAAGGACAGATCCTTCACGGAGGGAAGGTGTGAGAGCAGCTGTGGTGCTGGAAATGAATCCCAAACTGATCCACTGGATGCATCCACGGTGGGGAACGTCTCCAGCCGGCTGGTTCAGCTTCCAGCACGAGGAAGGCAATGCTGGAATAAAGTCTGTCACAAAGAGAAGCTGCAGCGAGGTTTGAAGCGAGTCAATCTTCCCAAAGAACGGCGAAAAGACAAAAAAAGTCTTGAGAAAATTCAGGAAAATCCCAAAAAACCCGGTGCCAGCAGGTCCCACGTCTTTGTGTCCCTAAAGTCCCTCCCAGCACATCCAGGCCCCACGGGGTGAGGCAGCACTGGGGGGGTGCTGTTCCAAGCACAGAGGGGAAGGAGAAGTGGGGCTGGGACAGCACAGGCAGCCCCAGGAGCGGCCCCGGGGTGCAGGATCCTGGTGAGCTCCAAGCTCTGATTCTCCTTCAGTCCTGAGGAGCACTCACAGCTCTGAGCTCTGATCCTCCTTCAGTCCCGAGGAGCACCCACAGCTCTGAGCTCTGATCCTCCTGCACTCCGAGCTCTGATTCTCCTGCAGTCCTGAGGAGCACCCACAGCTCTGAGCTCTGATTCTCCTGCAGTCCTGAGGAGCACTCACAGCTCTGAGCTCTGATTCTCCTGCAGTCCTGAGGAGCACCCACAGCTCTGAGCTCTGATCCTCCTGCAGTCCCAAGGAGCACTCACAGCTCTGAGCTCTGATTCTCCTGCACTCCAAGCTCTGATCCTCCTGCACTCCCGAGGAGCACCCACAGCTCTGAGCTCTGATCCTCCTGCACTCCAAGCTCTGATCCTCCTGCACTCCCGAGGAGCACCCACAGCTCTGAGCTCTGATCCTCCTGCAGTCCTGAGCTCTGATCCTCCTTCAGTCCCAAGGAGCACTCACAGCTCTGAGCTCTGATCCTCCTGCAGTCTGGAGGGGCACACACAGCTCTGAGCTCTCATCCTGCAGTCCTGAGGAGCACTCACAGCTCTGATTCTCCTGCAGTCCTGAGGACCACACACAGCTCTGAGCTGATTCTCCTGCAGTCCTAAGGAGCACTCACAGCTCTGAGCTGATTCTCCTGCAGTCTGGAGGGGCACACACAGCTCTGATCCTCCTGCAGTCCCGAGGAGCACCCACAGCTCTGAGCTCTGATCCTCCTGCAGTTCTGAGGAGCACCCACAGCTCTGAGCTCTGATCCTCCTGCAGTCCCAAGGAGCACACAGAGCTCTGATCCTCCTGCACTCCCTGCACGCCTCCAGGGCTGGGGCAGAGGGGCTCAGGGGGTGTGGGGGCACCTCCCCAATCCCTGTGCACAACGATGCAAAAAACACTTGGGAATAATTAGACCTTTGGATTAACTGTTTAATACACTTTGTGCACGTGTGCGTTCAGCAAAGAGGCAACTGTGAATCGTAAGGCGGTTTTGAGACATTGGCAGGGCCTGGGGAAGAGCAAAAAATTCCCTGGGGGTGGGAATTTTTTTCCTGCTTTTTTCCTGCTTCTCCTCATCCCCACAGGAGCCACAGGGAGGAGAGGAACGGCCTCTTGTGCCCTCAGCTCACACACGAGCTGCCAGGCAGAGTCAGACCAGGAGCTCCCTCCTGCCTGGCAGAGGGAAGAGGGAGAAGCTGGGAATGCTCTGGAATTGTCCCAGCTCTGCTTTCACTCCAGGTGGAGTCCTTGTGCCTTGTCCCCGTGCTGGGGCACAGATTCCTGGCTCTGCTCTGCTCAGCCTGCCAGTGACAAGGTCTTGTAGTGAGAGGGATCATCAATTGAGGCTCCATATTCTCAATATTCACACAGGCAGGGAGCTGGGTGGGCCCTTCTGCTTCTCATCATGGATATCCATAGATAAAAGTGTTGCCCTGCACATTTTTATATATATCATATATATATATATATATTTATATATATATATAAAATCTTAAAAAAAAAAATCCTCCAAAAAAACCCCCCCTAAATTAAGAAAATCTCACATCCCTAGGAGAGCTGTGTCCTGTCCCAAAGGACAGGGAGAAAAGGGAATCTCAAGCAGCTCCCAGGTTCTCCTCCCTCAGCCCAGCTGTGTGCCCTGCCCCGGGGGCCTCACTCGGTGCTTCCCTCCTCAGTCCCGCCCGGCCCCGCCGCTCCCGTGCTCAGTTCTGCCGGGATTTCCGAGGGATCCGGGCTCTGCCTGGCCTTTCCCGAGCTCAGGGAATCCCCAGCTGCCTCGGAGCTGTCTCGGGGTGGCTCCTTCAGGGGTTCCAGCAGGTCCGTGTGGGCGCACAGGTCCTGAACTTTCTTGTTGAGGTCGTTGCGTTCTGTCTGCAGCGCCCGGCAAAGCTTCTCCAAACGTTGGATCTTCACCTGGAGCCCTTCCAGCTCCTTGTCCCGCAGGGTTTTCTGCAGGGAGAGAGGCAGGAAGGGAGAGGTGAAACCCCAGAGGAGATGAGGGGATGGTGACAGGACAGAGAGATGGTTTTGAATGGAGGGAGGGCAGGGGTGGGTGGGATATTGGGGTCAAATTCCTCCCTGGGAGGGTGGGGAGGCTTTGGCTGCCCCTGGATCCCTGTCAGAGGTTTTGGAGCACCCTGGGCTAGTGGAAACTGTCCCTGCCCATGGCATGGGGTGGAACTGGATGAACCTTAAGGTCCCTCCCAACCCAAATCACTCCATGACTGATTTTAGGCAAACCTGAGGGGAAAATCCCCGTGACCAAGCAAACCTTCAGCCCCCAAAGCACCGAGGAGCTCCTGTCTCCCTCTGCCCTCACACAGCAGCAAGGCAGGACCTGCCCTGTCCCCATCCCACCCTCCCCAGCTGCTCCAGAGCCTCCCCTCACCTCCTCTGCCATCTCCAGCAGGGCTTTGTTGCTGCTCTCCCAGCGGGAGCGGTACATGGTGGTCTCCTTCTCCAGCTTCTTGATTTTCTTGGTCATCTGCAGCATCACAGAAAGGGCAAAAATGGAGTCACAAAATGTGCTGAGTTGGAAGAGACCCAGAAGGATCAAAGTGCAACTCCCAGCCCTGCTCAGGACACCCCAAAATAAATAAATAAGAATATTGTAGTGACATCCCAGAGGTGATGTGTCACCACAGATTTTGGGTGTAGACCCAAAATTTCAGATAATTCTGGAGCTGGGGGTCTTCCAGCTCCCAGCAGCACGGAGGGAAAAGTGCCACCCACCTTCTCCATCTCCTGTTTGAACGTTGTGAACACTTCACTGCTCTTGGAAAGGGTGTTCTGGAACTCCTCAAACTTCTCTGTGTACAGAGCCAGCTGTGGGGAGAGACAGGAGCCTGAGGGGAGAGGCTGAGCTGCTGCCCTGGGACAGGGACAAACAGTGCCAAAGGGAAATTCTGTCCTGGAGAAACATCCTCAGAGCAGAGTGATGTACAAATACCTCCTGGTGTGGCAGGGTGAGCTGGGAAATATCCCTGAGCTCACCAAAACCAAACCCAGCAGGGATCCTGCCCCTCTCTTTTACAGATTTAAGGAGCTCTGGGTTGTTCAGGGAGAGAAACCCTCAAACAAAACAGGCTGAGCACACACACACAGCAGGGAACTCACCTGCTGGGAAATATCCCTGAGCTCACCAAAACCAAACCCAGCAGGGATCCTGCCCCTCTCTTTTCCAGATTTAAGGAGCTTTGGGTTGTTCCAGGAGGGAGAGAAACCCTCAAACAAAACAGGCTGAGCACACAGAGCAGGGAACTCACCTGCTGGGAAATATCCCTGAGGAAATATCCCTGAGGAGATCCCCTTTCCTGAGCTCACCAAAACCAAACCCAGCAGGGATCCTGCTCCTCTCTTTTCCAGATTTAAGGAGCTTTGGGTTGTTCAGGGAAGGAGAGAAACCCCCAAACAAAACAGGCTGAGCACACAGAGCAGGGAATCCACCTGCTGGGAAATATCCCTGAGGAGATCCCCTTTCCTGAGCTCACCAAAACCAAACCCAGCAGGGATCCTGCTCCTCTCTTTTACAGATTTAAGGAGCTTTGGGTTGTTCAGGGAGAGAGAAAAACCCTCAGACAAAACAGGCTGAGCACACAGAGCAGGGAACTCACCTGCTGCAAAATATCCCTGAGCTCACCAAAACCAAACCCAGCAGGGATCCTGCTCCTCTCTTTTCCAGATTTAAGGAGCTTCGGGTTGTTCAGGGAGGGAGAGAAATCCCCAAACAAAACAGGCTGAGCACACAGAGCAGGGAATCCACTGCTGTGAAATATCCCTGAGGAAATATCCCTGAGGAGATCCTCTTTCCTGAGCTCACCAAAACCAAACCCAGCAGGGATCCTGCCCCTCTCTTTTCCAGATTTAAGGAGCTTTGGGTTGTTCCAGGAGGGAGAGAAACCCCCAAACAAAACAGGCTGAGCACACAGAGCAGGGAACTCACCTGCTGGGAAATATCCCTGAGGAAATATCCCTGAGGAGATCCCCTTTCCTGAGCTCACCAAAACCAAACCCAGCAGGGATCCTGCCCCTCTCTTTTCCAGATTTAAGGAGCTTTGGGTTGTTCCAGGAGGGAGAGAAACCCCCAAACAAAACAGGCTGAGCACACACAGCAGGGAACTCACCTGCTGGGAAATATCCCTGAGCTCACCAAAACCAAACCCAGCAGGGATCCTGCCCCTCTCTTTTCCAGATTTAAGGAGCTTTGGGTTGTTCCCGGAGAGAAACCCTCAAACAAAACAGGCTGAGCACACAGAGCAGGGAACTCACCTGCTGGGAAATATCCCTGAGCTCACAAAAACCAAACCCAGCAGGGATCCTGCCCCTCTCTTTTCCAGATTTAAGGAGCTTTGGGTTGTTCAGGGAGAGAAACCCTCAAACAAAACAGGCTGAGCACACACACAGAGCAGGGAACTCACCTGCTGCAAAATATCCCTGAGCTCACAAAAACCAAACCCAGCAGGGATCCTGCTCTCTTTTACAGATTTAAGGAGCTTCGGGTTGTTCAGGGAGGGAGAGAAATCCCCAAACAAAACAGGCTGAGCACACAGAGCAGGGAATCCACTGCTGTGAAATATCCCTGAGGAAATATCCCTGAGGAGATCCTCTTTCCTGAGCTCACCAAAACCAAACCCAGCAGGGATCCTGCTCCTCTCTTTTCCAGATTTAAGGAGCTCTGGGTTGTTCAGGGAGGGAGAGAAACCCTCAAACAAAACAGGCTGAGCACACACACAGAGCAGGGAGCTCACCTGCTGCTTGAGGTGAGTCTCCTGCTGCTTCATCAGCTCACACATCCTCTGTGACTCCACAGCTTCCTTCAGCAGCTGGGGAAGAGCAAAGCAGTTACCTGGGAATGCCCTGACAGCAGGGCTCCAGCCTGGCCCCTGAGGCAGCCACTGGACATGCCAAAACCTGGGATAACACACAGGAAGAACCAAAAAATGTCCCAAACAACAGCTCCAAGACTTACAAAATCCTTCTCCCTCTGGTGCCTCTCCTCTGCCTCCTTCAGCATCTCCTGAGCCTGCTGCAGTTTGGCATCCACCAGCTGCTGCTGCAGCTCCTTGTGCTTGAACACTTTATCAATGTGCTGCAGGGAGAGGGGAAACACCAGAGCTCAGGGAAGATCCAAAACTTCCTCCTGGATCCTCCTGGCCTTCCTTGAGCCTCCCTGCCCCTGCCCCACCTCCTCCCGCAGCTCGTACTGCTCGATGAGCTTCTTGAGCCTCTCTGCCAGCTCCATGTTCTCCTGGCGCAGTTTGGAGTTCCTCTCGTTGTGCTGCTCCATCTGCAGCTGGATGTCGTTCAGGGTCACCTGGAAGTGAGAGGTCACCTCCTTCCTCTTCTCCTCCTCCTCCCTGGCACGTTGGACGCCCTCCTCCTGCATGAGGGATGGGTTAGGTAAGGGAGAAATCTTCCCAAAGTGTTCTCAACCCATCCAGTCTCCCATTGAGACAGATTCTAAAATCTTTAATTCTTTAAAAAAGTTGAGATTGTAGATAAAGATAAGCTCTGCTGGAATTAATTAAAGTAAATAGATAGGCCTCGTTAAAAGTAATTAAGAGTTAATGGTTAGTTGAAGGAAAGCAGATCCTAGATAGCTATCCTGGATCTAAATAATTAATTGCTTGTCATTTTAATGCTTGTGTTTATAATGAGATAGGGAGTAAGAGATGAGTAGATCTAAGGAACTCAAGACAATTGTAAAATCTTCACATTCAGAACCCATTCACCAGTCATGGAGAGAGAAGTTGGAGTTCCAGCAGTGTTTGTCCATTTGTATTGTCATCTACTGAGGAGGTGGAAAGTTTAAGAGGAGGAAGACTCATCTTCCTTCCTCCTTTTATGATCCCTCCCAATAAAAGAGGCCACTGACACAATTTAAAGAATAAATTGTTGCCCAGTGTCACATCAAACATAAATTTTCTAACTCTAAATTGTTAGAGTCTTTTAGAGGGTATTGATATTAGATCAATATCCATATTTTAATAAATCATTATTATATTTTTATATATCATTATATATATTAAAATATATTTTTAATATATATAATTTAAAAATTATAAATAATTTAAAGATTATAACTAATTTATAAATCACTATATATGAATATATAATATATAATATATGAAGTATATAAAATATATAATATATTTTTTATATTATACATTATTATATAATAAATCATATATATATTCCTTATAATTCCTTCCTTTCTGAAGCTTGAATGCTTAAGGATCCTAAAATAACTAAGAAATTGAAAAACCAAAACTCTTTTTTCCCTATTTCTGTGTGTGTGCATGCTGGAGGAGATCCCCTTTGCTGGCTGCTGCTCCATCCCTGATTGATCCCAGAGTCAGGAGAGGAATTTGGGCCTTCCCCCTTCCCTTCAGCAGATAAATTCTGAAATAACAACTTGGATGCTGTGGGTGGTGATGGCTCAACACCAAAATCACAGCAGCCCTGCTGGCAGAGTGGGCAGTGATTTACCCCAGCCCCAATCCCTCCCACCAGCACGACTAAAAACCCAAACCTAAAGCCAAGGAAAAGCTTAGCCCCTTTGAGATGCAAAAAGTGCAAAAAGGGTTTTCTGCTCAAGCTGGAGAAGAAACATTGACCACTCACATGGTGGCTTTGAGTGAACAGCTCAGAGCCACTGAAATGTGGCAGGAACTCGGGGTGCAGAGCTTGATGCACCAATGCATGACCCTGGAGACTTGTGTGTGTGAAGTCTCTTACACAAAAAACCTTGGAACCCCAAGGACAACCACTGGGAGAGGAGAAATTTGCCCAAAAAGCTCATGGAGAGGGATCCAAGAGCAGGGGAAGGAGCAGAAATCACCTTGAGGGTGCGGTTGTGCCTCTGCAGCTCCCGGCACAGACTCTCCAGCTTGCTGCGGGCCAGGATGGCCTTGCTGTGCTCGCTCTGCAGGTGATCCTTCTCCTGCACCAGCTGGCTCTGCTTCTTCTGCAGGATCCTCATCTGTTTCTGAGAGTTTCGGTGCTCTTCCAGCTGGGAGAAAGGAGCAGAGGGTGTGGAGGCAGCAGGGCAGGGCTGTGCCCCGCTGAGGGGACACCGGCTTTGTGTGCCCACAGGGCAGGAGTTTTGTGACACTTCTGAGCACAGCAGGAGTGACACAGAGCCCAGGGGCTTTTCTCCTTCCTGAATTCCCATCCCACTGGAATGGAAGGAGCTCCATGTTCCCCCAGTAAACCTTTTCTCCTTCCTGAATTTCTATGCTGCTGGAATGGGAAAGAGCTCTGTGTTCCCCCAGCACAGCTTTTCTCTTCCTGAATTTCCATCCTGCTGGAATAGGAAGAAGCTCCATGCTCCCCCAGCACAGCTTTTCTCTTCCTGAATTCCCATCCTGCTGGAATGGGAAAGAGCTCTGTGTTCCCCCAGCACAGCTTTTCTCCTTCCTGAATTTTTATCCTGCTGGAATGGGAAGAAGCTCCATGTTCTCTCAGCACAGCTTTTCTCTTCCTGAATTCCCATCCTGCTGGAATAGGAAGAAGCTCCATGCTCCCCCAGCACAGCTTTTCTCTTCCTGAATTCCCACCCCACTGGAATAGGAAAGAGCTCCATGTTCCCCCAGCACAGCTTTTCTCCTTCCTGAATCCCCATCCCACTGGAATAGGAAAGAGCTCCATGTTCCCCCAGCACAGCTTTTCTCTTCCTGAATTCCCACTCCACTGGAATAGGAAAGAGCTCCATGTTCCCCCAGCACAGCTTTTCTCCTTCCTGAATTCCCATCCTGCTTGAATACAAAGGAGCTCCATGTTTCCCCCCAGCACAGCCTTTCTCCTCCTGAATTCCCATCCTGCTGGAATAGGAAGGAGCTCCATGTTCCCCCAGTAAACCTCTTCTCCTTCCTGAATTTCTATGCTGCTGGAATGGGAAAGAGCTCTGTGTTCCCCCAGCACAGCTTTTCTCTTCCTGAATTCCCATCCTGCTGGAATAGGAAGGAGCTCCATGTTTCCCCCCAGCACAGCTTTTCTCTTCCTGAATTTCTATGCTGCTGGAATAGGAAAGAACTCCATGTTCCCCCAGCACAGCTTTTCTCTTCCTGAATTTCCATCCTGCTTGAATAGGAAGGAGCTCCATGTTCCCCCAGCACAGCTTTTCCTGAATTCCCATCCTGCTGGAATAGGAAGAAGCTCCATGCTCCCCCAGCACAACTTTTCTCTTCCTGAATTCCCACCCCACTGGAATGGGAAGGAGCTCCATGTTCTCTCAGCACAGCTTTTCTCTTCCTGAATTCCCATCCTGCTGGAATGGGAAGGAGCTCCATGTTCTCTCAGCACAGCTTTTCTCTTCCTGAATTCCCACCCTGCTGGAATGTTCCCCCAGCACAAGGAAAAGCCACCCACGGAAACTCTGGACATGGCACAGGCAGCCCCAAACCTCTTCCAGTTCCAGATCCATGCCTGGAACTCCACCTTAGCTCTGATTAAACCCCACCTTACTCTTAGTGTGTGTGAAAACAGATCTGAGCTCCTCTTGCAGCCAAATTTGCCAAAATTCCTTCTGTCCACGCTTCACAAACACCCACCCCTCTCCTATCCAGATATCCAGCACTGCAGGGATCCCAGGACACCACAAAGCTCCAGTGTGTCCCTGGAATGTCCCTGAGCTGTCCCACATCCTCCCCCAGCCCCAGGACTCACCAGCTCAGCGTATTTCTTGCACAGAGCTGCCAGTTTCTCCTCTGACGTGCTCAGGGTGTTCAGGGTCTGCATCAGCAAAGTGATTTCCTTGCCTGGAATGAGGCATGGGATGGGAATAATGGAATCAATAGGATAAAATGGCTTTGCACAAGAGTTCTGGCTTGGAAAGGTGAGAAAAGGAGAGCATTCCCAGGATTTCCCTGTGGTGGGAGAACAAGTGGAGCAGCTGGATTTTGGAGGGGAAACCCATCCCTGGGCTGGCTGGAGGCAGCTGTGCTCAGCAGAAGAGAAACCCACAGAATTCAAAGGGTGCACTTGGCTGAATTCCTCACCCCCATAGCACAGGAGGATGTTCCCAAACACATCCAAGGCTCTGATTTCCTCAAGGATGATTAGTGTGGATAAAATCCATTTATCCATGCACTGATATCTGCAGGCACAGCTGGAGCAGGGAATCCTTTACCCAAACCCTTGGGGAGCAGGGAATCCTTCACCTAAACCCTTGGAGAGCAGGGAATCCTTCATTTAAACCCTTGGGGAGCAGGGAATCCTTTACCTAAACCCTTGGAGAGCAGTGAATCCTTCACCCAAACCCTTGGGGAGCAGGGAATCCTTCACCCAAACCCTTGGAGAGCAGTGAATCCTTCACCCAAACCCTTGGGGAGCAGGGAATCCTTCACCCAAACCCCTGAAGAGGAGGGAATCCTTCACCCAAACCCTTGGGGAGCAGGGAATCCCTCACCTAAACCCTTGGGGAGCAGGGAATCCTTCACCCAAACCCTTGGGGAGCAGGGAATCCTTCACCCAAACCCTTGGGGAGCAGGGAATCCTTCACCCAAACCCTTGGGGAGCAGGGAATCCTTCACCCAAACCCTTGGGGAGCAGGGAATTCTTCACCCAAACCCTTGGAGAGCAGAGAATCCCTCACCCAAACCCTCAATGAGCAGGGAATCCCTCACCTAAACCCTTGGGGAGCAGGGAATCCTTTACCCAAACCCTTGGGGAGCAGGGAATCCTTCACCTAAACCCTTGGAGAGCAGGGAATCCTTTACCCAAACCCTTGGGGAGCAGGGAATCCTTCACCCAAACCCTTGGGGAGCAGGGAATCCCTCACCTAAACCCCTGAAGAGGAGGGAATCCTTCACCCAAACCCTCGATGAGCAGGGAATCCTTTACCCAAACCCTTGGAGAGCAGGGAATCCTTCATTTAAACCCTTGGAGAGCAGGGAATCCTTCACCCAAACCCTCAATGAGCAGAGAATCCCCCACCCAAACCCTCAATGAGCAGGGAACCCATCACCCAGACCCTCAATGAGCAAAGAATCCTTCACCTAAACCCTTGGAGAACTGGAAATCCTTCACCTAAACCCTCAATGAGCAGGGAATCCCTCACCTAAACCCTTGGAAAGCAAGGAATGCCTCACCCAAACCCTTGGGGAGCAGGAAACCCTTCATTTAAACCCTTGGGGAGCAGGGAATCCCTCACCTAAACCCTTGGGGAGCAGAGAATTCCCCCCCTAAACCCTTGGAGAGCTGGGAATCCTTCACCTAAACCCTTAGAGAGCAGAGAATCCCTCACTTAAACCCTTGGGGAGCAGAGAATCCCCCACCTAAACCCTCGATGAGCAGAGAATCCTTCAGTTAAACCTTTGGGAAGCAGGGAATCTTCCATTTAAACCCTTGGGGAGCAGGGAATCCTTCATCTAACCCTTGGAGAGCAGGAAATCCCTCACCCAAACCCTTGGAGAGCTGGGAATTCTTCACCTAAACCCTCAATGAGCAGGGAATCCCTCACCTAAACCCTTGGAAAGCAAGGAATGCCTCGCCCAAACCCTTGGGGAGCAGGAAACCCTTCATTTAAACCCTTGGGGAGCAGGGAATCCCTCACCCAAACCCTTGGGGAGCAGAGAATTCCCCCCCTAAACCCTTGGAGAGCTGGGAATCCTTCACCTAAACCCTTAGAGGGCAGAGAATCCCTCACTTAAACCCTTGATGAGCAGGGAATTGCTCACCTATACCCTCAATGAGCAGAGAATCCCTCACCCAAACCCTTGGGGAGCAGAGAATCCCCCACCTAAACCCTCGATGAGCAGAGAATCCTTCAGTTAAACCTTTGGGAAGCAGGGAATCTTCCATTTAAACCCTTGGGGAGCAGGGAATCTTTCACCCAAACCCTTGGGGAGCAGGGAATCCTTCACCCAAACCCTTGGAGAGCAGAGAATCCCTCACCCAAACCCTTGGAGAGCAGGGAATCCCTCACCCAAACCCTTGGAGAGCAGGGAATCCCTCACCTAAACTCTTGATGAGCAGGGGATCCTTCATTTAAACCCTTGGGGAGCAGAGAATCCCTCACCCAAACCCTCAATGAGCAGAGAATCCCCCACCCAAACCCTCAATGAGCAGGGAACCCATCACCCAGACCCTCGATGAGCAGAGAATCCTTCACCTAAACCCTTGGAGAACTGGGAATCCTTCACCTAAACCCTCAATGAGCAGGGAATCCCTCACCTAAACCCTTGGAAAGCAAGGAATGCCTCACCCAAACCCTTGGGGAGCAGAGAATCCCTCACCTAAACCCTTGGGGAGCAGAGAATCCCTCACCCAAACCCTTGGGGAGCAGAGAATCCCTCACCTAAACCCTTGGCTTTCTTCTTCTCCTGAGCTTTCTTCTGATCCCGCTCGCCGCTCTCCTCTCCGGGCCGGAATTCCTCGTTTCCCTTGGTGTTTTCCTTCTCCCCGTTCATCTCGGGGCCTCCCGGCTCCTGCTCCCCGTTCCTGGGGGATTCACTGCAGCCCTTGTCGGGCTCCTCGGGCTCGGGGGGCTCTCCCTGCCCTCCGTCCTCCCCCGGGTTCTCCTGGCTGGCATCCACACAGTAGGTGTTGAGGATGTCCTCCAGCCGCCGGCTCAGCTCCTCCGAGACGTCGCGGGAGGATTTGGGATCCTCCTGAGTGAGGGGAGCTGGGATGGGGGAAAAAAAAAAGGGGAATACAAAGAAATTGAGGTTTTCCCCTCCTCTCAGCCTGCTGGACTCGAAGCAGGATAAGCTGCTTTGTTCTGGTTGTGTCTCCAGCCAGCTGCCCTGACAATGGCAGGGCATTCCCAACAGCCTCTCCTTTGATCAGCAGAGCATGACCAAGCCCCTGACATCTGTCAAGAGGGAAAATTCTCCCCTCTCCCCCTCTTTTTTATTTAATTTTATTAAGGAAAGCGGGTTGTGTGTGAGGTTTTTGCCCCCAGAGGAATTGGCAGCTCCAGGGTTGGGCTTTTTAGCATCACAATGGATTTTAAACCTGGGTAAGAGCAGCTGGATCCTTGGGATCAAACAGGGATGGAGCAGCAGCCAGGAAAGGGGAATTCCTCCAGGACTGCAAACACACAGAAATCGGGGAAAAAACCAGGATTTTTTGCCTTGGAAAACCAGGATTTTCTGCTCTGCAAACCCAGGATTTTCTGCTCTGCAAACCCAGGCTTTTCTGCTCTGGAAAACCAGGATTTTCTGCCTTGGAAAACCAGGATTTTCTGCCTTGGAAAGCCAGGATTTTCTGCCTTGGAAAGCCAGGATTTTCTGCCTTGGAAAACTAGGATTTTCTGCTCTGGAAACCCAGGATTTTCTGCTCTGGAAAGCCAGGATTTTCTGCCTTGGAAAGCCAGGATTTTCTGCTCTGGAAAACCAGGATTTTCTGCCTTGGAAAACCAGGATTTTCTGCTCTGGAAAACCAGGATTTTCTGCTCTGGAAAACCAGGCTTTTCTGCTCTGGAAACCCAGGATTTTCTGCTCTGGAAACACAGGATTTTCTGCTCTGGAAACCCAGGATGTTCTGCTCTGGAAACCCAGGATGTTCTGCTCTGGAAACCCAGGATGTTCTGCTCTGGAAACCCAGGATGTTCTGCTCTGGAAACCCAGGATTTTCTGCCTTGGAAAACCAGGCTTTTCTGCCTTGGAAAACCAGGCTTTTCTGCTCTGGAAACCCAGGATTTTCTGCCTTGGAAAACCAGGATTTTCTGCCTTGGAAAACCAGGATTTTCTGCTTTGGAAAACCAGGATTTTCTGCCTTGGAAACCCAGGATTTTCTGCCTTGGAAAACCAGGCTTTTCTGCTCTGGAAACCCAGGATTTTCCACCTTGGAAACCCAGGATTTTCCGCCTTGGAAACCCAGGATTTTCTGCCTTGGAAAACCAGGCTTTTCTGCTCTGGAAACCCAGGATTTTCTGTCTTGGAAACCCAGGATTTTCTGCCTTGGAAAGCCAGGATTTTCTGCCTTGGAAAACCAGGATTTTCTGCCTTGGAAAACCAGGATTTTCTGCCTTGGAAAACCAGGATTTTCTGCCTTGGAAAGCCAGGATTTTCTGCCTTGGAAAGCCAGGATTTTCTGCCTTGGAAAACCAGGATTTTCTGCCTTGGAAAACCAAGATTTTCTGCTTTGGAAAACCAGGCTTTTCTGCTCTGGAAAACCAGGATTTTCTGCTCTGGAAACCCAGGATTTTCTGCCTTGGAAAACCAGGATTTTCTGCCTTGGAAAACCAGGATTTTCTGCTCTGGAAAACCAGGATTTTCTGCCTTGGAAAGCCAGGATTTTCTGCCTTGGAAAGCCAGGATTTTCTGCCTTGGAAAACCAGGATTTTCTGCTCTGCAAACCCGGGATTTTCTGCTCTGGAAAACCAGGATTTTCTGCTTTGGAAAACCAGGATTTTCTGCCTTGGAAAACCAGGATTTTCCGCCTTGGAAAACCCAGGATTTTCCACCTTGGAAACCCAGGATTTTCTGCTTTGGAAAACCAGGATTTTCTGCTCTGGAAAACCAGGATTTTCTGCCTTGGAAAACCAGGATTTTCTGCCTTGGAAAGGCAGGATTTTCTGCTCTGGAAACCCAGGATTTTCTGCTCTGGAAAACCAGGCTTTTCTGCTCTGGAAAACCAGGATTTTCTGCCTTGGAAAGCCAGGATTTTCTACCTTGGAAAAGGAGGATTTTCTGCCTTGGAAAAGGAGGATTTTCTACCTTGGAAAACCAGGATTTTCTGCCTTGGAAAACCAGGATTTTCTGCCTTGGAAAACCAGGATTTTCTACCTTGGAAAACCAGGATTTTCTGCCTTGGAAAACCAGGATTTTCTGCCTTTACTAAGAGCTGGATACAGCAGCCCAGCCTCAGGCAGAAAATGCAGCTCCCTGGCTCTTCCCTCACACATTCCAGGGAATGTCAGCACAGCCGTGGGCAGGGACAGAACCCCCCAAAATCCCCAGGGATCCCCCCACCTTCTGGGGGAGCTGCAGCCTCTGGTGAATCTCCCTCTTCCAGCCCCATCCCGCTGCTTGTTCTGGAAGGACGTGGAGCTGCTTTGGTCTCCACTCCCTGGTTCTTCATCACAGCCTCTCCACCCTCTCAGACGCTGCAGAAACAGAAAGGGGGAGGCTTTAAGGACATCTGGAGGATTTTAGGAGTCATCAGCCCTGAAGGAAGGAAGGAGCTGGTTCTCAGCAGAAGCTCAGTGCTGAGGAAAACATCTCTCGATTCCCAGTTTGTGTCAGGATAATTCCTGATATTGGAATCCCCTCCTGGAGCAAGGCAGCAGCTCCCAACCCACAGATAACAGAATTTTCCCACTGGGCACAGCCCTCTCTGCCCTTCCCAACTCTTGGATTTCAAACCTGACCCAGAAATCAGAGCCTGCACAGCACAGAGATCAATTCCTACTGAATTCCCTGGCTAAGGAGAAATCCCAGCTCCTCATCCTCATCCCCTCTGTCTCCAAGGGCTTTGGATGTTCTCAGCATTCCCAGCCTCTGGTTATCACATTAATGAGGAGCTGGGGATGCTGATGCTGCCGGTCGGGAGGGAAAAGAAGGAGCTGTTCCCGGATCACACCGGGACCGGCCCCGCCGGGGCTCCTGGAAGGAAAACCCGAGGGAAAAGCGGCGGCAGAGCCCGGCCCGTGTCACCACCCACGTGCGGGATCACCGGGGCAGCGCCCTTCACCCGCACCTGCCCCGCGCCTCGGGCGCTGCTTTTCCGCTGCTGTCGCAACCGCGCAGCTCCCGGGCGAGAACCGGGGCTCGGGGGGGAGATAACCGGGATTCGGGAGCGATAACCGGGGTTCGGGGAGCGAACCAGCCCCGCAGCACCCCCGGTGCCCCCGGCCCATCGCTCCCTTGGCACCGGCAGCCCCGGCCCGTCCAGCCCCGCTCCCCCGCCGCAGCACGGCCCGAGCCGCCCGCGGTGCTCCCGTTACACCGGGAACCGGCAGCGCCGGCCCCCCCTCCCTCCCAGCCCCGTTATGGCCCCGGGCGCGGCGCGGCCCAGCCCTCGGTGGAGCCTCCGCCTTCCTCCTCCGGGACCCCCCCGTTAAAGCAGCCCCGCGCTGCCCCCTCCCCGCACCGCCGTGACGTCACGCGCGCACCCCGTGACGTCAGCGCCGGCGGTCTGACGCAGGTATCGCCTCGTTCCTCAGCCAACGGGCGCGCAGGGCCCGGCGGCGCCCCGGCGCATCGGCGGGGTGGTGGGTGCCGGTGCCCGCCCGGTGTCGATGTGGCGGCGGTTGAGGCGGTTCCGGCGGTACCGGCGCTGAGGGAGCGGCTCGGCCCGGGGCCTCCAACGGCCGCGCGTGCGCCCGCCCGATCCGCCGTCCAATCAGCGCCCGCCGCGCGGGGGCTGCCGGGAAGCACCGGGGAGACGCGGCAACCGCGGCGGGAGGCGCTGAGGGGACTACAGCTCCCGGCGTGCCCCGCGAGAGAGCGGCCATGGAAACTACAGCTCCCGGCGTGCCCCGCGAGAGAGCGGCCGCAGAAACTACAGATCCCGGCGTGCTCAGCGCGGGGGGCGCCATAGGAACTACAGCTCCCGGCCTGCTCTGTAGGCCTGGAAGGAGAAGAGGTGGAGGAGGAGGAGGAGGAGGAGGAGGAGAAAGGAAAAGAGAAGGAAACTGTATCATACAATTACCGCCATGCCCCGGGGTTGGGGAAGAAAAGGAGGACGGGAAAGGAAAAAAGGGGAAGTATGGCCTACAATTCCCGGCATGTCTGGCGCATGGCTGCCCTGAGGACAACAATTCCCGCCCTGCTCCTCTAAAAGTGGAGATAAACAGAGGAGGAGGAGGAGAAGGAGAAACGGAAGGGGGCGAGGAGGGAGGAAAGGGTAAACCTAAATCTCCCAGCATGCCCTGCGAACTACAGCTCCCAGCACACCCTGCGAACTACAACTCCCAGCATGCCCCGCGCGCCTCCGCTGTCACCGGGCACCGGGGGCCCCTCCCAAGGTCACCGAGCCCTCCCCGAGCACCCCGATGACACCAGAGCCGGGCACCTGCACAGGTGGAGTTTATTCATTCCACAACACGGGCTCAGCTGCCCCCCCGCACCCCAGAACTGAGTGTTCGCTCCTCCGTTTTTACTGAAATAGCGGCAAAGTCACCCAAAAAGGCGCCCAGGGGGCTCAGGGAGCTCCGTGTTCACCCTCAGGAGGAGCCCGGGGGTTTCCAGGTGTTCCTGCCTCACAGTGCTTATTTATTACAGAAATTTCATATATAGTTTTTTTTTCTTTGCAGCCCAATTAAGACAAACATCTCCCTAATATCTATAATATAAAAAATACAGAGATTTGCCTTTTTTTTTTTTTTTGGAAGTAAAATGTGCATTTTTCTGACTGTGAGCAGGAGGTAAACCTGAAAACCTTGGTGCTGTTGGAGCTCCCATCACCACTGGAAGGTGGAGTTAAATCTTCCTCCACCTCCAGCCACCCCCAAGGCAGGAAAAACCCAGAATTCAGCCCATGTTTCTCATGGAAAATAAAGTATTTCAAGTAAAGATGAAGGTGGGTTTCAGCATTTCAGAGCTCTGAGATCAGTCAGTACAATGCAAACCAAACCTGTGCAACAGCAGCTGTGCTTCCTGCTCCAAAAAAATCCACCCCAGTTCCCATCTTTGGGCTCTTGTTGCTTTTTTTTGTTTTGTTTTGTTTTTAATCCTTGGAAATACCACTAGCAGTTCTTCAAAAAAAAAAAAAAAAAAAACCAAACAAAAAAAATCTAGACAAAAGGGAAGCAGCAGAAAAAAAAAAAAAAAAACAACTTCCCAGCAGTGAGAGAACTTCTCATTTTTTCTGTCCATTTTCAGTATTTTTCATCAGGGAACTGGTCCTGGGTTCACCCAGGATTGTCCACCTGAAGGAGGAAGGCCAGGGCTAAACTTTGCTCTTGGCATATTAAAGAGTCTTTAATAAAGAGTAACATGTGCAAAAAAAAAAAAAAAAAAGAAAAAAAAAAGAAAATTTAAATAGATCAACCCAGGTTTTTGCAGAATTACTGTGGCCACAACAGCTCCCTCCTCTTTGTGTCCTCACCCAACCCAAGGCCGGAGTACCCGAGGTAAAAAAACTGCATTGGGGAGACACCACCACAAAGAAGAAGCCACCAAAGAGGTTCCAGCTGTCACCTCCATGTCCTTCCTGCCTCCAAAGCCAACGTGAGCAGCAGCCCAAAGAAACAAGGAGCAGAAATTCCCCTTTTCTCCAGGAGGACCCAGCGCTGTTTGTATTTGTCGAGTTTTCCTAAACAAGGTGGAGTGGCTGTCCAACCTTCCCCAGCCAGGACCAGCAGCTGCTCTCTCTCCCAAACTTTCCAGAAAGTTTTGTGTTTTTTGGGGTTTGTTTTGAGGATTTTCTTTAGGATTATAGCTGGAATCCTTCCATGGGAGCCTCGGATTGTTGGAAGATGTATTGCTGCTGGTTTTCATCCACCTGAGGAGCCACGGCTGCGTCGTCCTCCACCCCAAAGTAGTGCTCAATCAAATCAAAGGCTTTCTGGTAGATCTCTTGGTTCTCATGGCTCTGGAGGAATTCTATTTTATCCAAACCTTTGGAGGAAAAAGAAAAAAAAAAAAGAAAGAAAAATGGGATTAAACAAAGAAATTCACTCTCCATCCTCGAAAGAATTCTGTGAGCAGAACTGACCCTAAATCCAAACTGTTCCTGGATCTCATCCCTGCCAGCTCATCCAGATGTGCTCCCAGCTAATCCCAGATTCCAGTGGAATTAGAAATGAAGAATTTGGTGACTTCAGGGGGTAGGGAGGAGCAGGGCCTGTCCCAGGAGCCTCCAGCTTTTGCTGCCCCAATTAAAGCCACTGCTGCACAGAAAGCATCCATGGCCAGTGCACCCTCAGGAATTCCAGGAATTCTCCTTCCAGGGAGAATCAGGACACTCAGAGTAATGAGAGGGCAAAGCAGACACTGGCAGCTCACAGGGAGTTTCAGACCAAAATAGGAACTTGCTCCTCCTCAAAGCATTGAGAGTAGGACAAAAAAAAAAAAAAAAAAAAAAGGAAAAAAATCCATCACCACCAAATTAAGTCACTCCAGGGAAAAGCAAAAATCTCCCTGGATTTCTAGTGTAAAACTGGAGCCATTTTAGACCCAGAACTGTCACTTTTGACTGAGCTCAGCTCATTTCTGGTTTGATATTCCCACCTGGTGCAAACCACGATTTTTCAGCTTGGACTCCATGTCAGAGATTTTTTTACTTCCAAGTATTTTCTCATCACCCACTAAATGAGTTTGAGAAGATTTTGGACTATAATAAACCCTTCAACAGAGCAGAAAAGCAGCCAAGAAACCCCTCTAGAGCCCAAATCCCCACCTACCATAGGCCTCCTCGATCAGGCTGCAGTAGGGGTTGATCCCAGTCCCACTCTGGTTGGCCTCCTGCTCTCCCAGCCTCAGGATATTTTCCAGCCCATTCAAGGCCACCAGAACAATCTTGGAGTCCATGACAGTCAGCAGGTCACACAGAGGTTTGATACAACCCAAATTCACCAGGTACCTGCAGAGACAGAGCAGCACCCACATCATCACTGCGTGTTCAGGGGCTGGGAAGCATCACCTTTGCTCCTTGGAGTCCAACTGAAATCCAGAAATTTACCTTAAAATAAACATTTACTGCTCTGCAAGGTTAATTTTGTTTCATTTATTTGTATTTGTACACAGCCCTATTTTCAGAAATCTCTTTTTTTTTTTTTTTTAAAGAAAAGGAGCTGCTTTTGAAATCAAAGGTGCTGCTCAAATTAAATCCACACTGGAATTTAATCTGTCATTAAGTTTGGACAGGTTTGTCCAAATTCACCTCTCAATGAATTTAATCTGTCAGTAAGTTTGAACACATCTGTCCAAATTCACCTGTCAATGAATTTAATCTGCCATTAAGTTTGAACACAGTTATCCAAATTCACCTGTTAATGAATTTAATCTGTCATTAAGCTTGGACACAGCTATCTAAATGACAGATTAAATTAATTGACAGGTGAATTAAATTTGGACATGTTTATCCAAATTCACCTGTCAATGAATTTAATCTGTCATTAAGTTTAGACACAACTGTCCAAATTCACCTGTCAATGAATTTAATCTGTCAGTAAGTTTGGACATGGCTCTCCAAATTCACCTGTCAATAAATTTAATCTGTCATCTGTCCAAATTCACCTGTAAATGAATTTAATCTGTCAGTAAGTTTGAACACATCTGTCCAAATTCACCTGTTAATGAATTTAATCTGTCATTAAGTTTGGACACAGTTATCAAAATTCTGTCAATGAATTTAATCTGCCATTAAGTTTGGACATGTTTATCCAAATTCACCTGTTAATGAATTTAATCTCTCATTAAGTTTGGACATTTAGCCTCAATTACCCAAAGAAGGACAGAAAAAGTTTGGGATCAGATTATCCTCACCCAGAAGGGAATTACAAATTACAACCCAGCTCTCCAGAATTTCTCCAAACTCCTCCTTTTACCTGGAAATTCCCCTCAAGGCAAAGCTCCCAGGAGCTGAGGAGGTGAGGAATACCTGATCTGCTCGGGAGTCCCTCCTGAGGTGGCGTTGGTGATGGCCCAGGCCGCCTCTTTCCTCGTGCGGAATTCCGCTTTCTGCAGGATTTCGATCAGCACCGGGAAAATGTTGGCATCTATCACTGCCTGGGAAGAGAGGGCAGGGACAGGGGTTGGCATTGGCAGCACCTCCCAGCACCTGAAACAAACCTCCACCTCCATATCCCAATGAGGAACGTCCCAAGCTGTGCCCTGAAGTGATTCCTGTGGTTTATTCCTCAGGCAAATCCTATTAAAAGCAGATATTCAATAATTCAGACAATTCCTGGAATTGCATCAATACTGAGGGAATGTTAAAAGCTCTGCTCTCCCCATGTAGGTCAGGAAAAGGATAATTAAACCTCAATGAGCTCCAGCTCTCCAAAGGGATTGAGGATGGAGAAATAGGGGTTGTATCTTCTCTAATTCCAGTGATCCAACCTCCCATTCCCAATTTTCATCCCCATTTTTCAGCTCATTTGGCAGCGTAAGAGATGTGAACAGAGTAAGAGATGTGAACCAATGCAGCCTCTGAGGGTCAGGATTAAGGAAAAAGCTGCAAATCCTTAATGCTGAGCTTGGAATCTGGGATGACTGCAGGCAGGCTGGAGGAGACTGTACCTGGATTTGTGCTCTGTTCCCTGCTGTGATGTTGGATATGGTCCAGCACGCCTCTTTCCTGATGGATTCCTTGGGACTGCTCAATAAATGGAGGAGGCAAGGCAGGGCTGAGCAGTTTAGAATCACCTTTGGGAGGAAGGAAGCAGAAATGAGATCACCAGTGCCAGGCACAGCATTCCCTGAATTCCCTGCAGGAATTTCCTCTCCTCTCACCTGGGTCTGGATGTCGTCCCCTGTTACGATGTTACCAACGGCTCGCAGGGCTGGAGAGGCCACTTTGTAATCGTTGTGCCTGCAGGAAAATGGTGCAAAGACAACCCCAAATCCATCAGATCACTGGGATATCCACGATATTCCCTCCCCATTATCCCATCTGAATGATTTCCTTAGGATTTCACCCCCTGTCATACAGAACACAGGGTGAGCTGAGCATATTGCCACTGAAAACAAAACTGCAGCACAGTTTGATCCTTTGCACCCCAACTCCATCCCCTTTTTCAGATTTTGGAGAAACAAAGCCAAGCTGATTTCTCCAAGCCATTATTCTTTGATTTGCCTCCTAACCAGGCTTCCATTTGAAATTTGAGAGCACACAACACTCTGCAATCATTTAGGAAATCTGGGAAAGGAGAAAGTTCTTTCCAGTTATCAACCCAACTCAAAAAAATGGTTGAATTTCAGAAATTTATAGGGATAATGTTTATCAGTGAATTTTTGGGGCAGATGTTGAGACCAACAGAGGTGTCTTAGTGTAGGGCAGGACTGGAAAATCCTCAGCTGAGGAAGCCAAGCCAGCAAATTCCAGCTGTGAACCTCCCAGGTCAGCTCAGGTGCCTGGATCATGGATTCACAGGAGGTTTGGAATGCTCTGATGGGATTTAGATGGATCCTGACAAATACTCACATTAAAAGCTCCACCAGCCTCCTGCACACCCCTGAGTCCACCACAGCCTGGATCTTCTCGTTGGGACCATCGGACAGGTAGGACAGAGCCCAGCACGCGTCTGCCAGCAGGTCAGAGTCACTGTTGAACAACAATCGGGACAACACTGGCAGGCAGGGGGACACCTGCAACAACAGCCACCACCCAGGGTTAGTCACCAGGCCAGGAGCACCAGAGCTGCAGGCAAACACCTCCTGCAGACTTGGAATTTCCTAATTAGGAGCCTTTTCCCTCATAAAGTCCAGTACCAGGGTTTAAAAGATGAGTGGAACTTGCAGCCTTGGTGTTCAGAGATGTTTGTTTAAGTTCTTATCTCAAAGTTTGTGTGCTGCCAGACACTGGGCTGAGTGTGCTGAAAACCACAGCTGGCAGAGGATTCAAGGTTTTAAAGGTTTCTAAGCCAATTAACTTTTAAAATGTGCTATATTCACAGTTTTGTGCCAATAATCACACAACCTACTCTAGACAAGCAATTTCTGCATCAAATCCATTCTACCAATGTCTCTGTGCCACCATCACAGCAGAAGATGGAGGAGAAGAAGAAGAAGAAGAAGAAAAAGATGAAACACCACCCCAAATTCCCCATCTTGCTCTCATCTACCTCCATGCTAGAAACCCAAAACTACAAATTTTCACCCTGTGGCAAACCTGACTGCTACTTATGCAGTCAAAGTCCTGTGCCAGGGTTTAAAAGATGAGTGGAACTTGCAGCCTTGGTGTTCAAAGATGTTTATTTAAGTTCTTATCTCAAAGTCTGTCAGGCACTGGGCTGAGTGAGCTGAAAACCGCAGCTGGCAAGGACAGCAGGCAGAGGATTCAAGGTTTTAAAGGTTTCTGACCCAATTAACTCTTAAAATGTGCTCTATTCACAGTTTTGTGCCACTATAATCACCACCCATTCTAGACACACAATTTCTGCATCAAATCCATTCTACCAATGTCTCTGTGTCACTGTCACAGCAGATGTTGAGGAGAAGATGAGACATCACCCCAAATTCTCCATCTTGCTCTCATCTACCTCCATGCTGGAAACCCAAACCTGCAAATTTTCACCCTGTGGCAAACTAGACTGATACTTATGCAAAGTCCTGTACCAGGGTTTAAAAGATGAGTGGAACTTGCAGCCTTGGTGTTCAGAGATGTTTGTTCAAGTTCTTATCTCAAAGTCTGTGTGCTGCCAGACACTGGGCTGAGCGTGCTGAAAACCACAGCTGGCAAGGACAGCAGGCAGAGCATCCAAGGTTTTAAAGGTTTCTAAGCAAACTAACTCTTAAAATGTGCTATATTCACATTTTTGTGCCAATAATCATGACCTATTATAGACAAGTAATTTCTGCATCAAATTAATTCTACCAATGTCTCTGTGCCACCATCACAGCAGAAGATGGAGGAGAAGATGAGACACTACCCCAAAATTCCCCATCTTGCTCTCATCTACCTCCATGCTGGAAACCCAAAACTACAAATTTTCACCCTGTGGAAAACCTGACTGCTACTTATGCAGTCAAAGTCCAGTACCAGGGTTTAAAAGATGAGTGGAACTTGCAGCCTTGGTGTTCAAAGATGTTTATTTAAGTTTTTATCTCAAAGTCTGTGTGCTGCCAGACACTGGGCTGAGAGTGCTGAAAACCACAGCTGGCAAGGACAGCAGGCAGAGGATTCAAGGTTTTAAAGGTTTCTGACCCAATTAACTCTTAAAATGTCCTGTATTCACAGTTTTGTGCCAATAATCACACAACCTACTCTAGACAAGCAATTTCTGCATCAAATCCATTCTGCCAATGTCTCTGTGCCACCATCACAGCAGAAGATGTTGAGAAGAAGAAGAGGAGACACCACCCCAAATTCTCCATCTTGCTCTCATCTACCTCCATGCTAGAAACCCAAAACTACAAATTTTCACCTTGTGACAAACTAGACAACAACTTATTTCAAATCCTTGTTGTTTTCAATTCATCTGTGAGTGTTGGAAGTTTTTCCCCATGGACTAAGGTCGAAGGCAAAGCTTTCCTGGGGTCCCACCCAGGATCTCAGACCCCCCAGGGCAGTTTGAGGGGTTTTTTTGGGGGGTTTTCCACGTGCCCTGGACTCCAACACTGCTCAGGGAAAGGCCTGGATGGGCACAGCTGCCTCAAGAGCTTTGCTGCTGCACTCAAATTACACTGAGGGATTCCACTGAGCTTTGGGAGTTCCTGTCAAAGAGCTCTGATCGTTTCTGACTCTCAATATTCACACCAAGTTCACCTCAGTCATTTATAAGTGGGTTTATATTTATACTTGATTCAGATTTCATCCCTCACCACAGGCTCACCAGTGAAGTTTCACTTTAAAAAAGTGAAAACACGCTGATTTAAAATATTTTGTGTTGCTAAAGGAGAATGAGATAGCTGAAAAGCCAGGTTAGGTTCCCTGGACAGGGAAAGGAAGATACCACAGCTCAAAGCAGTCCTGGTGTTTAGCATTTCCAGGTCTCAGAATAGTTGTTGGTCATAATTACAGTCTCAAAATTCCAGACTTCATTAAAAATGGTTTAGAGAAACTTTCTAAGGAAGGTTGGACCTGTCCCTTAATTGAGTGGTCCAGCAGAAAGGTTGAGAAAAATTAAACATCCAGTTCAAACTCAGCAGCAAAAACCTCACCCTGTGCCTGTCATAATTGAAGTCTCAAAATTCCAGAGTTCATTAAAAAAATGGTTTAGAGAAACTTTCTAGGGAAGCTTGGGCCTGTCCCTTAATTGATGGGTCCAGAAAGCAGAAAGGTTGGGGAAAATTAAACATCCAGATCAACCTCAGCAGCAAAAACCTCACCCTGTGCTTGTCATAATTAAAGTCTCAAAATTCCAGAATTCACTAAAAAATGGTTTAGAGAAACTTTCTAAGGAAGGTTGGACCTGTCCCTTATTTGAGAGGTCCAGCAGAAAGGTTGGGAAAAATTAAACATCCAGTTCAACCTCAGCAGCAAAAACCTCACCCTGTGCTTGTCATAATTGAAGTCTCAAAATTCCAGAATTCATTAAAAATGGTTTAGAGAAACTTTCTAAGGAAGGTTGGACCTGTCCCTTAATTGAGGGGTCCAGAAAGCAGAAAGGTTGGGAAAAATTAAACATCCAGATCAAACTCAGCAGCAAAAACTTCACCCTGTGCCTGTCATAATTGAAGTCTCAAAATTCCAGAATTCACTAAAAAATGGTTTAGAGAAACTTTCTAAGGAAGGTTGGACCTGTCCCTTATTTGATGGTTCCAGCAGAAAGGTTGGGGAAAATTAAACATCCAGCTCAACCTCAGCAGCAAAAAACTCACCCTGTGCTTGTCATAATTGAAGTCTCAAAATTCCAGAATTCATTAAAAATGGTTTAGAGAAACTTTCTAGGGAAGCTTGGGCCTGTCCCTTAATTGATGGGTCCAGAAAGCAGAAAGGTTGGGAAAAATTAAATATCCAGATCAAACTCAGCAGCAAAAACCTCACCCTGTGCCTGTCATAATTAAAGTCTCAAAATTCCAGAATTCATTAAAAATGGTTTAGAGAAACTTTCTAGGGAAGCTTGGGCTGTCCCTTATTTGATGGGTCCAGCAGAAAGGTTGGGAAAAATTAAACATCCAGATCAACCTCAGCAGCAAAAAACTCACCCTGTGCTTGTCATAATTGAAGTCTCAAAATTCCAGAATTCATTAAAAATGGTTTAGAGAAACTTTCTAGGGAAGCTTGGGCTGTCCCTTATTTGATGGGTCCAGCAGAAAGGTTGGGAAAAATTAAACATCCAGATCAACCTCAGCAGCAAAAACCTCACCCTGTGCCTGTCATAATTAAAGTCTCAAAATTCCAGAATTCATTAAAAATGGTTTAGAGAAACTTTCTAAGGAAGGTTGGACCTGTCCCTTATTTGATGGGTCCAGAAAGCAGAACGGTTGGGAAAAATTAAACATCCAGATCAACCTCAGCAGCAAAAACCTCACCCTGTGCCTGTCATAACTGAAGTCTCAAAATTCCAGAATTCATTAAGAATGGTTTAGAGAAACTTTCTAAGGGAGGTTGGGCCTGTCTGTTATTTGAGGGGTCCAGAAAGCAGAAAGGTTGGGAAAAATTAAACATCCAGCTCAAACTCAGCAGCAAAAACCTCACCCTGTGCCCTCCTCGAGTTCAACAGCCCAAAATAACCCAGAAAAACAACTTAAGTGGGTGTCTCCCCATCACCTGGCTGCCAGCAAGGCATTTCTTCTCACCTTCTCAAATTCAGGAGGGGGACTCTTCCCTCTGCACAGGTTTGACAAGGCCCAGACAGCATTTCGTGTCATTGTCAGCCTGGTGGACGTGGTGAGGAGCCTGAACAGAGAATTATCAGGGGTTATTGTTCTCCATGTGGAAGCAGAGGGAAGCAAAGGAATTAAACCAAAAATATTTAGCTCAAATTCAGCCCAGGATGACACTCCCAGTCATCAACAGAAATCAAGTGACACAAATGCTCAGCCTGAGCTCAGAGTGGGGTGAGGAGTCAGGCTGAGCCCTGCTGGCACCAGGAGCAGCAAATTCAGCCATGTGGGACAACTTTTCCAGGGCTGGGATGAGGATTAATTCTTGCCAGAGCAGCCCAGGCCTGACAGAACCACTGATCTCAGTGCTGAGGGAGGTGGTGAGAGAGACCTGACCTCCAATCCCCAAAAAACCACAGAGAGCAGGAGCTGAGGGAGACCTGGTGAAGGAGCAGCACCTGCCTCACCCCCAGAGCAGTGTGAAGGAATTTTATCCACAGAATCCCACTCTGAACCAGAGATTTGATTCCCAGGGATCCCACACTGCCAGGGAATGTGTGAGGAATATTCCCACTCCTCTGAACCAGGTTTGATTCCCAGGGATCCCACACTACCAGGGAATCTGTAAGGAATATTCCCACTCCTCTGAACCAGGTTTGATTCCCAGGGATCCCACACTGCCAGGGAATCTGTAAGGAATGATACACAGATTCCCACTCTGAACCAGAGGTTCGATTCCCAGGGATCTCACATTGCCAGGAAATCTGTGAGGAATCTGAACCAGGTTTGATTCCCAAGGATTTCACACTGCCAGGAAATCTGTGAGGAATGTTACACACAGATTCTCACTCTGAACCAGATATTTGGTTCCCAGGGATCCCACACTGCCAGGGAATCTGTAAAGAATTTTGTCCACAGATTTCCACTCCTCTGAAGCAGAGGTTTGATTCCCAGGGATTTCACACTGCCAGGGAACCTGTAAAGAATTTTGTCCACAGATTTCCACTCCTCTGAAGCAGAGGTTTGATTCCCAGGGATTTCATACTGCCAGGCAATCTATGAGGAATGTTCCCACTCCTCTGAACCAGGTTTGAGTCCCAGGGATCCCACACTGCCAGGGAATCTTTGAGGAATATTCCCACTCCTCTTAAGTAAAGATTTGATTTCCAGGGATCCCACACTGCCAGGAAATCTGTAAGGAATATTATACAGAATCCCACTCTGAAGCAGAGATTTGATTTCCAGGGATCCCACACTGTCAGGAAATGTGTGAGGAATATTCCCACTCCTCTGAACCACGTTTGATTCCCAGGGACCTCACACTGTCAGGAAATCTGTGAGGAATGTTGTCCACAGATTTCCACTCCTCTGAACCAGAGGTTCGATTCCCAGGGACCTCACATTGCCAGGAAATCTGTGAGGAATGTTACACACAGATTCTCACTCTGAACCAGATATTTGATTCCCAGGGATCCCACACTGCCAGGGAACCTGTAAAGAATTTTATCCACAGATTTCCACTCCTCTGAAGCAGAGGTTTGACTCCCAGGGATCCCACACTGCCAGGCAATCTGTAAGGAATGTTACACAGATTCCCACTCTGAACCAGAGGTTTGATTCCCAAGGATTTCATACTGCCAGGGAATCTGTGAGGAATGTTGTCCACAGATTTCCACTGCTCTGAACCAGGTTTGATTCCCAGGGATCCCACCCTGCCAGGAAATCTGTGAGACATGTTGTCCATAGATTCCCACTGCCCTGAAGCAGAGATTTGATTCCCAGGGATCCCACACTGCCAGGGAATGTGTAAAGAACATTCTCACTCCTCTGAACCAGGTTTGATTCCCAGGGATCCCACACTGCCAGACAATTTGTAAGAAATATTATACAGAATCCCACTCTGAACCAGAGATTTGACTTCCAGGGATCTCACACTGTCAGGAAATATGTGAGGAATATTCCCACTCCTCTGAACCAGAGATTTGACTCCCAAGGATCCCACACTGTCAGGGAATGTGTGAGGAATATTCCCACTCCTCTGAACCAGAGATTTGACTCCCAAGGATCCCACACTGTCAGGAAATCTGTGAGGAATGTTGTCCACAGATTTCCACTCCTCTGAAGCAGAGGTTTGATCCCCAGGGATCTCACACTGTCAGGGAATGTGTGAGGAATGTTCCCACTCCTCTGAACCAGATTTGATTCCCAGGGATCCCACACTACCAGGCAATCTGTGAGATATGTTATACACAGATTTCCACTCCTCTGAACCAGAGGTTCGATTCCCAGGGATCTCACATTGCCAAGAAATCTGTGAGGAATCTGAACCAGGTTTGATTCCCAAGGATTTCACACTGCCAGGGAATCTGTGAGGAATGTTACACACAGATTCTCACTCTGAACCAGATATTTGGTTCCCAGGGATCCCACACTGCCAGGGAATCTGTAAAGAATTTTGTCCACAGATTTCCACTCCTCTGAAGCAGAGGTTTGACTCCCAGGGATCCCACACTGCCAGGGAATCTTTGAGGAATATTCCCACTCCTCTGAACCACGTTTGATTCCCAGGGACCTCACACTGTCAGGAAATCTGTGAGGAATGTTGTCCACAGATTTCCACTCCTCTGAAGCAGAGGTTTGATCCCCAGGGATCCCACACTGCCAGGGAATGTGTGAGGAATATTCCCACTCCTCTGAACCAGAGATTTAAATTCCCAAGGATCCCACACTTCCAGACAATCTGTAAGGAATATTCCCACTCTTCTGAAGTAGAGATTTAAATTCCCAAAGATCCCACACTTCCAGACAATGTGTGAGCCCAGCTCCAGCCCTGCTGCCCCAGTCCAAGCACTGCTCGTGGCTGTACTCACATTAACAAGGGAGGAAGGATGGCACAGTTAAGGACATAATCTCTACACACAGAACTGTCTCCAGCAATGTTCCCCAACGCCCAGACAGCCTGAAAGGAAACAGCAACAGCTTTAGCACTCAGAATTTAACAGGGAGAAACAGGCAGGGTGCTGAGAAAACAATTTCTAACTCAAAATCTAATTCCAGGCAATCTGTGCTCTGCAGCCAGCTGGGATCACTCCATGTAAAAATTGCATTTTTGTGTGGTTCTCTCCAAAATCCCAAAGTGAGAAGTGATCCTACCTGCTCCTGAACATCCTCAAACTCAGTTTCTAACAGGGAGAAACAGGCAGGGTGCTGAGAAAGAAATTTCCCTCTAATTCCAGGCAATCTGTGCTCTGCAGCCAGCTGGGATCACTCCATTTAAAAACTGCATTTTTATGTGATTCTCCCCCAAATCCCAAAGTGAGGAATGATCTTTACCTGCTCCTGAACATCCCCAAACTCAGTTTTTAACAGGGAGAAACAGGAAGTGCTGAGAAAGAAATTTCCCTCTAATTCCAGACAAAATTCCAGACAATCTGTGCTCTGCAGCCAGCTGGGATCACTCCATTTAAAAACTGCATTTTTGTGTGGTTCTCTCCAAAATCCCAAAGTGAGGAGTGATCCTTACCTGCTCCTGAACATCCTCAAACTCAGTTTGTAAAAGGGAGGAACAGGCAGGGTGCTGAGAAAGCAATTTCCCTCTAATTGCAGGCAAAGATCTGTGCTCAGCCAGCTGGGATCACTCCATTTAAAAATTGCATTTTTAATGTGTGGTTCTCCCCAAAATCCCAAAGTGAGGAGTGATCCTTACCTGCTCCTGAACATCCTCAAACTCAGTTTGTAAAAGGGAGAAACAGGCAGGGTGCTGAGAAAGAAATTTCCCTCTAATTCCAGACAATCTGTGCTCTGCAGCCAGCTGGGATCACTCCATTTAAAAACTGCATTTTTATGTGATTCTCCCCAAAATCCCAAAGTGAGGAATGATCTTTACCTGCTCCTGAACATCCCCAAACTCAGTTTTTAACAGGGAGAACCAGGAAGTGCTGAGAAAGAAATTTCCCTCTAATTCCAAACAAAATTCCAGACAATCTGTGCTCTGCAGCCAGCTGGGATCACTCCATTTAAAAACTGCATTTTTATTGTGTGGTTCTCCCCAAAATCCCAAAGTGAGGAGTGATCTTACCTGCTCCTGAACATCCTCAAAGTCAGAGTTTAAGAGCTCTATAAATATGGGAACTGCCCCAGCCTCGATGACGATTTTGGTTTGTTGGGAAGTCCCCGAGGCGATGTTGGTCAGGGCCCAGGCAGCCTCAAACTGAAACGAGTGACAAAATAAATAAAATAAAAATTAAAAGCCGACAAAATAAATAAATAAAACCAGCCTGGTTCAGCAAAACAGCTCTCTTTACCTGCTGCAAAGGTTTTGTGAGAGAAAGGAAGAGAACACCTCAGTGTTCAAAGGATTTTATTTTCTTGAGCAATAAAAGAGTCAGAGCTGCTCAAAGGATGAGCAAGAAATGTCATTTCTCCTCCACAATCATTTCCCAGCAAGGAAAGTAAAGGCACACAAGTGCAGAAACACACAAAATAGAAAATTTTCTGTATTTTATCCAAGATGTTGTGAGTTCAAGGGGAGTTGAGCAGAAATTTCCTGGTTTTACTTCTCTTTTTTTGGTTTAAAACCAGATTTTCATCCAGTTTTGGAAATTAAGCCACTCTACTCCATGGCCTGGGGGCAGAGGGCAGGGAAAGAGAGGAAAGCAGTTATCAACTTGGATTAAATTCCATGTATGGAAGCCTCTTTAACCCCTCCAAAGAAACCAGGACTTATTACCAAGCTGGAAGGAATCTCAAGAAGCCACCCAGGCCTTCCCTGTGCCCCAGGCAGGATCTGCACTGGTCAAATCCATTTCAAACATTTCTTGGCCTCTGTTTAAAAGCTTCCAGCAATGAAAGTTTTTCCTCACAGTTTCTTCCTGCAGGTTTATCCCACGGCTCCACCAGCTCCCAGCAGAAATATCAGCTCCAGAAAGGCCAAATTCTCTTCTGAGCAGCTGAATTAAGTGATTTTTTACCAGTATTTTTCCCAAATTTAATTCAGAACAATTTACTTTTTTTTTTTGCCTGAGCATTACAGATAAAATTACAGAAATTAATTACAGAGCATTACAAAAGTTTTGTCTTCTCCTATAGATCACCTGATCTGCATTTTTGGGGTTCAAAATATCATTTTAAATATCATTTTTATCATAGCACCTGTAGGTTAAACAGCTGCACACCGAAGAATTGAGAACAGAATCTGCTTTACCTGTAATGTGCAATTTTCACTTCTTTTCAGGAACTCCACGAATCTCTCCACCACTCCCTGAGTGTTTATCACCTCATCTATTGGAGGATTTGGCTCTGAAACAGCGAGGCAGAGTCAGGGAGTGAACAGGGGAGTCACAAACCTGAAGTGTTCATTTAATTATCTCAAACTGGGCTGAACTCATCAGGGCAGCCTGGCAGAATCATTTTCTGTACAAATCACATAATTGGAAATCATCAGCAATACAAGAGATTATCACATTTCTAAATTATGATTATTTTTTCCCTCAAACTGCAAAGCTTTTGTGCACAAACCTTTGTAAAAAGCAGGCTCTGTTGGATCCTGGGATGAGTTACTTTTACCTTTTCTTTTATTTATTTTTATTTTATTTACTATTTATTTTACCTATTTTATTTGGGGATGAGTTATTTTTACCTTTGGAGAGTAATTTCCTGAATTTCTGAGTGGTTGTTAGCTGTAGGTCAGGATCATCTGAGAAAAGCATCTCCACCATCTCTCCTGTGATCAATCCCTCCTGAGAAGATGCAGAGGACACAGAGAAATGGTTTCATTCCAGGCTCAGATTATTTCAGGTATCACACACATCCTACCATGATTTGGGCTCAAAAATCCATAAATTCCAAATTGGGGATCCCAGCAGAGCTGGGAATTGTTCCAGTTCACATCTGAAATGCTGGGGGGGGAATGGGATAAAAGGGGAGCACACTGGAGGAGGATTTTGAGCATGAAAAACCCTTGATAAACCAGAGTGAGCAGCAGGATGGGGATTCCCTGGCATGGAATTCCCTCCCTGCTGAGCTTTGCAGGGTCAGGGAGATCTGAGAAAAGCATCTCCACCATCTCTCCTGTGATCAATCCCTCCTGAGAAGATGCAGAGGAGAACAGAGAAATGGTTTCACTTCATTCAGATTATTTCAAGCATCACACACATGACATCCCACCACAATTTGGGCTCAGCCAGAAATCCCAAACTGGGGATCCCAGCAGAGCTGGAACTGCTCCAGTTCACATCTGAAATGCTGCTGGGGGAATGGGATAAAAGGGGAGGATCTGGAGGAGGATTTTGAGCATGAATAACCCTTGATAAAACAGAGTGAGCACAGCATGGGGATTCCCTGGCATGGGCTGAGCTTTGCAGCACTCATGGATCCCACAGGAATAAAGTTTCCCCCTCAGGAATGTTATAAATGCATATTTATATTCATAAATTATATTCATATTCATATATATATAACTATATACTCAATATTCACAAATATTAAATTGAATAATGTATGTAGAATGTGGGAAGATTGTACTGGATTTTCTTTTATTAATAAAATTTAGAAATGTGATTGTAACTTAGAAAACTGAGATATTTTTTCCTACATGAAGATTGCTGACCAAAAAAGTGATTAAAGTTCTGTTATCAACAATCTTGTCCAAATTAAAATAACCAGAACCCCAAGAGAAAAATTTATAGACCTGTGTTATCAGATAGAATAGAGACACCCAAAGACAAAATTTGCCAGATGGAAGAGTTGAGGGGGGGAGTTGGGACTAAACAAAAAAATTCACACTCAAAAAGAATATTTGAATCATGCACGTGAATTTTTAAATATGCAACAAGCTGATGTTTTTAAAAAGAAAAACTTTTTTGTTAAAGGTGTGCTGGCTGGTTCTGTGCCAAGCACCCTCAGCTGAGAAAATGTATTTTGCTTTTATCTCTCCTAATTGTCTATTTTATTTTGATCTTTTTTTATTAAACTTCTGAATTTTTCCATGAAAGTGAACCTTGTTTTTCACAGGAATAAATTTCCTCTTTGCTGAGGGTTTGTGGCTGCTCCACAAACATCCTTAAAAATAAAGGGAATAAAACCATTGGAGTTTGGCAGTTCTTGCAATCACAGAATCCCAGGATGGTTTGGGATGGAAGGAGCTGAAAGTTCATCCAGTTCCACCCTGTACCAAGGGCAGGGACACCTTCCACCACCCCAGGGTGCTCCAATCTGGGATAACTCCAGGGATGAGGCACCCACAGCTTTTCTGGGAATCTCAGCAGGGCCCCACCACCCCAAAATATTCAATTTGAAGGCAGCTCACCCCACAGGTTGTGGAAGTAACGTAGGAATCCACCAGGAGACTGTCAAACATGGAGTCATCCTCATTGATCAACTCCACATTCCTTCTTTTGAAGAGCTGGTGGGGATCAAAACACAGGGATTGTTATTAGAAAATAAGGATGAACAGGCTGCACAATTCCATGTTTTTGTTCCTCAAGCAAATCCTTCCTGGACTGAAGGGAACTTGAGGAAAAAGTGCTCATTAATCTGCACTCTCTCAGAGCCCTCAGATATGCAAATTCCCAAATTATTGAGCCACCAGGGCAGGTAAGTGCAGAATTTAACCAAAATCAGGAAAATTGGGCAAAAAGCAGCTTGGGTAAAGTGCTAATAAAGCAAATATTTAGTGCCACATATATCACTTGGGAATCACTTAGTGCTTCTAAAAAATGAAATACACCCAGGGTTAAGAGATACATGCAGGTCATGGTTTCATTTGCTCTGCCTGTTTCTTCAGGAAATAATAACATTCATTAATTATAGCTAAAAAAACACCACTACCTTTAAAATCAAGGATTTGTGAACAAAAAAACAAAAAAAAAACCTCGATAAGCCCAAGAAGAAAATGATTGGAAAGTTCTCCAGGTGAGCTGGGTCCAGAGGGAAAAAAGAGAAGGGGGAAAAGGGGAGAAAAAAGGGGGAGGAAAGAAAGGGGGAAAAAAGAGGGGGAAAAAAGAGGGGGAAAAAAGAGGGGGAAAAAAGAGGGGGAAAAAAGAGAGGGGAAAAAGAGGGGGGAAAAAGAGGGGGGAAAAGAGGGGGGAAAAGAGGGGGAAAAGAGGGGGGAAAAGAGAGGAAAAAAGAGAGGAAAAAAGAGAGGAAAAAAGAGAGGAAAAAAGAGAGGAAAAAAGAGAGGAAAAAAGAGAGGAAAAAAGAGAGGAAAAAAGAGAGGAAAAAAGAGAGGAAAAAAGAGAGGAAAAAAGAGAGGAAAAAGAGAGGAAAAAAGAGAGGAAAAAAGAGAGGAAAAAAAGAGAGGAAAAAAGAGAGGAAAAAGAGAGGAAAAAAGAGAGGAAAAAAGAGAGGAAAAAAGAGAGGAAAAAAGAGAGGAAAAAAGAGAGGAAAAAAGAGAGGAAAAAAGAGAGGAAAAAAGAGAGGAAAAAAGAGAGGAAAAAAGAGAGGAAAAAGAGAGGAAAAAAGAGAGGAAAAAAGAGAGGAAAAAAGAGAGGAAAAAAGAGAGGAAAAAAGAGAGGAAAAAAGAGAGGAAAAAAGAGAGGAAAAAAGAGAGGAGGAAAAAAGAGGAAAAAAAGAGGAAAAAAAGAGGAAAAAAAGAGGAAAAAAAGAGGAAAAAAAGAGAAAAAAAAGAGAAAAAAAAGAGAAAAAAAAGAGAAAAAAAAGACAAAAAAAGACAAAAAAAAAGACAAAAAAAAAAAGACAAAAAAAAAGACAAAAAAAAAGACAAAAAAAAGACAAAAAAAAGACAAAAAAAGACAAAAAAAGAGGAAAAAAAGACAAAAAAAGAGGAAAAAAAGCAAGATCTCAGAACAGAAAAAGAAGAACTGCCAGCAAACTTTAAAGCACAGATTTTTTAGGTTTGCAGTGTGTTAGGGCTGAGCAGAACCTCTCAAGGTGCCAATCACCTGCTGCTCCCGTTTCTGTTTGCGCAGCTGAATCCCCTCCTCTTCCCTCCTCCGGCGCATCTCCTCGGGGTTTAGGGCTTTGTTCTTGTAGCTCTTCATTCGATAGTTTTCTGTGAAAACAGCAGGAATTCTGCCTCAGGTTCCTGTCCCTGCTCTGGGTGCTTCCCGTGGGCACAAAGCATGGAGTAACCACATGAAATACATTTATTTGCTCTGAGTGAATTTGGTTTTTAGCAGGAATTATTTCCCCGCTTGCAGCGTGGAGTTGTTTTTTTTCCCAGATATTTATTCCCAAAGAGTAAAAACCTCACCAGAATGAAGGTATTGAGTTTATAACAACAGAGCAGAGCTGAAGGTGAGGGACAAACCACGTGTGTCCCACCAGGTGTTCAAGACCTCACCAATTTCTGCTGTTTCAGAGCTGCCCAATGCAGCAATTCCAACCCAAAATTCTTTCAAGTTTCTCTCCCAGACAGGGAAGGACACTCCAGGTTTTGGTAAAAAAGCTGGAACTGAATTAGGGAAGGATGGAAACCTCTTTTTTTCCATTCCAGAGCATGGAAAAAACCCCAAATTCACCCATTTCTGACATTATTTGTACATTTGTGCCTTTCTCAGGATAAACCACACAGGCTCAACTATCCTGAACCAAGTTACTCCTTCAGAACTCGTTTGAAAATCAGAATTTTTGGTTTTTTTTTTCCAGCTGTTGAGGGCAGGTGGAAGTTTGGGGAAGTTTGCAGTTTTATCTCCTCCTCATTTGGAGCCACATTTGGAGCCCAATGCAGCAATTCCAGCTCAAAATTCTTTCAAGTTTCCCTCCCAGGCAGGGAAGGACACTCCAGGTTTTGGTAAAAAAGCTGGAACTGAATTAGGGAAGAATGGAAACCCCTCACTGCTCCAGAGAATGGAAAAACTCCCCAAACTCACCCATTTCTGACATTATTTGTACATTTGTGCCTCTTTCAGGATAAACCTCAGAGGTTCAACTATCCTTAACCAAGTTACTCCTTCAGAACTCGTTTGAAAATCAGAATTTTTGGTTTTTTTTTTCCAGCTGTTGAGGGCAGGTGGAAGTTTGGGGAAGTTTGCAGTTTTATCTCCTCCTCATTTGGAGCCCAATGCAGCAATTCCAGCTCAAAATTCTTTCAAGTTTCCCTCCCAAGCAGGGAAGGACACTCCAGGTTTTGGTAAAAAAGCTGGAACTGAATTAGGGAAGAATGGAAACCCCTCACTGCTCCAGAGAATGGAAAAAAACCCCAAACTCACCCATTTCTGACATTATTTGCACATTTGTGCCTCTCTCAGGATAAACCACACAGGCTCAACTATCCTGAACCAAGTTACTCCTTCAGAACTCGTTTGAAAATCAGAATTTTTGGGTTTTTTCCCAGCTGTTGAGGGCAGGTGGAAGTTTGGGGAAGTTTGCAGTTTTATCTCCTCCTCATTTGGAGCCCAATGCAGCAATTCCAACCCAAAATTCTTTCAAGTTTCCCTCCCAGGCAGGGAAGGACACTCCAGGTTTTGGTAAAAAAGCTGCAACTCAATTAGGGAAGAATGGAAACCCCTCACTGCTCCAGAGAATGGAAAAAAAACCCCAAACTCACCCATTTCTGACATTATTTGCACATTTGTGCCTCTCTCAGGATAAACCTCAGAGGTTCAACTATCCTTAACCAAGTAACTCCTTCAGAACTCGTTTGAAAATCAGAATTTTGGGTTTTTTCCCAGCTGTTGAGGGCAGGTGGAAGTTTGGGGAAGTTTGCAGTTTTATCTCCTCCTCATTTGGAGCCCAATGCAGCAATTCCAACCCAAAATTCTTTCAAGTTTCCCTCCCAGACAGGGAAGGACACTCCAGGTTTTGGTAAAAAAGCTGGAACTGAATTAGTGAAGAATGGAAACCTCTCACTGCTCCAGAGCATGGAAAAACCCCCCAAACTCACCCATTTCTGACATTATTTGCACATTTGTGCCTCTCTCAGGATAAACCTCAGAGGTTCAACTATCCTTAACCAAGTTACTCCTTCAGAACTCGTTTGAAAATCAGAATTTTGGTTTTTTTCCCAGCTGTTGAGGGCAGGTGGAAGTTTGGGGAAGTTTGCAGTTTTATCTCCTCCTCATTTGGAGCCTCATTTGGAGCCCAATGCAGCAATTCCAACCCAAAATTCTTTCAAGTTTCCCTCCCAGACAGGGAAGGACACTCCAGGTTTTGGTACAAAAGCTGGAACTGAATTAGGGAAGGATGAGAACCCCTCACTGCTCCAGAGAATGGAAAACTCCCCAAATTCACCCATTTCTGACATTATTTGCACATCTGTGCCTCTCTCAGGATAAACCACACAGGCACAACTATCCTGAACCAAGTTACTCCTTCAGAACTCGTTTGAAAATCAGAATTTTGGGTTTTTTCCCAGCTGTTGAGGGCAGGTGGAAGTTTGGGGAAGTTTGCAGTTTTATCTCCTCCTCATTTGGAGCCTGAGGCACCCTCAGCCCTGCTGCTCACACAGAGTTTCAGTCCCACTTATCAACAACCTCCAGCCACTCCTGGAGCCCTTCCAAGATCAACAGAAGTGTCAGACCCAAAAGTCCACAGCCAACCTGAGAAAAGACATCTACTAAATACAAATATCCAGCTTTTCATTACTAAGGAGAGAGAAAACAACTGGAAAAAATTAATATTTTAACAGGAGAGGAAACAAAATACTTTCAGTTCTATAATTTCCCAAAACTAGCTAAAAAAAAAAACAAAAAAGAGAATTCTAAGGTTTTAGGGGTTTATATCTGACCCTAAAATATCCAGGTGTCACCTAGATGAAGATTTTAATTCAGAAAATGTATTTAAGCACCACTATTAAGTTTTTATTGATATTTCCACCCCATTTTGCCTCATGCAGCCACAGGGAAGAGCGAGAATTTGACAGCTCAGCTCTCCAAACAATTGAAGAATCTTAATCCTCCTTTTGGAAAGCAAAGCCTCCAATTAAAAGGTGGCTTAGAAGAAAAGGAGGAAGGAAAAGTGATGATCCACAGGATTACCAGGCAGTCACAGAAATAACCAAGTGACACAATTCAGCTGCCTCCAAACTCAGCTGTGCCACAACCTTGTCCTTTAAAGTGATTTTTTTTTTGTCCCAGAGCATCAAGAACTGAAACCCCAAAGATGGGCCTGGTTGTCATAAAATTTCCTGTTTTTTTCTCCCACAGTTTATCCCTGCAGATGATTTCTATTGATTTTTTTTTTTTTCCCAGTCCATCATGTCTGGCAATGTTTTAATGGCATGAAAATGTTGATTTGGGACATTCCACCCCATTTCCATGGCAATGGGTGTGAGAAATGCAGGATCAGGACCTCACAGTGAGCTCTGGGCTGCAGCAGGACCAAACTCACAGAATAAAACACAGCAGGATAAATTCAAAATGTTTCAGTACCAAACATCTTTGTGTTAATTCTAAATTCCAATTCCATCAGTGGGAATATCCCCAAATCCATTAATCAGGATCTGGGGGTACCTGGGCTGTCAGGAATGGGGCAGGAATCCTCTGCTCCTAAGGATGGGATGCAGGGAAGAGATTCCAGCCACAAATTTTCACTTTAGTGAGGAAAAATTTGCTTTTACAGAAGTGCCAGTGACCTCAGAACCTCAGAGAGTTCACTCAAGAAAACAACAAAATTTGCAAGATTTGAAAAAATCCCTTTCTGCTTCAGGAATCTCACAATTCCCCAACTTGTGCCTTTTGTATCTCCCTGGATTAGTGAACTTCATTCATAACTCCAGAAAAATCCCAACAAATTAAAAAAAAAAATCAATATTTGCATTCCAAACTTCAGGATGAAACTGAACTGAACAACACCTTCCTAATTTCCTGTGCAAAGGAAACCCCCTCAGGAGCTGGAAGAAATTTGGCCTCTCTTGAAGAGAAAAAAAAATCCTCCAGCTGTCCAAGTTGCCACAACTATAAATTGGAAGATAAGGATTTCTCACTTAAAAGAAAGGAAAATAAGGGTGAAATTTGACTTTGAAGGCTCAGCAAGGCACTTAAATCCATCACACGCTACAGCAGGAATCTGTAAATCCAGAGTTTGTTACTTTAATGATTTCTGGATGTTCCTGGATGGGGAATCCAACTCTGCCTCTTCTCAATTTTCTGCAAGATAAGAAATTTTATTCAGCTGGGAGCTGAGTCACTGCAGGATTGTGCTGCTGAGTCAGGGACGAGGCACAGCCAGACCTGACACGGCTTTTTGGAAGCCAAAATCCTCCTTCCCACAGGGAATATTCCAAAAGAACACAGAGCCCAGCCAGGAGGGCTGACAGCTGCTCTTTGCAGTGGGGAAGGCTTGGGGAATTATGCAAGTGTAAATAAATACACTGGAGGAACTTCATCAGCACTAATCTGCCAATTAGTGCCCGCTGGGGACATTCCTGGTTCTCAGGTGACCTCCAAAGGCCTTTTCCACCCAAGTTGTCCCCAGGATGGGATAAAGTTGGTGATTTACAGTTTCAACTCCTCTTAAATGAGACAAATTGCAGCAAAATAAATGGAATTAATTGCTGAGTTTCATGGGACAAACATCATTTCTCATATTTCTCCACTTCCCTGAAATCCCACAGGATCCTCCCATCTCTTCCTAACATAATTAATATCTCCAGAGGGCTCTCCTAGAAAAAAATGTGTCCAGGACAACTTTATTAAGTGAGTTGAAACTCCAGAAAAAGAAGACTAAATCATCTGTACCACTTAAATACAAATCAAATGAATAAATAGATAAAAGTAGTTGAATTAATGTGTGAAAGGACAGCTCTGAGCTGCTACCAGAAATCAGATTCAAACTCAAAACCACATTTTCTTATTGTCACCCATAGTTTTGCAGTGAATTAATAGGAAAAAAAAAGAAAAGAAAAAAAAAAGAAAAAAAAAAAGAAAAAAATGAAAAGGGGAAAAATGAAAAGGGGAAAAAATGAAAAGGGGGAAAAAATGAAAAGGGGGAAAAAATGAAAAGGGGGAAAAAATGAAAAGGGGAAAAAATGAAAAGGGGGAAAAAATGAAAAGGGGGAAAAAATGAAAAGGGGGAAAAAATGAAAAGGGGGAAAAATGAAAAGGGGGAAAAAATGAAAAGGGGGAAAAAATGAAAAGGGGGAAAAAATGAAAAGGGGGAAAAAATGAAAAGGGGGAAAAAATGAAAAGGGGGAAAAAATGAAAAGGGGGAAAAAATGAAAAGGGGGAAAAAATGAAAAGGGGGAAAAAATGAAAAGGGGGAAAAAATGAAAAGGGGGAAAAAATGAAAAGGGGGAAAATTCACTTTGTTTGCTCAGAAGCTAAACAGGAGCACACCTACACCAAAAAAAAAATCCTGTGAATAATCACAAGTCTGGGCTGTCCCTACAGCCCCAGAATTCCTCCAGGCGCAGTTAAACCCTGGAAAAACTCTGGAATTCTGCTGTGCTGACACTGGGGCAGGTCTGGGTTGTTCTCCCGGGGTTTTTAGCAGGACCAAACTCCCGCAGAAGCTGTTCCAGAGCTGTCCCCGTCCCTGTCCCGGTCCCCGGCAGGCTCCGGGACACGCTGTGCTGGTAAATCCCTGATCCCCGCAGTTATTTGGCTCGTTCAGCTCCCGGGAGCCAGGGATGTGATATCACCGCTGGAATGTGCCGCGGAGCTGGGAGGGGGAAGGGAGAGGCAAAAATTCTCTTTGGGGGAAATTCGCTGTTCAGACAATGTCAGGATGAGATCAGGAATCCTTTTGGAATATCCCTGCCCCGATGGAAAAAAGAACCCAACAACTCCTCAGTCCAATTCTCAGTGCTTCCACCACTTCCACCTCTTTTCATCCCAAAATTCGAGGGCTCTAAGTCCTCTTCAAGCTCTTTTACCCACTCTGAACATTCAGATTTCCTTTAAAAATGAACTGATGGAGCACAAGTGTCAGCTGAGAAAAGTCCCTAAAACAGGGAAAAACTTTGAATCCACTCAAACTCAACCCAGGAGAGTGACAGATTAAAACCGAGCAGAAACACTCAGAGATAATTACAGAGGGATATAAAACTCCAATAAATCCATCCCTTCCAACATGTGCTTTGCCTCAGAAACAAGCAGGACTGTGTGATTTGTTAAGCAGATTTATTTCGATCTCACCAACCCCAGAATTGAAAGTCTGAAGGAATCAGGACTTTCACTCTTGCAGGATTTTCATGATGAAATTCTCCCCCCCTTGACAAAGTTCATGTTTGCTCTCCTGAGTGAAAGCAAACAAAGCAAATCGGCCAATTAACTGTTAAATCCATCAGCCACGGGAGTTTTATTAAAATTGAGCATTAATATTGCTCCATGGGTTAAACAGCATTAAAAAAAGCATTTTAAAATGTCATTTACATGGCAAATAGGCAAACTGATGGCAATTTCTAACAGCATCATGAAGTTAAAATAATGAAAAAAAAACCTTATTGTTTAAAAATAATAAACAATAAAGTTTATGAGGATATAAAATAAAGTTACATGAGGATAAATCAAACAAGGGGGATATTAAACTGTTAAAGTGGTGGGAAAAAAGGGAAACTCCTGTGCACAAACTTCTCAGCCTCACATAAAACTGCTCCAAGAGCTTCCAGACATTTCCACCAGGCCCCAGGACATTTTTCTCTCCTCAGAGCTGCCACTCCAGGTTTTACATCTCAAGCCATAAATTAAAGTTTCAGAGCTGTTCAGGGCTGGGAGGTGCAGTAGCACACACAGACGTGGTCACTGATTTCTGCAACACCACAGGAGGGTTTGGAGGCAGCAGAAAAGTTCCTGGTGAGATCCTGACAAGCGAGATCCCATCTCAGAGAGCATTTTTGAAGCTTTATTTAATTTGGAAAGAGCTAAAAATTCATCCAGTCCCACTCCTGCCATGGGCAAGGACATCTTCCACTTATCCCAGGCTGCTCCAAGCCTTGTCCAGGGATAATTCCAGGGATGGGGCAGCCACAGATTCTCTGGGAATTCCATCCCAGCCACTCATAGAAAAATTTCATCCCAATATCCAAGCTAAACTTGCCACTTTAAAGCCATTTAGTTTCTGAAGTAACTCTGGATAAAAGACTATTTCAGATGGAAAATTGAAACATTTTAATTCTTATTTCCAAAAGATCCTCACTCAATTTTAAGGAAAACACGCTACAGGCTCGGCTTTTCCACCTCATCCTTCCAAACCCTGTCTTGCTATAGGAATCCTCAAAATAATAATTTAAAAAAAGCCACATGTCCTCCCCGAGCTGAGACCTCCAACATCAAAACACAAAGCAGTTGGAATTAAAGGAATAAAAGGAATTAAAGCACTTTTTGAAGGGGTTCAAAAAGTGTCAAGGGGTTCAAGGAGTGTCAAGGGGTTCAAGGAGTGTCCTGTCACTCGGGTTCTGTCACCGAGCCGGGATTTATTTGCAGGGGATCTGTGACAGATTCCCCTCCGTGCCAGCAGTGTCGTTGTCACCCACGGTGACACCGGGACAGCCCAGCACGTGCACAGTGACATTGAGGGCCGAAGTTTTATTTTAATAAAAGTCCCAACAATCAAAGCCCCGCTGGGTTATCAGATCCGCCAAGAGGTTTGTTGGATTCTCATTTGAGAGGTCGGAATTTAAACCGAGCACTTCTCTGGGAATTTAAAGGGAGCAGAGATCTGACAGCCCGGTGAGGCTTCAACAGCGGCAGGAACAGCCCCAAATACCCCAAAGTTACAGCACTGCCACCCTAAAACTGGACTTTTAGAGCTCTCACAAGCCAAGCCCGGGCTCCTGCAGCACTGACAGCCCCAAACCCGGGGGGTTTCACCACGAACTCCCCGCAGCTCCCGCCCCACCCCGCCGCTCCCCGGAGCCGCTGCTGGCGCTGCCCCGAAGCGCTCACAACCCCGGGCCGCCCTCACTGAGAGCCCCCCGAAGGCTCCCCGCGCCCCCAGACCCCCCAGGAGCGGCCCCGGGATGACTCAGCGGCCGCGCCGGACTCGCCGCCCTCAGCCCCGGGAGCGCCCGGGACGCCGGTGAGAGGCGAGGGCGGCGGCAGCGCGGGGCGGACGGGCTGAGCGCGCTGCCCGGGATCGGGGCGGCTCCTCCGGCTCCACCCCACCCCTCGGCCGTGGCCCGGTGCTCCCCGGGCTGTGGCCGCCCCTCAGGGCCCTCACCCATCGCGGCGGCTGCGGCGGCGGCTCCGGTGGTGCCGGCGGCGGCCAAAATATGGCGGCACCGGGCGGGGCGCGGGCCGGACGGCGGCCGCGCGGGGCCAAACCTGTGCGCGCGGAGAGCGGCGGGGCGCGGCCGCGGTGCTCGGGCGCCCCCAGCGAGCGGGGGCGGAACTGCCCCGGTGGCCGTGTCTGTCACCCCTGACCTGTCACTCCTGTCTGTCACTCGTGTCCTTTGTCACTCGGGTTCTGTGTCACTCGTGCCCTGTGTTACTCGTGCCCTGTCATTCGTGTCCTGGGTCACTCGTGTCCTGTGTCACTCGTGTCCTGTCACCTCTGTCCTGTCACTCGTGTCCTGTGTCATTCGTGTCCCGTCACCTCTGTCCTGTCACTCGTGTCCTGTGTCATTCGTGTCCCGTGTCACTTGTATCCTGTGTCACTCGTGTCCTGTGTCACTCGTGTTGTCACTCGGGTTCTGTCACCTCTGTCCTTTCACCTGTCCTTTCACCTCTGCGCTGTCACTCGTGTCCCGTCACTCATGTCCTGTGTCACTCGTGTCCTCTCACTCGTGTCCCATCATTCGTGTTCTGTGTCACTTGTGTCTGTCACTTGTGTCCTGTGTCACTCGTGTCCTATGTCATTCATGTCCTGTCCCCTCTGTGCTGTCACCTCTGTCCTGTCACTCGTGTCCTGTGTCACTCGTGTCCTGTCACTCGTGTCCCATCACCTCTGTCCTGTCACTCGGGTTCTGTCACCTCTGTCCTGTCACTCATGTCCTGCCACCTGTCCTGTCCCGCCACCTGTCCTGTCCCCTCTGTCCTTTACTCGTGTCCTGTCCCCTGTGCTGTCACTCCTGTCCTGTCACTCAGGTTGTCACTCATGTCCTGTCACCTCTGTCCCATCACTCATCCTGCCACTCGTGTCCTGTCACTCAGGTTCTTGTCCCCTCTGTCCTGTCACTCATCCTGTCACTCGTGTCCTGTCACTCAGGTTCTTGTCCCTCTGTCCTGTCACTCAGGTTCTGTCCCCTCTGTCCTGTCACTCGTGTCCCCTCATTCATATCCCACTCCCTTGGCTGCAAGAAGGTAAAAAAAAAAAAGTTCGCTATGATGCCCCCCGAGTCACGCATCCCTTGGGTAGGGAGACATCAAGGCGTAGAGGGAATCCTTGGGACCAAATCCATCCCAGGTGCCAGTGAGCGCTGATGTGGTCACATAAATCTGTGGAATTTCCCAGTTTGACAGAGGTGTACTGTGGCTGGATGTTTTCCTCTGCACTCAGCGCCTTCATATGAGGGTTTGCAATTTCCACATTACAGCTCTGGGTCACACTGGGTTGTTATACACGGAGATCAGAGACGTGAAAAGTGGTTGGGGGAACGTGAATTTTCGAAAGAGCATGCGTGGCGGCTCCTTTGACGCCTCTCGTAAGGAGATGCAAGAAAAAGAGATCGTGGTAATCCCACCTTACTCAGGAAGGAAGAGAACACTCCTGAGACAAGGCAGAAGAGACTCTGAAACTCCTTTAATGCCTTCTTACTTGGAGTTCTGGAAAAAGGTATAGGAGAAGCTCATCGCTACCTCTAAGTAGCCAGCGCAAGTTAGTAAGTGTACTCTGGTTCGTCACCCCAGCTGATTATATGGACAGGTAGTATTTGCTAAGAACTAGACAGAGAAATATTGCACAACCCACCCCAACAGCATTAATGCGAACACACGGCGAGGACAATCGACTAAAGTGGACCCACGAAGTATGCTATGGCACCTCTCTGAAACTGCGTTGGGATCCCCAGGTCCCACGGAGACCTCCCCAGTGTCCCTACCAATAATCCCAGCACAACGAAAGGAGGCTGGACCGCACTGAACCACTCCCCGGTGTCGCCATGAGCCTTCGTTACAGAGGCCATTATTGATGCACGGGATTGCGCTTCTCCCTAGGATTCACTCCAATAGAGATATACTTCAAAATGTCCACATAAAACCTTTTCTTATTTATTCTCTCAGTGCTCCATCCTGTTTTTGTGAGCCTTGGCAAAAACTCCTCGGCAGCGATAGGGCCCCAGATGGAGGTTAAAGGGAATATGTGTACTAAAGGCATAAATAGGTTGGGGCCACCGTCCTCAACCACCCCTAAAATGGGCGTGAGGGGGGGCAGTTTGGTGGATGTTGGCAACACTTGTCCGCTATTGGGTATTAACTTCTGGACAACACTTGTAAATTTTGTTCCTGACATGGGAGTGAATAACCTTGCCCCCGCCAAAAAGAGCCCGTTGGGTGCTGAAGGAAGCATCCACAAGCAGTCACACAGGCTTGAGTTGAGGAACCCGATTGATGTGAATCTCATTAGCGTCCTCGTGGGTTTGGGCTGGTACAGGGTCCATTCTGGCTGACGGGCTGTAGGAGGAGAGGAACCTCTAGCCTCAAAACAGCGCATGTGGACATATACCCACTATCTGGTGCGCCTCTTCCTCTCAGCGTTAGCCTCCATAGTAGAGGTTTGACACGTTGGTCACCTATCTGAGGTGTCCAAGGCGCTTGTGGCGACTGGTTGTTGCTAAGGTAGACTGGAAAACTAGGTGTGCAGCAACCGAGTGTGGCAAACGGCAGGGAGCAGGCTGAGACAGGTAGTGAATGGAAGGGATATCCATGCCACTTGAAGGCGTGCTGGGGGCGGCAATAAAGTTGGGGCGGAGGTAGGAGCAGGGAAAAGAGGGTTGTCCTGAGCTTGTTGGGAGGGACGCTCAGTGGGATACGTTTTTTTCGGGGGAGCGATTTTCTGTTTCCCAGGGGGTGACCAACCAAACCACTGCCACCCAGGGCAGGGACTTTACGAGACAGGATAGACAGCGCGCAAGACAGCAGGGATTATGATTCACTTCGGGCGGAATGTGCTGATAGCTGTAATTATTGGAGCAACAAACCCAGCAGAAGGCATAGATTCTGACGGATGTGCATGCTGCCCAACTATGGAGAGGGAGCAGTCTATGGCCTTTTGGTCCTTGGAGCGAGGACTCGTCTTGGAAACGAGAGTTTCATGAGTAACATCCAATAACGATACAGCACGTGTCAGACAGCTCCTGGAGGATTGTTAGGCCAAACGGAGGTATCCATTGGGCTTCCTGTCCAGGATCAAAGTCGGCCGAAGCACAAGTGGGACCCGTATTTTTCTGGCATGCTATCCTCCAGCCCTAGGGTCGGTACGAACTAGGGTATCTTGTTGTACCTCCGGGTGGAATTGCAGACAGCGAGCAGAGCAAGGCACAGCCACATCCAGGACCTCTTCGTGTAGGTTGCACGTGCACCCACAAGCAAGGAAGGAGCCTGCTGAGCCCTGCGCAGCACCCCACGACACCTGGCAGGGCTCTGCAAGTGCCCAGCTGGCCGCCAGGGAACCCTCACTGCCTCTTCCCCACACGTCAGGGTCAGTTTTGTGGAAGCTATGGGAGTCACAGTCGCATACAGGGACCCATTAGTGGCAAGCAACAAGTCGGTGCTCGCAACTGTTATGCACAGTCAGTGACTCGCTGCCTTTTTCTCTCGCGGGACGGAAGGGGGTGACACTCAGAGGTTGCCGCAGCAGGTTGTTAGCAGGGAATGGGATTGCCACAAGTTCTCAAGCCCTGGGAAACTGCAACCCCACACAGTCACACGCCACTAAGGAACGGCCCGTCAGTGTTGGAGTTAGTTCGACAATTTACGTGTGGCTGTGATAAAAGTAGATGCCTGTGTATACCACCATCTGTGAGACACCATTTGGCGTTTTATTTCACCGCATGGTCTTCCACACACTCTTACATCTTCATAGTGCAGAAACAAGAGAGGAAATTCATTCTTTGAGAACTATTTGAGACATTTCACAGTTGGTATCTACATAACTCTCAACAGCTGTCCTCTCTTCCGAGCCTCAGTGGTCACCTGATGGCATGCACAAAGCCTGTGTTATTAATCAGCGCCTGCTACTGGGAAGCATGGGATCTGCCTGCTTCTGCTCCCCTTTTTGGCGAATCCCTGACACACCGATCATCACGCAGATCCGCTATAGGCTCGTAATAAGCACCACCCTGAGGGACTGGTGATGCATATTATGGGGCAGTTTTGCTCCGCTTTATCTAGCCCTCGTACACAGTTATAGCATCTCTCTAGACATGTGCCAGCCTGTAAGGCATCCCTCTACCGCTCATGGTACATGTGTCAGAATCAGGTACCTTTCCCAGTCCTCGCTGTATCACATCTCGTGCTGGAGAACTGGATAGCGCAAAACATCAGCACTGGAGGACCACAGGGCTGGCCGAAGCCCTAGCGAATTTCTCAGAGGGTCTCTGGAGAGACCAGTAGTGGGAGTGAAAGTCCATCCACATCCCTAGGGAAAATGGCTTCCTTGCGATCAGGAGGAAGAGAGGAATGGTTATGCTCGGGGTACGTTTTGGTTTTTTCTCACATGACCATTGTTGTGCAGAAAGGGAGAAGGGTAGACGGGTGGCCGGAAATAGGGAGAGAGGAGAGGTCGGATGCTGAATGTCACTCTCCATGTTCCCTCTCTTTATGTTTTCAGCGCATGCCTTATGAGGCCTGCAGAGCATCTGGAGATGTGTTCCTCAGGTTCAGGTCCACACTGAAAAAAATGCGTGGAGTAAGTGAATGAAGAGGGAGGCATTAACGATACTATGGGAGCTGTTCAGACCGAGGTCCCCAGCCAGGAATGACAGGGCACGAAGGGGAGCTCGACATCGCAGCCAGACGCTTTCAATCCACAGAGCACACTCTGTCTCCTGCACCCTCCAGGACCCACCTGTTTGGTTTCCATCATACCAGCAGGACCTTTTGACTTACTTCCCTTTTTCTTTCCTAGAGTATAACATACACGCATGCATGCCCTGTTTCACTCCATCGACTGCCCCCCTCCCAGTGGCCCCAACAACCTTTCTTCGCCAGTATTGTTGGAGGGGGAGGACATTATTGCTCAGCTTCCGAGTTGACGCTCCGTAAAGTTCTCTCAGGTGTGTCGGGCCTCAGTGTCGAATACTCCAGAGTCTCTGTCCTATGCATGGCTTTTTTGCTCATCCAGCTCTTGAACTCATGCTTGTTCTCTGCAGACCCCTCAGCTTGAGGGATGCTGCCAGGATCCTCGGTCGAGGTGCCTCTAGAAGGCTGAGGCAGCCTTGTTATGGGCTTGTTGGTAACGAAGCTCGCCTCTTCTCAAGGTGGCCTCACCACCTCTGGACTTCCTCGTGCCCAGGGTGGAGCGCAGTCTGTAAGCTGGGTGGCAGGCATCAGAGCCAGGGTTTGCAATCTGTAGCACAAGGGACACGCTCTCGCGCAACTCCGGGAAGGGCTCTGCTCCACTTGGACCAGTTGCTCGGTGGTGGCAGAGGTGTTCGAGCTTGTTACCCCGGCGGGGCCCCACGATGGGTAGCAACGGGGTGGTTTCACCCTCCGTGTGGTCTCGGCCGGAGTTCATGGTTTTTTTGTGCTGCTGCCTGGACAATTGATGTATGAGACATGGGCATGCGCGGAGAGACATCCGACCAGCCTCTAACAGGTAGTGCGAGGGCAGAAGAGGAAGTCGGACGCAGAAATTTTTTGGTATTGTGTATTGAGTTGTTATTTGCCACGTGCTAAGTTGTATGGCTATTGCTAGGCTAGGCTGGGAGCTGGATTGGAGCTACGCAGAATTCACAGCTAAAGTCTTGGAGTTTGGGAGGGTACCCATGCGAGATTATCGCGCTCAGGTCATCCACCTTATGTATCCTGCCAGAGCCAACGACCTCCACCCGAGGCATCCTCGAGCCTGGTCCTGGAGCTGCAAGCTTGGGGGTGTGTCACATCTCCCTCGGCGAGTAGCCTGGGCATGCCCAGACGGAGCCCATCAAGGGGCACAAGAGCTTATTGCCTGGTATCTCAATCCTAAACATCCCTGACACTTGCGCGCGCAGCATTCAGTGTTCCTCTGTACAGCTCAGCTTGGGGAGTCTCTAGAGTGCGGAGCTGGACGCTCTTTCACCTTTGACGTATTTTGGGAGTTGAGCAGAGCACCATCCACGCGGCCCACAGAATAGTGCACACAAGCCTCTCCTGCGCGAGCCCCCCAACTCACGCATGGTTCGCGATCCCTTCTAATAGCGCCCTCTCTCCAGCCTGTTCCTCACTTGGTTGCATGCATCTGCATCAGTCACTCTCTGTCCTTGGTTGTCAGTAGCTCTCCCTCGTAGTGTTCATCGCGTGCAGGGTGAATTCTCAGCAATCATAGTGAGCTATGCTCTGACGAGTTCCTCAGCTCTCGTGTTTTTCGCCCAAGCGGGCAGATTCAGCACACTGGGCGCTCCAATGGGAGCTCGAGCCGATGTCTTCTCTGATTTATTCCCCCCTCCAGAAGACAGGATCAGGGCTCCAGGGGATCACCACCAGGCTAGGTATTCGCCTCTGGTCCTAGTTGCCTAATGTTGTAAGGATTGTATACGCTTGGTCTTAGCAACTCAGAGTGGGAAAAGCCAACAAGAGGAACTTGGTGGATAAGAGGCGATCAGGGGGAAAAGACGTGGGATGGTGGATGAGATGCATCGGAGAGAGGGGGATGGCTTGGGAGGCATGTTTCTCACCTCCTGGCTGGAGAACTTGGATTGTGTCAGCCCTCAGGCAGAGGACAGCAGAGTTGCTTGCTAGTGACTCCCTCTCTTTCTCCAAGAAGACTTGCGAGCTGCCGTAGTTTATTGCAACCATTTATTCCGATATAATTTAACTACTAGGTATATTTTCAGTTAATCAGCTGCTGCTGCTGAGGCATCCCCCGAATTGAGGAGATTGACCAGGACAGAGGGCTGTCACAGTTGGGTGTAGAGAGCCCGGATGGAAGGGCTGGTGCCCAGCAGCTCTGCAATCTCCCTCTTCTTCTCTCATCAGGGTGGAACTGAGCAGCCAGCGCCTACGAAGCAGCTCAGTCAGGGCCTGTTTTGG
>JAJEOU010000030.1:0-10017 GCA_021534815.1 Acrocephalus arundinaceus | reverse complement strand
CGGTGGGTCCTTTGGTCCAGCAGCAGTCGGTGATGGTGGAGAAGCGTTTCGGCGAAGAGGAGAAGGAGACTCTTTCTGGGTGTTACAAGGATGGGTTTATTCGGGAAACATCCCCAGAGAGAGACCCCACATCGAGTGAGTCCCAGATACAGTCCAGATAGAGTCCGAGCACGTTTCGACGTGCGGGGTTTAAGAGGCACAGAGGTTTGGGGGTGTGTCCAACGCAACTGGCCAATAGAACAAAACCAGGGGAGGGGTTAGGGGGTGGGGTAATGCACAATGGTCCAATCCCTGGGAAGGAGTAGGGGATTTCCAGAACCTGTCCCAATCAGGGGCCAAACCTCTCAGACCTTTCCAGAAGGGGGAGAGGCCTCCTGAAAGACAGACAGGCTCTAGTGGGGAGGGGACAGTTGATAGGCAGGAGGGTTGTCAGGGAAACAGTAGGTTCTGGAAGGGACAGACCAACTGTGATCACAGCAAGGAATGGGGGAACTTGGGACAAACCATTACAGAACTTATTAATATTAACAATAAATAAAAAGGTATGAAACGCACCGCTACAAACCCCCAGCTGACTACAACCACCCTTCAGGAAGTTGTAGAGATAAGGTCACCTCTGAGTCTCCTTTTCTCCAGGCTAAACAACCCCAGCTCCCACAGTCTTTCCTCACAGGGCTTGTGTTCCAAGCCCCTCAGCAGCCTCGTTGCCCTCCTCTGGATGTGCTCAAGCATCTCAATGTTCTTCCTGAACTGAGGCGCCCAGAACTGGACGCAATACTCAAGGTGTGGCCTCATCAGTGCCGAGTACAGGGGAAAAAAGAATGACCTCCCTGCTCCTGCTGGCCACACCATTCCTGATACAGGCCAGGATGCCGTTGGCCTTCTTGGCCACCAGGGCATACTGCTGGGTCACGTTCAGCTGGCTGTCGACCAGAACCCCCAGGTCCCTTTCTGCCTGAACACTGTCCAGCCACACTGTCCCCAGTCTATAACGTTGCAGAGGGTTATTGTGGCCAAAGTGCAGGACTCGGCACTTGGATTTGTTAAGCTTTATCCTATTGGACTCTGCCCATCCATCCAACCGATCCAGGTCTCTCTGCAAAGCCCTCCATCTTTCCAACAGATCGACACATGCTCCCAGCTTAGTGTCATCTGCAAATTTACTAATGAAAGATTCAATACCCTCATCCATGTCATCAACAAAATATTGAACAGAGCTGGCCCCAGCACAGACCCCTGAGGAACACCACTGGTGACTGGCCCCCATCTGGATGCAGCACCATTCACCACCACTCTCTGGGTCCAGCCATCCAGCCAGTTCCTAACCCAGTACAGAGTGCTCCTGTCCAAGCCACGGGCTGCCAGGAGTATGCTGTGGGAGACAGTGTCAAAGGCCTTGCTGAAGTCCAAATAAACAACATCCACAGCCTTCCGTGCATCCACCAGGCGGGTCACCTGGTCATAAAAGGAAATCAGGTTGGTCAAACACGACCTACCCCTCCTAAACCCATGCTGGCTGGGTCTAATACCCTGGTCATCCTGTAAATTTTGTGTGATGACACTCAATATAAACTGTTCCATTATTCTTGCCAGGTATTGAGGTCAGGCTGACTGGTCTGTAATTACCAGGATCCTCCTTTGCACTCTTTTTGTGAGTGGGTGTCACATTGGCCAGCTTCCAGTCATCCGGAACCTCACCAGTGAGCCAGGACTGATGGTAAATGATGGAGAGTGGCTTTGCAAGCTCATCTGCCAGCTCCCTCAATACCCTGGGATGGATCCCATCTGGTCCCGTAGATTTATGGATATCCAAGTATTTCAGCAGTTCTCTGACTGCCTCCTCCTGGATAACAGAGGGACCATTCTGTTCCCTGACATCATCTACCAACCCAAGAGGACAGTCGTCATGAAGGCAAGTTGTCTTCCCACTAAAAACTGAGGCAAAGTAGGCATTAAGCACTTCTGCCTTCTCCTCATCTGTAGTTACTAAGTTCCCTCCCTCGTCCAATAAAGAACAAAGGTTGGTTTTAGCCTTCCTTTTACCATTAATATATTTGTAAAAACATTTTTTATTATCCTGTACAGCAGCCGCCATTCTAAGTTTAAACTGAGCTTTGGCCTCCCTAATTTTTTTTCCTACATGCCCTAGCAGCCCTCCTAAATACTTCTGGAGAGACCTGACACTCCTTCCAAAGATGATATATCCTCTTTTTATTCCTAAGTTCCTGCAAGACCTCCTGGCCCATCCAGGCTGGACATTTACCCCATCAACTTATCTTTCAGCACACAGGGACAGTCTGTCCCTGTGTCCTCAAGATCTCTGCTTTGAGGCATGCCCACCTTTCCTGAACTCCTTTGTTTTTAAGAGCTGCTTCCCAAGGAATGCTCTGAATAAATCTCCTAAATAGGCCAAAGTCTGCCCTCTGGAAGTCCAGTGCAAGAGTCTTACTGGTGCTCCTCCTGATTTCACCAAATATTGAGAACTCTACAATTTCACGATCACTGTGCCCCAAGCGGCCTCCAACCACTGCATCTCCCACCAGCCCATCTCTATTTGCAAACAGCAGATCTAACATAGTCCCTCCCCTGGTGGGTTCACCTCCAGCTGCGACAAAGAGTTGTCCTCCATACACTCCAAACATTTCCTGGACTGCCTCTTATATTATCATCCCTTCATCAAAAACCATTTGCAAACCAAAGAATGGCCCTTTCTTTTGCCTCCGTTAAGTTTTATTTTTTGTCGGTGACTCTAAATGGATGACGTTAAGGTAAATGAGCTGCTGCTTTGAGATGGGAAAAAAATTTCCAACCTTTCACATTCTCAGACCATCCCAATTAATTTGGGACGTTTGCAACTTTTTGGAACTACTTGAGTTGAGCAACACAGAAGTAAAGCTTTCCTGAAGTGAGGACTCTTAAATGCCAGATTCTTCTGTGCCTTTGCTGCGAAGGTGATTTTGTGCTGCTGGAAATTACTTCAATGAGAAAATAATTCCAACATGGAGTAAGAGCTTCTGACAAAGACCAGGTGTTGCCAGCAGTTGCTCCAGGCGCTCCTGCCAAGAGCCACATGCAAGAAGAAGCACAGCCCCCAGTGCACTTTAGCTGCCCTCTGGCACAGAAGCCTCCTGGTGGGCACAGGTCTCTGGGGCAGGAGACAGGCACCAGCGCTGCCAGGGCTTGGGGGTGTGGCAGGTCTGCTTCAGTGGGGACTTGGCCACACCTGCTAATCTCAGTGCTCCCCGGCCCCAGGGCTCAGAGCAGCAATCGTGCCCTGGCCCACACCTTCCTTGTCTCTGTCACACCCGTGGTTTTAGGATGGCCACCAGGCGGGTCATGTCCCAAGGAGGCCATGACAGGTTCTGTGGAAGGCCCCGTGCCTTTCCTGCTGCGACTGTGTCAGCAGCCCTGGGGGCTCCTTCTGCTGCCCAGAGCCCACAGAGCAGGGCAGCGTTTACTGATGATTTGAGCCATCAAATCATTAAAGATCCTGTCAGGCTGTCTTAGACACTTGGGATGAGGGATTTCTTCCAACCTGGGCCGCTTTGGGTGGGGTGGGGGCAGTGCCAGGGCAGGTGGCAGTGTGTGCAAGGGCCCTTTGTGACATGGTGCAGCATGGTCACCGTGGAATGGAATGGAACAGGGTGTCCTTGGTGATGTGTGGTGACGTAGGTGCTGGTGGCAACGCGCCTACGCCACAGTGCTCGGTGCACGCGACGGGACAGGACGCGCCAGAGCGGTGCTGTGAGGAGCCCCCACACAGCCCACTCATTTGTGTCTGACCCGGAGCTTTTCCGAGGTGTTACTCCTGCAGCTGACCTCGCGGCCAGACTGCGGGACTTGGTGACTCGGAGCTTTCCCGAGACATCTCCCATCCCTGCGGCCGGTGCCCTCGAGGCCAGACCGCGGGATTTGGTCACCTGAATCCTTTACGAGGAGTCTCCTGTCATTGTGGCAGGAGCCCTCAAGAGTGCAGGGCTTGCTGTCCTGCAGCCTTCCTGAGGCTTCTCTGTTGCAGGTGCCTTTGAGGCACAACTGCACGACTTGTTGCCTCAGAGCTTTCCCGAGGCATCTGTCTGAAGGTGCCCTCGAGGACAGACGCTGGCATGGCGGGCAGATTTCTCGGTCTGCTCAAAGTGTTCAGGCGGAAAAAGAATAAAGACCCTGGAGCAGCTCCAGCACCACAGCCTGAAGAGCTGGAGCAGTTCCAGCCACTGAAGGATGGTGAGTGGCAGAGCCAGGCCACAGGGCTGATGGCTGCACCCAGCTTGGTCCCATATCTCATCCTCACCCCCATCCCATCCTATCCCATCCCATCCCATCCCATTCCATCCCATCCCATCCCATCCCATCCCATCCCATCCATCCCATCCCATCCCATCCCATCCCATCCCATCCCATCCCATCCCATCCCATCCCATCCCATCCCATCCCATCCCATCCCATCCCATCCCATCCCATCCCATCCCATCCCTCCCTTCCCATCCCACCTATGGACCGGATGGAAGAGGAGCCAAGGCTGCCCCTGCAGCAGTTGTGCTCCATCCCCTGGGGCATCCTGGAGCTGTCCCTGCCTGGGGAGCGCAGGGCTGGGCTGTGTTCTCTGGCCTCTCCTGCAGCCTCTCAGCTCTGGCTGCGCTCGCCCTTTGCCAGATGCAGCTGTGGACGGGACACAAGAGCAGAAGCCCTCCCGTGGCCGCTTCCGCAGGACACTGAAGGTACCTGCAGCCATCCCCACCTGGGCTGGGCCTTCAGTCCCTGCTCAGCTGAGTACCGCGCTTGGAACACTCCATGGAACATGCCTCTCTTCCCTGTCCTTTGTTCTCCTGCAGGCCTTGCGGAAGCTTGTGCCCCTTCGACATAGAAAGAGCAGCACCACAGCAACTGAGGGCACAGCCGAGCCTGACTCCGGGCTGACCCAGCTCCAGGCAGAGCGTGATGTCAGCCCAGATTCGACTGAGTACTTGGAAGACTCTGACACTGCAAGGAATGACGACAGGGCAAAGACTGACATGGCAGTGTCTGAGGACGTGGCCATCACAAACACCAACACCAGAGAGACTCAAGGCATCGCAACTACTGACGCCATGCTCATTCCCTCTGCGATTCATGCTCCCGCTATGGAGTTTTTCAAGGAGAGTGCTCAGCAGTCGGTAAGCAGCTTGGGGCCAGGGCTGAAGGCCTCCCAGGATCGTGTGCCCCCTCAGGCCACAGCCACTGGGCCACCTCAGTCTTTGAGGCCAGCAGGGTGTGGCGGGAAGGGAAGCATTTCTTGGGGGAAGCTGGGGAAGCTGCTCCCTTGAACAGCGCTCCAAGTCTTCCCCATGTCTCCTGCAGGTGCCAGCCATGGTGAAGAACATTCACCAGAGACTGGCGTCTCATGTCACTGAGGATGCCAGGCTGCGCATTACCATTCTGAGGCTGGCTGAAGAACAACCTGCTGACGTGGTGCTGACCCTCCTGCACTGTGCCCCAACGTGTGACAGGTACGGGGCCCACCTGCCTTGAGAGCTCAGGGCTCAGCAGCCTTTAGCACAGCCAGTCCAATGGGGTCTGCCAGACAGGTGGAGCAGTCCAGGACCCTCGGGCCCCTCTGTTTCCCAAGCCTGCTGCTGTGCTCCCTCCCTGCCCCTCAGGGCACCAGGGCTCTGTCACCTGGGTCTCCACAGCTGCACAGGGCATGGGACTGTGACTGAGACACCCCTGACACAGAGCTCTGATCCCATAGAGCTGCTGCAATGATGTGGAGAGCCATAGGCTCGTCAGATGTGACAGTGGAGAAGGTACTGCCAACACTGCTCAGCGTGATGGAGGATTGGCCTCTGCACAGAACATTCACCTCCGATGGGAACAAGAAGGATGTTTTTGCCCTGGCAGTGAGTTTCTAGAACTGGCCTCTGCTCGCTGCCCGGTCCCCTCTCCATCCTCTCCTTGCCTTAGGCGTTGGCCTAGGGCTGGGTTTAGGGGGCACCAGGCCCCCTGCTCCCCCTGCATCTCACCACAGGCCCTGCCACACGGGCATCTTAGCACTGAGCTCTGCCTCTGGCTGCTTCTTTTGCAGGCAACTCTGGTGCTGTGGGTGATTGTCCAGGGGCCTGAGTGCCACCAGGCAATGCTCCTTTATTCAGCCCGCCTGTTTGTGGCTCTACTCTTCCACATTGTCATCACCACACAGGAGATGCACAAAGAAGTTGGTGATTTCTGGAGAGCATGCCAGGAGGATCACCACCTTCCCAGCCACCCAACAGGTCCCAGTCCTCCTGTCTTTTTAATGTCCTTGTCGCCAGCGCCAGTGCTCCCGGTGCGACCTGGGCTTTGCTCTGCACACAGGTTTGCGGTGCAGACCATGAGGGCTCTGCTCAGCCAACTGTGGTGTGACAAAGAGCTGATCGCTATGGAGAGCAAGCATGGCTGGGAAACTCTGCTCTGCGCCGACACCCAGCACTATGCCGTGGGTCTGCTGGCCAGGTGAGACCCTCTTCTCTCCCACATTTGTGCCCTGTGCCCGAGGTGCCCCACACAGTCCCTGTGGTCATGGGCCTGAGGGCCTCGTCACCGAGGGACGGCCAAGCAGGCTGGAAAAGGCTGGGAGAGGAGCGTGCCCAGAAGCGGCCGCCTCCCAAAGCACCCACATCCCCTCCAGGGATGCTGGGGAAAGACCAGACCTCTGTGAGTCAGTCCTGGGAGAGCTTTGTCCCCCCGCCCAGCTCAGGGTCTTGGCGCCTTTTTGTCCCTGGCAGGGAGATGCGTCGTGACTTGGGCCTCATGTGCTCCCACATCGCATTCTACCTACTCCAGCTTCTAAGCAGGGAGGAGCCACGCTGGGATCTGCCCTTCCTGGCATTTCTTGTGGAGGTGAGCCAGTGCTGCCTTGCTGAGCTCTGTTCCCAGCTCTCTGCCCTCTCGTAGCCGCAGTGGCCTGGGCCACTGCCCGAGCCCTGTGCTGCTACCTGGGCCCAGCCTTGTGTGGTTCTGGGCTCCTGCCCTTTGGGTCCCCTGTCACTGCCATGTGCCTTTCAGGTCCTCAAGTGCCTGGACTTGAGTGAATGTGCAGACACTGTCCTGGAAGTCATGTCAAGGCACCTGCGGGCAAGTGCAGGCAGAGGCGTCGCCTGGCTCTCAGAGGCCTTGTGCTGCTCAGCAAGGATCCCTTGATGGTGAGAAGGGGGCAGCGGCCAAAGCTGCGCTGGGGAAAGCAGCCCCTTGGGCTGGCTGGGCTTCAGGAGCTTGAGGCAGCTGCTCCCAGCTCTCCTGCCTCCTGGTTCAGCTGCTCAGATGCTTTGGAACAGGCCTTTGGCCTCTGGGCCCTGCAGCAGCAGGGTGGGGTTCCAGTGCCAGGGGGAGAGGTGTTGGCAGTGCAGCTGTTGATGGCTTCCCAGTACAGCCTTGCGTTCCACACAGGCCAGACGTTTACTCAGCCTGTCTCAGAGCATTCTGGAGCTGCTGAGTGATGCCGATGGAGAAGTGGTCAGCATGTCCCTCTCCGTGCTCACGAATGTGCTCCAGAACAATGACATCGCAATAGGCAGCACCATCGCCCTGAAGCTAGCTGACCTACTCCTGTCACTCTTTAGAAACGTAAGCCTCTGTACCGCGGGCACTGTCTGCTGCCAGAAACTTTGTGCCCTGTGGATTTTTAGGCTTTTGCCCAGCTGGGCTGGAGAAGTTGGTGCTGAGGTCTTTTCCGCTTCCTTTCCTTCAGGACAACAGCCATGTGCAGCTGCTCGCCATTGAGCTTTTCCAAAAGGTTATGCGCTTGGTAGTGGAGGAGGGAAAAAGCTCCTGAAAAGAACAGTGAGCCAGAGCCTGCTCCACTCTTCTTACACTGCCACGAGGTGAACTGGCGCGTGGCGAAGGTGAGGTTTTGTGTGATGCTGGTGCATCCCTGAGAGGGGCTGGGCTGCCTCCTGCCCGGGCACCTTCCGGGTTGCAGCCTCCTCCTGGCCTTGGCACTGGGACGCAGGTCCTGTGCCCTGGGCTGCGCTGCCATCTCCTGTCTCTGCTGCTCTCCAGGCCTCTCGGGAAACGCTGCATTGGGCAGCCGTGTTCCTGAAGAGAAGCAATCTCCAGCAGGTGCTGCTGAAGGAGAAGCTGCTGAAGTTCGCCGAGTGCCTGGTAAGGACGGCCTGGAGAAGCCAAATCCTCAGCCTGGGGAAGCCCCTGACCGCGGTGCTGAGTGTGTGGGGCTGGCAGCTGTGGCCCCTGCCCAGTGCTGCACCCGGGGGCGCCAGCCTGTGCTCAACACACCCTGGGCTGGCTTTCCTGGGCTGTGAGGGCTCTTCTCCAGGCTCCTGTGGCCCCGAGCCGGGCACCAACAGAGCCCCGGCCCAGTGGGGCAGCGGGATTGGGCGGCACCGCGGCTCCCCGGGCAGCACCCGGCCTCTGGCCCCTCCAGACGCCGGCGCCAGCGACTGCCGGCTGGGCATCAGGGCTGTGTGGGAAGGGCAGGCCGGGCTGGGCACAGGGAGCGCCCGGCGAGGGGCTGAGCCCGCGCCAAACTTCCTCCTGCCGCTCTCTCCAGCTGGTAGAGGACGAGAGCCGAGCGGCCGAGCACCTGCGCCGCACCTGCCCTACGTGGAGAGCCCACAGGAGCCTGCGACAGGCAGCCATCAGGGTCATCGGTGAGCCATGAGCCCGGGGTCCCTCCCCGCCCCGTCGCAGCTCAGCCCCGGCAGCGGCATCCGCACCCGGCACCGTGGAGCCGCGCCTGCCCTCGGGGCTGCTGCTGCCCTCTCGCAGCCGTGCCTCAGGCGTCAGGATGCGGCCGGGGCCGGGGCTGAGCCCTGCCGGGACAGGAGGGCGTGTGGCGCCACAAGGGCTGGCAGCGCCGCTGGAGGGAGCTGTGCCGCTGGGGCTGTGACAGGCTCTGGTTCCAGGGATCGCCGGGGTGTTCCTCATTGGCCAGAAGGGAGAGCTCCAGGCCCTCAGTGAAGGTGAGTGAGAGCAGCGGGCTGGCGTGGGGCTGCCATGGGGAGACGCAATGCCTGGGCAGGGAGCTGCATTCCTGCCCGTTGCGGACGGCTTTGCTCCCCGTGTGGACGAGGGGTGGCGCGGGCAGAGCGTACAGAGAGAGTTCAGGGACGCGGGCGGGGCGATTCGTGGCCAGCACTTGCGACCATTCCCGTTGGCTCCTCCTCTCTCTCGTGGCCGTGGTGAGAGCTGGGTGGGATGGCCCTCGGCGGGAGGGTCTCCTTGGATCCCGCAGATCCGGGCTCTGATCGTGCTCTGCTCCTGTCTCTTCCAGCTCTTCAGGCCTGAGAGAAGCGACAGCCCCTCTATGATAAACCATTTTGTTCAACTGACTTTGAGGGGCGAGCTGCAGAATACGATCATCTGGCAGCTCAGAAGAACTGGTGCCCTTACAAGATCTCCAAGTACGGCAGAAGATGAGACTGCCTGGAGACCAGAGGAGACCAGCTGGAGCTCAGGCGAGCTGATGATTTGCACAGCAGAGCCTGTGGGGAGCTCATGTGGCTTCAGCCCTCTCCCTACCTGCCACACCTCTTTTTCCCCTCCACTATTCCTCCATTTTGACAGCTCCATCTCTTCAGCCCTGACACCATGCCCATCCCCTTTGTTCCCTCTCAGCTCATTCCTTTGTTTTTCCTTCTACAAATAAACAGTTTGTCTTGTTCACTTTATCTGCATCTCTGTGGAGCTGAAGCAATGTAAATCCAGAGCCCTGGGACACACAGGCCCCTCCTGCTGCTCTCTTCTGCGCTGTGTTTTGTGCACAGACATAGAGGAAGAAGGGCAGATCAGCTGGAAAGGTCCCTGTGCTGAAGGTCCAGTTCCACAAGACTGTAGTGCTAAAGGTCTTGCTGAGTACCCTGAAGGTCCTGGATTTTAGAAGATCCAGCTTGAGTGTGCTCTGAACCCAGCTGTGAGGGATTGCATGGCGAGTGTCCACGGAGGGCAAAGGAGCTTGGAATGCTGCAAGTTTTCAAGAATAGCTTCCTGAAAGCACAGCAGTGCTCCATCCCTACACAGCATCAGGAAGCGGGCAGAACCAGAGAC
>JAJEOU010001768.1:0-126200 GCA_021534815.1 Acrocephalus arundinaceus | reverse complement strand
TTTCTTGGATCACTTCCTCGTAAATACCGGAATCTCCAGGGCACAGCTCTGCTCAATGCAGGCTTCCTCTTGGGTCTTCCTGTAGAGTCTGGCTTTTGATAGGGACAGCTCCTGCTCAATGCAGGCTTCCCCTTGGGTCTCTGTCTTGTAGCTGCTGGATTCTGCTGGTGGCAGCTCCTGCCCAAGGCAGGATTTCCCTTGGAACCCTTCCTGTGAGCTGCCATCTTCTTCTGGGGAGAGCTCCTGTTCAGTGCAGGCTTCCCCTTGGGAACCATCTTGGTATTTACCCATTTCTCCTTGGGGCAGCTCTGTGTCTAACTTCCAGTGTACCCCTGGGAAAGTCAAACTCCCCAGCCAAGGCCCCCTCCTGGCTCTCTTCCTCTGCCAGGACTGATGCCCTGTCTGCCTCCTGCTGCTGCTCACTGAGCGCCTGGGCTGCCAGTGGGCTGGGCGGAGGGGTTGAGGGCCTGGGAGCTGGGGGTTCACCTTGTCCTGCTCCGTGTCTGACCTCCCTGGAATGCAGAGGAGGATCCCGGGAGCTGCTTCCTCCTGAGCAAGCAGCTCTCCTGGGACTGGGCAACGCAGGGCCCCATGCCCCTTATATACCCTTGCAGGGCGTGGCTCTGCCATGTCACAGGGCCCCTGGACACCACAGGGTTCCAGCATCACCCAGGGCCCTGACGGAATGCTCCTGTGTCACAAAAGGCCTCGCCGGGCACCCCCTCAGCGGCCAAAGCCACTGGAAGTGGCACGGAGCCCCAGGAGGGGTGGGCTTCTAGCCCCTTGTTATGATCTGGTTATTCAAATGATCAGAGATGCCTGTGCCCGGATTAGGGTGCAAATGTGAGACCATGTGCCAAATTCAAAAGGATGGGTTTAATTCAACAGGAAAGGAAAGACACAGAGAGAAAGGGAGAAACAGAGAAGACATGGGGGAAGAGAAGGAGAGTGACAGAGAAAGATTAAGTAGAAAACCTCCCCACTCTGTGGATACCAATGGCATCTCATGGTTGCTCTGCCTCAGATCTTCTTGGTGCGGAGGGCCTCTCACAAACACAGGGTTCAGAGGGTTGATGCACAACCCATGGGCCAGGAGGGAAGGCCCAGGTCCCTCCCCTGGCAGGGACAAGTCTGACACAGTCCCTTGCAGCAGGCTCTGCATCTGTGCCAGCCCTTTGCATCACGAGCAGTGCTCTGCTGCAAGGCCTCAGCAAGGAGCCTGGGCAGCGCTTTGGGGCTCCTGGATGGATGATGGCACCTCCTCAGCTGCCCCTCATGGCAAGGTCCCGTGGGTGTGGCCTTGCCGGGTTGGGGATTTTGCAGCTTAGCCAGTCTGTGTGAGGGAGGATGGGTGTTCACTTCCTGTGAGCAGAGGTGACAGTACAGGCCCAGAACTCTTCTCCTCCCTTCCTGGCTGTGGGCAGTGTGTGCAAGGGTGGCCTCAGCAGAGGAGCCTGGAGGCTCTGGCCCAAGCCGATTTTCAGGACAGCTGCTGGCTTTGGCTTTCTTGTGGATCCATTCTCCTGCCTTAGTCTTGTTTCCTTGTCCCTGGACCAGAGGTAATTGAGCAGTAGTGTCACCTTGATGGTATCTCAGGTTGTTTCAAGCAGCTCAAGTCCCAGCGCCAAGCTGCAGTCAGGGGAAGGAGGGCTGGGCTTGGGTGGTCTCAGCCTCTTTCTTGAGTTTTGCCATCCTGGGCAAACCTCCTTGCCAGCCATGTTTAGGCCATGACCCCAGGCATGTCCGTCCCTGGCAGGGCTGCTGTGCCCAGAGCCCCTGTGAGGCGCGGCGGCACTGGCAGAGAGCCCCAGCCCCGGCGTGCCCAGGCCCGGCTTTGCAGGGTGGGCTCTGCAGGCCGTGAGGAATGGGCGGGACGGACGCAGCCAGGGAGCTGTGCTCGGTGGCTCCAGGTGCAGGTGGAGGCCGGGGATGAGGGGTGTCCCTCAGGGAGGGCTCTGCCTTGGCCCCGGGGCCCTGGAAGGGCTTTGCCAATGCCGCAGAGAGTGGCTGGAGCTCCCCCTCAGCACAGGGTTTGAGGGGACAGGGAGCTGAGCGGGCAGGGGCTGAGGTGAAGCCCTTGGGGCGTGCATGGAGGAGAAGCTGGGCGTGAGCCGGCAGTGTGTGCTGCCAGCCCAGAAAGCCGACCTGGGCTGGGCTGCATGGGAAGGAGCCAAGGGCAGCAGGACAAGGGAGGTGAGAACCCACCCTCAGCGCTCCATGGGTGTGTGGGGTTCCCAGCATAAGAAGGACATGGACCTGCCAGAATGTGTTGGAAGAAGCCGCGGGAGACAAGTCTCATGCTTTTCATGATCAACAACCCTCATTTATTGTTTTCAATGTTATCACATTTATACAGACAGTAATCAGCTCATACATATTGCAAAAGTATAGCTCATGATTGGCTATGTCTTTTATAATGCACGTATTTTTGCAGTTAGCCTTGCAGTTGCAACTTTCTTAGCTTTTTGTACTTTCCCACAAACCATGTATTCTCGACTTCCCCGTTGCTATGAAACATCTGTGCTCAAGGGCAGTATTTTCTTGCCGTAGGTCACGTAGCCCTCAGTTACACTCTAACCGATTTGATATTAATATGGCCTTTGCTATGCAGCCATTCATTTGCTAAATTCTCCACACTTCCCCCGTTTTCTTTTAGCACTAGCAAAGAGGTGTTCCGTTTGTCGTTTACCAACTTCATCAAAGCGTTTTGCAAGCATTTAAAAAGACAAGGTAACAATAATAATAACACAAAAATCACAATTCCTACTGTAATTAGATGCTGTAACAAAGAAGTTAGCCAAGGTCCTAAACCCAAACCTTTTAGCCAGTTATCAAGCCCAAAGCCAGTATCTTGCTGCAAATGTGTGGTCAGTGTGTGCAAAGTGTGCAATTGTGCATGTATAGAGCTGGAGTGGTCTGACAAGTTCATACAACACATCCCTTCAAACATTTCACAGCCGTACCCTTGTGCTAATAATAGGAAATCAATTGCAGCCCTATTCTGTAGCGTGGCATGTCTTACCGAGTCTACATCTATCAATAATTGAGATAGTGCCACCGAGGTGGCATTTGTCTGTTTCGCCAACCAACAACCTAATTTGTTTAGCGTAGTCAAAGCTTGAGCTGCAGCGACACCTGGAGCAAAAAAGGATGCTAAAGCTCTTTCTTCTGTTGACCAAAATGTTGCTTCGTGCCAACATTCTGGTTTGAACGCGTGTGTCATTCTCCTGACTCTGTGATGTTGCTTATGCATCTGGAGAATCATAGAAGTGTTTGGCGTAAGCAATGTTAATCGACCCAATGTGCATGGCCCTCCCTCTATCTTTGAGGGAATTCCGGCCCAAGCTCGATCACCACAAATTAAAAATACTCCATAAGGCAATGCTATGGGATTATGGGATGACAGAGATATGTTGGGACTTGTATAGTTGCACCATTGAGTGTCATTTCTATAAATGGCCAATGTAGCGTTAACATTTATCGGGTATGACCTATTGACACCTTTTCGTCCAGGTCTGGCACGATATACACTTGTCCAATTGAAATAGATGCACCAATCCGCTTTTAAGGAACCCAATATCTCAAGTTCCTGAGGCTCCAAAGAGGCTATAGGGAAATGGGGCATCACTTGATCCCATTGATCAGCATACAAAATTGCCTCATTTCATTTACAATTATGTGCCAACTGTGGACAGGGCAGCTCATCCAAGGGCACTCCCACTAAACACGTAGAAAAGGGGTTACCGGGTGAGGATAATGCCAAACATATTGATTCCTGTCCTGTTTAGTTTGCCAAGGTTACCCAAATGTTTTCCTTGGGCTGCAGGGGTATCCAATAAGTACTAATAACACCAGGACATTGCAATGCAACAAAAAACCATATAAGGCTAAACATTGTGGCCTTTCTTGTTAAATTTCTTTTTATCTTTTTGCTTATGCCTTTCGGCTGCTATCTGTCTAAATCTGCAGCAAAGCTCTTCCCAATCCTGCGGTTTTACTGCCCACTGCAGAGGGATTTTACAGACAACATCACACTGCTTCCGTAATACTTGGGAAGTACTAAGAGCCTTAGCTCTCCATGTCAGATGCCCAAGTTCCCACCGAGCATATGCTAAGGCCTGTTGTTCTGTACTTTCAAATAATTGAACAGCTAGAGGAAATGGCAACCCAGTGCTTGACTCTAGAGTTTGCTGAACGTTTTCATTCCTCCATTTCCCTCTGCAGGAAGCACACCACAGCTCCCCCCTGGTCCACGTCTGATGGACCCATCTATCCCCCCCACAACCCCCACAATGTATTAGTAACCAAGCACAATGATTACAGTCCCAACAGTTCAAGCATGCACAGAGTCTCAATTCTCCAGTGTTATAACTAGCTAAGAAAGCAAGCAAGTATGCCAGTTGTCGTGGGGTCCGTACATCCACTTGGGCTGGACTAAAAACAGTCTGCAAAAAGGATCGATGTGGCTGAATCAGTAGCTTCAGATGCAGCTGTATGTTCCTGACGGTCTCCACCTTGAGGCGGGCTGCTGGTTTAACCCAGCGTGCAGGAATCCACTCGGAGCCTGTGGGGGTAGAGATACAAAGGTAACCCCTACCCCAGTAAAGCACTTTAGCCGGGCCTTTCCACACTCCTGTCTTAAGGCATTTATAATTAACCCACATCTCAGCCTGTTCGTCCTTTTCTGTAATGGACCTGTCGGTGCGATGAGACACAGCTGCTGGAACTTCTGATGATCCAAAAATACAAAGATAATTTAAAACAAACAATGTTTTAGACAGCCTTTCCTGTACATCCAAAATATCTTTGAACTTCTCCAAATACCTTTTGAGTGTACCATTTGCTCTTTCCACTATAGCCTGTCCTCGAGGGTTGTGGGGTATCCCTGTCACATGTTTAATTCCCCATTGTTGTAGGAATCTCTGGACTCTCTGACCAGTATAGGAAGGTCCAATATCCGTTTTTACCTGATTGCAAACCCCCATTACAGCAAAACAGCTAGTTAGGTGTCTGATTACGTGAGATCCCTTTTCCCCTGGTTGGGCAGTAGCCCAAACAAAGTTACTGTGTGTGTCAATAGTGACATGCAAGTATTTCAGACGACCAAAGTTAGGCACATGAGTGACATCCATCTGCCAAATGTCATTAACTGCTGTTCCCCGAGGGTTGACCCCTATACCTAAACCCGCACCATTGTTATGATTTGCACAAATAGGGCAACTCCTGACAATAGCTGTGGCGTCTGCATGTGAGATCTGAAACTGTTTTTGCAAACCCTTAGCGTTCTGATGGAACATGGAGTGGGCCTCTCTAGCCAGGGTGAACTGGGACATTGGTACCGTAACTGCAGTGGATACCAGTTTATCCGCCCTTTGATTTCCTTCCCCCAGACCAGTGTCCCATTGGTGGCTTCTAATGTGAGTAATAGAATAGGGCTCAGTCCTATTTCTCAAGGCACGCCTCAGCTGTAAAAACAGTTCATACAGTCTCTTGTTCTGAACCTCCTTAATAGTGGCATCCTCGATTCTTGACACAACACCTACCACATAAAGTGAATCCGATACTACATTTAAGGGTTCACTTATGTGAGTCACTGCCCATACCACAGCTAAAAGCTCCAAGGTTTGTAAACTATCCTCAGGTTCTGCTTCCAGGATTTGCTGATGCCATTCTTTCCCTTTCTTCCAGACTATAGCCGCTCTGCGTGTCTTCTTTCCCGCGTCGGTGAAGGCTGTTATGGCATTGGGAATAGGCTTTTCTTTCCTCAGTGGTTTGCTGATCCAGCTCCATTCACCAATCCACTGTAACATCCTGGGCACAAGAGACCCTGTCTCTATTTGCGCTCCTGAGGCCAGCAATGCTTCGGCCAGGTCGACAGAATTTAGAAGATACCAGTCCAGTGTGGCTTTTTCCATGGGCAAGTTAATTGTTGCTGGTTCCAGACCGTTGATCTCCATTACACGCATACGGCCCTTCTTAATTACTGCTGCCAAGTTTTCAATTTTTGTGGTTATTGTTTTCCGTTTCTGTAAAGGCGGTGAGATCCATTCCAGTACTCTCTCCCCCGTTTTCTTTTGAGGTTGGGTAACTGCTCCTAAGAGATGCATGTCAGCGTGCCAGATAGTGAGATGTAAGGGCAATTCAGGATCCATCCGTGACACAAAGCCTTTTAAAACACAGTCCATAATGTGCTGCAAGGTTTCCTGTTGTTTTTCAGTAAGTGTCACAGGAGTACAGGGATCAGTGCCCTTTAGCAAGGGCTGCAGGTCCTCCAACAGGTTGTTGGGAATGCCAGTGACACGCTTTAACCACTGCAAGTCACCCAAGAGTTTCTGAGCCTCATGTAATGTGGTGATTGTAGTACTAATTAATAGTTTCTGTGGTTTAATCTTTTGTTCAGTAATCGTCCAACCCAGATATTTCCAAGGTGCAGTCCTTTGTACTTTTTCAGGAGCAACGATGAGGGAGAATTCTGCTAATGTTGTTACAATGTCCTCTATTTGCTCATCTGTGAATGGTACCTCCTGAGAAAACAAAATATCATCCATGTAATGATAAATGATAGTTCTGGGCATCTTTTGTCAAAGTGGCTGTAGTGCAGTGTCAACATAAAGCTGACATAAGGTGGGTGAATTACGCATTCCTTGTGGCAGAACAGTCCATTCGAACCTTTTATCAGGTTCTCCTCTATTAATTGCGGGCAAGGTAAAAGCAAACCGTTTAGTGTCTTGTGGGTGCAAGGCAATGGTAAAAAAGCAATCCTTTAAATCAATGATAAGGATGGGCCAATTCTCCGGAAGCACAGAGGGGTTAGGAAGTCCTGGTTGCAGTGCCCCCATGGGTTCCATCTGACGATTGACAGCTCTCAAGTCATGTAATAGCCGATATTTTCCAGATTTCTTTTTTATCACAAATATTGGAGTGTTCCAAGGGCTGGTAGACAGTTTCAAGTGTCCTTGTGCATATTGCTCCTGGACTAACTGATGAGCTTGCTCAAGACTTTCCGTTTTAGCGGCCATTGCTTAACCACTACAGGTTCCTCGGTAGTCCAAGTAAGTGGTAGCGGGAAAGTCCAAGCAATGGCCATTACCCTAAAGGATGCTCATTGGTAAGGACAAGCCCCAACTGAGATAAAACATCCTGGCCAATCAAACATGCCACTGTAGGAGGAAGTGGAGCAATAGAAAATGATGCTGCAGCCTGCTTGCCATCTATTTCCACCTTGAGTATGGGTGTGCGGTTTCCAGTGTCATTCCACCGATCCCTGTCACTGTGATAGCAGAGGGCTGCACTGGCCAGTCCGAGGGCCACTCTCCAGGGGCGATAATGCAGGTGTCGGCCCCCGTATCCAACAATCCGATCAATGTAATGCTCCGATTCTGAAAAGAAAGTCGACATGGCCTTTTTGGACGAGTTGTCAAATCAATAGTAAGCAAGGTTAACCCTCCAGTTGAGCCAAAGCTTCCCTGCTGTCTGGGATCCTTTTTTAAGGGTATCAATCCCTTTGTCATCTGTGGAAGCGGTATTAATTGAGCTAGCCATTGTCCTTTTGAGACTTTTACTGGAGGGTAGGGGGTGTGGACCATGATCATAATTTCCCCCTCATAGTCCAAATCTATTATACCTGGTATTACAAATAGTCCCAGCATGCTTGCAGACGATCGGCCTAAGAGTAGTCCCCCGACTGGTTGTCCATTTATCAGGATAGGCCCAATTAGTCCTGTGGGGATTTTTTGTGGTTGACTGGTCATAATTGTAAAGTCTATTGAGGCTGCCACGTCCAGGCCGAGGCTTCCCCTGGTGGCAATTGCTGTTGAGTCCTGATGGCACTGCAGCTGCAATTTGTGTCCTCACGCGGCAGCTGCTCGCGCTGCTTCTCGAGTTTCCCGTTTCCTGCGGCAGGCACTAGTGTTGTGCGTATTGGATTGGCATTTTCCACACCAGACTCCTGTTGCTCCACACTCGCGGCGAATATGTCCAAAGCCTCCGCAGCGGAAACATTTCACATGGCTATGTTAGCTGATAGCGTAGCTTCTTGTTGCCAATGTGCATTAAACAACAACATCTGATGAGGGGTATAAATCAATCATGCTATGCCTCTAATATCAGAAGGAAGCATCACGTGGGCGTTAAAAAGATAATCAAGCATTTGTTTAACTGGTTCACTAGTGACTCCATATTTTCCCACCGTAGCACGTAACTGGGCTAGCATTTTCCAATCTAATGTTGTAATAGCTGCCTGCAACCCTCCTTGTGGATTAGGCGTATAGACGACTGGGAATGCTAAGCTCTCACTCGCGGCCGTTACTAGGTCATTGTCTCCCTCTTCTACCCCCTGCAGGGCTAACATAGTCCACAGCTCATGCCTTTCTCTAGCCATAGCCTCCGCGAGGTCAGATTCAGCCCCTGGGACAGGCTCAGGTTTTCCGGGGGGGTTGGCCGCCTGGGGAGGACAACAAAGAGCTGACCTTTCGGGCTCATTAACAGTGTCGTCTGCCTCCTTCCATGGGGGTGCAGATGGTACCTGTCCCGGTTTGGAACAGATTAGGGGGAGAACCCCTAAGACAAACCTCCACCACCCCTCCCCCACTCCCAGACCTGGGTTCGGGAGGGAAGAAAAACTCCTTGGAGGGAAAGTGGAAAAACCTATTTTATTAACAACACTCCCCACACAAAAGGAAAAACAAAGAAGGAAACAGATACTGTGTGGGAAGAGGCGCAGATCTTCTGTGTCGAGCCCTGGAAATTCCCGAACTTCCTCAGGTCAGGCGAGGTCAGGTCAGTCCAGAGCCGGTCCTAATCTTCGGGAAGGGGAAAGAAAAAAAGGAAGAGAAAAAACCTAGAAACGAAGGGCGATAGTAGCAAGCACGCCAAGCAGAGAAAAGCAAGCTGCTAGCCAAAAGTGAAAGTAAGGGAGCCCGCAGCCGTTTCCCCCCCCTCCGCCCCAGCGAGGACCCGCCTATCAGCCACAGTCCTCACCGAGGGGGAAGAGAAACAACCGCTAGACAAAACAGAGCCCCACGATGTAGGATATAGAGTAGAAGTTGCCTGCCAACCCAGGACATTCCACCCCTTATCCTACATCGTGGACACACAATAAAACTTCATTCCACTTACTCAGACTTCCAACACTTACACATTTCCATCTGTCCTACTTGCTCAGATCCTTGACACTTACACGTCTCTTTTGTTCCATATCTGACTGATTTAACGCACATATGAATCTTACCCCACATTCAGATCTCCCTGAGGTACACATCGTGTTGTTCCGTCTTCCTGCATTATCCACCATGTATAACCCGGTCCTTGAGCAGAGACAACCCCACGGATGGGTTTATCTGTACTCGAGGCAGGGTTGATCCATACTGTCTTTCCCAACAAACCTCTAACATGGGCCACTGGGGCTTTATCTCCATCTACTATATTAAGGAGCTGAGACTGGGCAGGACCTGCTCGGTTGGTGGAACCTCGGGTGTTAACTAACCAGGTGGCCTTTGCTAGGTGCTGCTCCCAGTTTTTTAGGGATCCCCCACCCAATGCTTTCAGGGTGGTTTTTAACAACCCATTGTATCTCTCTACTTTACCCGCAGCTGGTGCATGGTATGGGATATGATATACCCACTCAATGCCATGTTCCCTAGCCCAGGCTTTAATAAGATTATTTTTGAAATGAGTTCCGTTGTCTGACTCAATTCTCTCGGGAGTACCGTGCCTCCAAAGGACTGCTTTTCAAGGCCCAGGATGGTGTTGCGGGCTGTAGCATGGGACACAGGGTAGGTTTCTAACCATCCAGTGGTGGCTTCTACCATGGTCAGCACATGGCGCTTGCCCTGGCGGGTTTGAGGCAGTGTGATATAATCAATCTGCCAGGCCTCCCCATACTTGTACTTAGACCACCGCCCCCCATACCAGAGGGGCTTCATCCGCTTGGCTTGCTTGATGGCAGCGCACGTCTCACAGTCTCGGATAACTTGAGAGATGCTGTCCATGGTGAGATCCACCCCTCGGTCTCGTGCCCACTTGTAGGTGGCATCTCGACCTTGGTGACCTGAGGCATCATGGGCCCATCGTGCTAAAAACAACTCTCCCTTGTGTTCCCAATCTAAATCAATCTTTGACACCTCTATTTTTGCTGCCCGATCTACCTGCTCGTTGTTTTGATGCTCCTCATTAGCTCTGCTCTTGGGGACATGGGCATCTACGTGGCGGACTTTCACAGGTAGTCTTCCTACCCTGGTAGCAATGTCCTTCCACTCCTCAGCAGCCCAGATTGGTTTCCCTCCACGCTGCCAATTAGCCTCTTTCCACCTCTTCAGCCATCCCCACAGAGCATTGGCTACCATCCATGAATCGGTATAGAGGTAGAGCCTTGGCCACCTCTCCCTCTCAGCAATATCTAAGGCCAGTTGAATGGCTTTGAGCTCAGCAAATTGACTGGATCCACCCTCTCCTTCAGTGACGTCTGCAACCTGTCGTGTGGGGCTCCATACAGCTGCTTTCCATCTCCGACTCATCCCTATGACACGGCAGGAACCGTCGGTGAATAAAGCATAACGTGCTTCCTCTGCCGGCAGCTGGTTGTATGGCGGAGCTTCCTCAACCCGAGTCACTGGTTCTTGTTCTTCATCTGCAATGCTGAAACTTTCACCTTCGGGCCAGTTAGTAATTATTTCCACAATTCCAGGGCGATTCAGTTTCCCAACTCGGGCGCGTTGTGTAATGAGGGCCATCCACTTGCTCCAGGTAGCGCTGGCGGCATGGTGGGTGGAGGGAACCTCTCCTCTAAACATCCACCCTAGCACCGGTAGTCGGGGTGCCAGGAGGAGTTGTGCTTCCGTACCAATCACCTCCGAAGCAGCTTGGATTCCCTCATAGGCGGCCAAGATTTCTTTTTCTGTTGGGGTGTAATTATCCTCAGACCCCCTGTAGCTCCGACTCCAGAATCCCAGTGGTCGGCCTCGGGTCTCACCAGGTACCTTTTGCCAAAGGCTCCAGGACAGACCCTGGCTCCCGGCCGCAGAGTAGAGTACGTTCTTTACATCTGGTCCCGTCCTGACTGGGCCGAGGGCTACTGCATGAGCGATCTCCTGTTTGATCTGGGTGAAAGCTTGTTGCTGCTCAGGGCCCCAATAGAAGTCATTTTTCTTACGGGTAACGAGATAAAGGGGGCTCACAATCTGACTGTACTGCGGAATATGCATCCTCCAGAAACCTATGGCACCCAAGAAAGCTTGTGTTTCTTTTTTATTCGTTGGGGGAGACATAGCTGTGATTTTATTAATGACATCTGTAGGAATCTGGCGCCGTCCATCTTGCCATTTCACTCCTAGAAACTGGATCTCCCGAGCAGGTCCCTTAACTTTACTTTTCTTAACCGCAAAGCCGGCTTCCAGGAGAATTTGGATGATTTTCTCCCCTTTCTCGAACACTTCCGCTGCTGTGTCTCCCCACACAATGATATCATCAATATATTGTAGATGTTCGGGAGCCTTATCCTTTTCTAATGTGGCTTGGATCAGTCCATGGCAGATAGTAGGACTGTGCTTCCATCCCTGGGGCAGTCGGTTCCAGGTGTACTGCACTCCCCTCCACGTGAAGGCAAACTGAGGCCTGCATTCTGCTGCCAAAGGAATGGAGAAAAATGCATTTGCAATGTCAATTGTGGCATACCATTTTGCTGCCTTGGACTCCAGCTCATACTGAAGCTCCAGCATGTCCGGCACAGCAGCGCTCAATGGTGGTGTCACCTCATTCAATGCACGGTAGTCCACAGTCAATCTCCATTCTCCTTCAGATTTTCGCACAGGCCAGATGGGGCTGTTAAAGGGTGAGTGGGTTTTACTAACCACCCCTTGGCTCTCCAGCTCTCGAATCATCTTATGTATGGGAGTCACAGCATCTCGAGTTGTTCTGTACTGTCGGCGGTGCACTATGGAAGTGGCAATTGGTACCTGTTGCTCTCGTACTTTCAAAAGTCCTACTGCAGATGGATTCTCAGACAGTCCAGGCAAGGTGTTCAATGGTCGGATGCCCTCTGTCACTACAGCCGCTATCCCGAATGCCCACCTGAATCCTTTTGGGTCTTTGAAATACCCACTTCGGAGGTAATCTATGCCCAAAATGCATGGGGCCTTTGGGCCAGTCACAATAGGGTGTTTCTTCCACTCATTTCCAGTCAGGCTCACCTCTGCTTCCACCAAGGTAAAATCTTGCGATCCCCCTGTCACGCCAGCAATAGAGACGGATTCTGCCCCTACATGTCTTGATGGCATTAATGTGCACTGCGCACCAGTATCAACCAAGGCCTCGTAGTCTTGTGGTTCAGATGTGCCAGGCCAACGAATCCACACAGTCCAAAAAACGCGGTTTCCCTAGCCTCTACCTGGCTAGAGGCAGGGCCCCTCTAAGCCCGGTTATCTTTCTTTTCTTGAGCATATGTCTTAGAAGTGCCTTCAAGGGGGTCGGACATGTCATCATCATGCCTGGCAGTTTGGCTACGGGCAACTGGAGCTGCTTCCCTTTTGGTGGAACTCCCTCTCTGAGTCTTGCCTTCCTTCAATTCACGCACCCGTCGTGCCAGGGCAGCCGTAGGTTTCCCATCCCATCTGTTCATATTTTCTCCGCAATCCTGCAGGAAGAACCACAGCTCAGCACGTGGAGTGTACCCTCTCTCCCTACCCGGGGAGCGTCTACGTTGGGTACCAGAACTTCTGATCTGTACTGCTGAGATTTGGAGAAGGTCCTCTCTAATCTCCTCCCTAAGTTTCTTATGGTTCTCATCTATCTTATCCTCCAGTTTCTGTAGGCGTGTCTCCACAGCTGCGATTCTGGCATGTGTTGGGCCATGCACAGCATCTGCATATGCTCGGAGCTTCTTTGCCATATCCAGCACAGTCTCTTCCATGTCCTCTCGCTTCATTACTGCTAAAGCAGTAGCATATTCAGATGGCCCAAGTCGTATAAGTTTCCTCCACATCACAGACGTACATGATATCAAGTCTGGGTTTCTAGTGTTTAGGTCATCTGCGAAGACCAGCTCTGCCACTGCCATTTCTCTCAAACGTTGAATCCCCTGTTCTATAGTCTTCCATGGGGTTTGCTGCATATACAGATCATCTGCACACAAATATCTTTCTGCCACACTTCCTAGGACCCGTACCCAGAGACTGCACGGACTGGCCTCTCTCATCATCTCTTGGTCGATGACTGGATCATGTGACAGGGATCCCAGATGTCTCGCTTCAGTGCCGTCCAGAATTGTAGCCTCGCCTGCAGCATCCCAAAGACGGACTAACCAACTAATTATAGATTCATCAGGTTGTCGCCGATAGTCCTTTCTTAGGCCCCGAAGGTCCTTCAGGGAAAAGGCATCAATATTCGCCTCTGATCCTGGGCTAGAAGCTTTGGCTTCTGATTTTGGTGAAGGTCCTTCCCTTGGGTCATCATCGTCCACTGGTCGATCAGTTTTGTGGGTGTGTTTCTTTGCTGGAGCAACTGCCAGGGGCTTAGGCTTACTGTCTGGTTTAGCTGCTGATTCAGGCTCGGGTTCCAGTGTAGCTGCTGGCTCCATAACTTGGGTGTTGGCTGCAGCCTGAGTGACTGGGGTGGCTGTTGATTTGTATCCCTCCCCCTCTGCCTCTGTCTGCTGCCCTACAGTACCTAGCAGTGTGCGATAAGCATATGCCAGGGCCCAGCTTACTGCCACAATCCTTTCCCCCTTAGAGCCATCCTGGTATCTCTCTTTCAGGTATTTCCCCAGCTCCACTGGATTCTGAATTTGTTCTTGTGGAAAATCCCAAACTACAGGGTCAGAGAATTCCCTGAGGAGTTGGCCTATATTCTCCCATTCTTCACACCACTCAGGATTTCCTCTGCCTGGGTCAGGAGTTTTATCAGCCCTTCTAGAAATCTCAGCCCATATTCTAGAGAAGCTGCGGACTGTATAGAGGAGGCTTACCAGATTAAACACCAGAAAGATGGTCTCTTTAACACTCAGGGGAAACTGAACATCTCCTAACAACTCAAAAGAAAACAAAGAAAGCAGAGGCCGAACAAACTCTTCCCCTGCTTTCGCCCCAGCAAACTGAGTACACAACCACAAGAGTGATCCATATATTATTGGGGTAGATTCAAGCATCTTAACAACCCTCCTATAAAACATCACCACCAAGCCCAGTCCAATAAATATTCTGGTTAGTACCCCACGGCTACACAAACTACGTATTAGAAACAGTACCAGAGCTATTTCTGGGTAAGGAAATAGCCCCAGGCACCACAAAGGTATTAAGATTTCAAGAAGCCCCAGGGACCAGAAATATTGGCAGACTTTCACTCCGTATAACATTATAGATCCAGAAAAACTCATCTCAGCACACCCACAAAAACAATCAGAACCACCAATACTATTATTTAGGTTTTTCCACTTTTCTCTGGCCTCGTTTCCCGGCCAATGCACCAAGAAATGTCCCGGTTTGGAACAGATTAGGGGGAGAACCCCTAAGACAAACCTCCACCACCCCTCCCCCACTCCCAGACCTGGGTTCGGGAGGGAAGAAAAACTCCTTGGAGGGAAAGTGGAAAAACCTATTTTATTAACAACACTCCCCACACAAAAGGAAAAACAAAGAAGGAAACAGATACTGTGTGGGAAGAGGCGCAGATCTTCTGTGTCGAGCCCTGGAAATTCCCGAACTTCCTCAGGTCAGGCGAGGTCAGGTCAGTCCAGAGCCGGTCCTAATCTTCGGGAAGGGGAAAGAAAAAAAGGAAGAGAAAAAACCTAGAAACGAAGGGCGATAGTAGCAAGCACGCCAAGCAGAGAAAAGCAAGCTGCTAGCCAAAAGTGAAAGTAAGGGAGCCCGCAGCCGTTTCCCCCCCCTCCGCCCCAGCGAGGACCCGCCTATCAGCCACAGTCCTCACCGAGGGGGAAGAGAAACAACCGCTAGACAAAACAGAGCCCCACGATGTAGGATATAGAGTAGAAGTTGCCTGCCAACCCAGGACAGTACCGAAGCCGGCAGATTGACGGTTGTAAAGGCAGGGGGGTTTGGAGCACTAGCATTCCACTGCAATCCATAATCCTTATTCCTTTCTTGTGCAACTTTCACCTCCTCAGCTGCCCTCTTTTCTGCCTGACTCATTAACAATTCATTGTGCACCACTTTCCACAACTTACTCATCTTTTTAGCGGATTTATCATCTTCTAATACTAACTCCCAGAGCTTATCCCCGAAGTTTCTCCACTCCCCACATCATGAACAATATGAGGATTAACAAAGAAACCGTAAGAGGTAGCAAACTTAAGAAGCGAGGGGAGTTCCTTATCTAAGTCTATCCCCTTAATCTGCCTTTTCCTTAGAAATGCTGTGAATAAATCATATGCCGCTTGCCTGTCCATACCACGTCAGCGCTGTTGCAGCCCCTCCAGGTCTCGGCAGCACGTATCGGCCGAGCCCACCGCTGTGGTCACTCGGGACTCGGAGCCCCTTCTAGTGCTCTGTAGTCGTCCCTCTAGCTGCAGGACCCGAACCCAACGAAACCTCCAACAATCGTGGTAGCGTGTCCCCCGTTTTCTTCTGGCCAGCAGAAACGACAGGGCGATATCACGTCGTCAGGGTCACCATTTGTTGGAAGAAGCCGCGGGAGACAAGTCTCATGCTGTTCATGATCAACAAGCCTCCTTTATTGTGTTCAATGTTATCACATTTTTACAGGCAGTAATCAGCTCATACATATTGCAAAAGTATAGCTCATGATTGGTTATGTCTTTTATAATGCACGTATTTTTGCAGTTAGCCTTGCAGTTGCAACTTTCTTAGCTTTTTGTACTTTCCCACATACCATGTATTCTCAACTTCCCCGTTGCTATGAAACATCTGTGCTCAAGGGCAGTGTTTTCTTGCCGTAGTTCACGTAGCCTTTAGCTACACTCTAACCGATTTGATATTAATATGGCCTTTGCTATGCAGCCATTCATTTGTTAAATTCTCCACAAAGAATCTCAAGGAACTCATTAAAGCAGATAATTGGAAACCATGACTGCACAAACCTCTCAGACTGAGATTCAAAAAAAAGTTCTTTAATAAATTTTGAATATGAATGAAGTATGAATGAGCCCCACTGAGTGTTTTTACTGACTAAGAATCCCAAGGGACTTGTTAAAGCAGATAATTGGGGCCATGAATGCACAAATTTTCCTAGGGTCAGTTTGAAAAAGGAAACACCAAGAATCCTAAAATAACTGAAGTACCTTGAAGCATTAATGAGCCCCACTGAGTGTTGTTACTGACAAAGCCTCTCAAGGGACCAATTTCAGCAGAGAATTGGAGGCCAGGATTGCACAAACCTCTCAGAGACTGCAAGGCAAAAGCCAAACCCAAAGTCCTTGGAAAAACCTGCAGTCCCTGGCAGCATGAAGGAGCCCCCCAGGGCCATTGCTGACCAAGGCTCCTTCCCCAGGGACTCCTTCCAGCACATCCTGGAGGCCACTGGCATGGGAGGGGGATGCTGAGGGCAGGACAAGGGGCTGACAGTGCCCAGCCTTGCTGGGGCTGTGCCAGGAGGCCCCAGGGCCTCAGGACAAGGTGTCTCCTCAGTGCCCTTGGTGGCACAGAGGCTGCTGTGGCCCAGGGCACCAAGACTTGGCTTCTCTTTGTCCCCACCTGTCATCACTGCCTGCAGTTCTCTGCTCTGCCTGGGGCCTGGGGACACTTTCTGTGTCGTGTCCCTCAGTGAGACCCATTAAAACTTGCAGAAACTCTGGGGTTTGATTCTGACTTGGAGTTCTGGAGAGGTTTCTTCAGCTCCCTCTCAGGGACTGATGTTCAGGGCCTCAGCACAAAGCCCCGAGAGGGTCATTAAAGTCCTTGTGCTGTGTCTGTGCTGCTGAGCTGGGCTGAGCTCATCATCTTGAGGGAGATCCTGGAAACCAGAAAGAGCTTAAAACCACATTTCTCTGGATGAGCAGCTTTTCTCCCTGCCCAGCAGGGCTGGGGCACTGCCTGCCGCCACCCCGGGCACAGCACACAGGCACACAGGGCTGCAACTCAGCCGGGGCTGGCAGCACAGAGCAGAGCTCACTCAGGGCTCACTGGAGGAGAAATCCTCACAGGGTTGCAAACAGTCCCTCTCTGGCTGGGGGAAGAGAAGCTGCAGCTCCTGCAGGGATCTCCTGAAGCTGCCACATCCCACAGCTTGGAGCACCTTCCAGGAGCACTCTGGGAGCTGCTGCAGGGCAGGGATGTGGCCCTAGGGCAGGGCTGGGTTTCCCTGCTGCCCCAGCACAAGGCAGCTCCCTGGGGCCAGGCTCTGCTGCAGGGCTGAGCAGCCGGGGCTGCAGCCAGGGGTGCTCAGGGCTGTGGTGCAGAGCAGGGTCCTGCAGCCCAGGGCGCTGTGCTGGCCCAGGGACTCTGCTGCCTGCCAGGGACAGCTCTCAGCCGGCCCAGGGAGCTGCTGCCAGCGCTGGGGAGAAGCTGTGGGGGAAGGAGCCACCCTGAGCAGGGCAGGTGCTGCTGCTGCTGCTGCTGAGAGGGGCTGTGTGGGGCAGGGCTGCTACCAGCTCCACACCAGCCTGGGCACAGCTGCGGAGGACACTTGCCAAAAGAAGGTAAGCCTGGCATTGCTGTGAAGATCAGGAGCTTTCCTGAGAGGGTTTTCAATTTCCTACTTGGAGAAGGATGGGAAAGTTGGGGTCATGACAAAAAGTTTTTTGCCTTTTTTTAGCATTTTTCATATATTCATATCTCTGTTAACTACTATTATATAGTTATAAAATTATAATTATGAATTAGCTCTATAAAACTACTTTTACACACTTATATAACTGTAATCCTTGATTAAATTTAGTATCTTTCCTACTCTTTCTCTTAGATTTTAGAACAATAAGCTTCTAAATACATTCCTGAAATACTGTCTAGTCTTATTAGCAGGAAGAGGACCTACAAAAAGAACATTGTGATTTTTTACCTAGAGTGTGAGCAGTCATAAAAAAAGCAGCCCTTGGATCTCTTCCAAGGGGTTGACCCAGGGGAGTGTAACTGAGGCAAGTGAATCTTGTATTTGTTCTTCCTTTTAAAAATCCTAATTAATCAACCTTAAAAAATTGTTCATATCAGGAGCTGGGTATGCCTCATCCCCACAGGGGCAGCTGGAAGCTTCCAATCAATGTCTGGTTTTTAATTTACTGTTCTAACGCTGTATCAAGGGTTTTTTTTTTTTTCTCTTTTGATTATAGGCAAGAGGAGGATGAGAGAAGCAGAACAGGAATTGTAATCACAGAATCACAGAACATTCCAAGTCAAAAGGGACACCCAGGATCATCAAAGTAATAATTTCAACATTTACAGAGACTCCGGAACTGTAACTTTGGGTGCTCACTCTCTCTGCTGGGAGCCTCTTAAAGGGCCTTCAGCCACTGCTCAGCCCTGGACAGCCCCAGCATCACCTTGGCAGGGCCCAGCAGGGCTCTCCTGAGCTGCCCTTGCCCACCTGCAGACAGAGCCTGCCCCAGCCAGGGCCCTGCAGACAGGCAGGTTTCTGTAGGGCTGGGCCCAGGGCACAGAGGGTGGGATGGGCTCTGTGAGCACTGGCAGGGACAAGGCTCCTGTCAGGAGGGAAATGTGCAGGCCCAGGGAGATGCTGAGGGAAGGAGAGGGGGCTGAAGAGAGCAGTGCTGGGGGCAGGAGGGCACTGTGGGTGTGTGGGAGGTGCCAGGCCCAGCTGGCTACAGGAACACTGTCCTGAGTGCCCGGCGGTCTCTGCCCTGCCCTCCCAGGCACAGCACCACCACATCTGCTGTTGTTCCTGCACTGCCCTGATCCTGTCCCTGTCATCTGGTGCTCTCAGGGAGGCTCTGGCCTTTGCAGCAGCTGAGTCAGGCACTGCCCTTGGCATTCCTGCCAGGCAGCTGTGTCCATGGCAATGGGGTGTCCAAGCTTCCCTGGGACCTGTGGGGCTGTGGGCAAAGCAGTCCATGGGAAAGGTGAATGAGCTGAGCCCCTCCCTGAGCTCCCATCGTGGGCACAGCCAGGGATCTCCTTGCTGTGTCCTTCCCAGCTCTGAGCTGCCCTCCTGGCTGCAAATCTGTGCCAGAGCCCCTGGGAGTTCCCTGAATGTGCCACGGGAAGTGCAGAGATGCCACAGCTGAGGAAATGCTGCTGGGTTTGCCAAGGGAGCCGTGAGTGTCCTTGGCAGAAAGGGGTGCTGAGATCTTGCTCAGAGCCCTTTGGAGAGGGTGAGACATTCAGGGATCCCTCTGCTCTGGGCAGGGTCTGGTTTATGCCAGGGTGACACGGGAGTGTGATTGTGCTCTGATTGCAGCCAAAGCTGCAAACCCAGGGCAGTTGGGAACAAGCCCATCCAGCCCCTCACCTTCCCTGAGCCACAGGGAATCCTCTGCCTCTCTCATCTCTCAGTGGCAAACTGTGAGTGCAGGAGAAATGCTGGGGATATCTGACCTCAGAGAATCAGGAATGAAGTAGGGGAAGGAAAACAATGGCTGAAATTCCTTCCTGCTCTCCATGTCCTTTAGAAGTGGGAATGCAGATGGCAATAAGCTTGTCTGCATTAGGCAAATGACCAATCCTGAATATCCAGCCTTGTCCCTCTGCCACATGGCCACAAACCCAGGGCAGCAGGGCAGGGATGGCTCCTCGAGAGCCCCCCCCCCCCCCCCAGGCCTGGCTGCTCCTGACACACTCAGACAGCACAACTGGAGCTCAGGCAGGGACCGGGGGAAGGTTTTCCCAGAGCAGGAACAAGGGTGAGTGAGTCACAGCAGGACAGTCTACAGGGAATGGCCCAGGTTTGGCTGAAAGCAGCCTCTGCTGACTTGTCCCTGTCCTTTCTCCATGAACAGTTCCCCATGGCCAGAGTAAAAATGTCCAACAGCAGCTCCATCAGCCACTTCCTCCTGCTGCCATTGGCAGACACGCGGCAGCTGCAGCTCCTGCACTTCTGCCTCTTCCTGGGCATCTCCCTGGCTGCCCTCCTGGGCAACGGCCTCATCATCAGCGCCGTAGCCTGCGGCCACCTCCTGCACAGCCCCATGTTCTTCTTCCTGCTCAACCTGGCCCTCACCGACCTGGGCTCCATCTGCACCACTGTCCCCAAAGCCATGCACAATTCCCTCTGGGACACCAGAAACATCTCCTACGCAGGATGTGCTGCTCAAGCCTTTTTCTTACTCTTCTTCCTGTCAGCAGAGTTTTCCCTCCTGACCATCATGTGCTACGACCGCTACGTGTCCATCTGCAAACCCCTGCACTACGGGACCCTCCTGGACAGCAGAGCTTGTGCCCACATGGCAGCAGCTGCCTGGGCCAGTGGCTTTCTCAATGCTCTCCTGCATACGGCCAATACATTTTCCCTGCCCCTGTGCCATGGCAATGCCCTGGGTCAGTTCTTCTGTGAAATCCCACACATCCTCAAGCTGTCTTGCTCACACTCCTACCTCAGGGAATTTGGGTATGTTGTGTTTTCTATCTTATTAGCAGTTGGATGTTTTGTGTTCATTGTTTTCTCGTATGTGCAGATCTTCAGGGCTGTGCTGAGGATCCCTCTGAGCAGGGACGGCACAAAGCCTTTTCCACCTGCCTCCCTCACCTAACCGTGCTCTCCCTGTTTATCAGCACTGGAACATTTGCCTACTTGAAGCCCCCCTCCATCTCCTCCCCATCCCTGGATCTGGTGATATCAGTTCTGTACTCGGTGGTGCCTCCAGCCCTGAACCCCCTCATCTACAGCCTGAGGAACCAGGAGCTCAAGCTGCAGTGTGGAGACTGATGACTGGATGTGTTCAGGAGCATTAAACTGCTGGCCAATTTCTGCAAATCACTTGTAATGAAGGTCATTTTGATACTTCCTGTAGGTTTCATTTTGGAGGTTCTTTTGCTTTGGTTTGTAATTTAAATATTGTCCACAAAGAAGTATTGTGTCTTTTATTTTTTCATTTAGTTTTTCCCCACCTTCCCAGTGCCTACAGACTGTGTCAATGAGAGACTGTGCCCTTGGTGGCTTTAAGCAACTAAAGGATCTCCCAGCCAAGTTTTCTGCAGAGATCCCCTTTTGTTCCCTCCCTGCAGCTGCAGCAGCAATGTCTGTGTGCAGAGCTGGGGGCAGATCAGTGCTGGCACAGCAGCTGTGCCCAGCAGCAGCAGCCCTTGGTGTTGCCAGTGCTGCTGCCGTGGCCCTGCCCCGCTGCCCTGCTGGCCCTGGTGTTGCTGTAGGGCCTGAGTGCTCTCGGGGCCGGGCACAGTGCTGGGGGTGGCAGTGCCGGGGCTGCAGCAGGGACAGGCCATGGGCACTGCTGGGGCAGCGCTGACGCCTCAGGCCAGGCCCTGGGGGCTCCAGGCTCCTTGCCCAGGCTCTCTCAGGAACACGCCCAGGCCAATGCTGAGCACAGAAAAGCCCCGGGAGCAGCCCCAGGGTGGCCGTGGGCAGGTGGGGGCAAACAGCATGGCTGGGGCTCTGCAAGGTCCCTGGGGGCAGCTGGGATCTTACTGGGATAACAATGGGAGAGGCTGGGCCTTTCTGGAGGAGACTGGGATCATACTGGATCATAGAGGCAAAACTGGGACTGCACTGAGGGTGACTGCGAGTTGCTGAAACAAGTGGAATCAGGCTGGAAGCAACTGAGGACACCTTGGAGTGACTGGGAACATGCTGGGAGTGACTGGGATACACTGGGAGACACTGAAACCACAGTGGGGTAAATGGGAGCAATTGGAACCACACTGGATGATAATGGGAGCAGCTGTGCCCATGCTGAGGTCATACTGGGATCCTACTGGAACCAGACTGGGAGTGACTGGAAAGGTGCTGGCTGGGACTGGAACCATGCTGGAGATGACTGGGAGCAACTGGGCTCACACTGGGAGTGACAGGCAGTCACTCAGGGCATGACTGGAATAATACTGGGAGTATCTGGGAATGACTGGGGTCATACTGGGGGTGACTGGAACCATACTGGGGGTGACTGGTCCTACTGGGTTCATCCTGGGAGCCACTGGGATTACAATGGGTGTGAACAGACCTGACTGGGGGTTACTGGGAGCTACTGTTGGGAGGAAAATGTGGACACATTGGGAGCAACTGGGATCAACTGGAAGGGACTGGGACCATGCTGAGGGGACTGAGACCACAACTGGGGCAATTGGGATTATACTGGGATTTTACTGGGACCACACTTAAGCAATTGCCAGAACCTGGGATCATGCTGGAGGCAACTGGAAGAAACTGGGAAAGCCTGGGATCATTCTGAGGTAACCAGAACCTTACTGGTGCAACTGGGATACACTGGAAGTGCCTGTATACTGGGCAATGGAACACACTGGAGGAACTGGAAAACGGAACTATTCTGGCACAGCTGGATAACACTGAGGGTGACTGGATGTACTGGATTGACTGGAGTGGCTGTACAACTGGAATCACACTGAACCTGGGAGGAATGGGAATGACTGGGAGCATGCTGGGGTGACTGGGTATACTGGGAGAGACTGGGCGTCATAGGATCATACTGGAGGCTACTGGGGTCATGCTGGTATTGACAGGGAGCAACTGGGGTCACACTGGGGGCCACTGGCATCACACTGGGGTGATCTGGATTAGACTGCAAGTGACTGAGATCATGGGAGTGACTGGAATCATTCTGGATTCCAGTGGATATAGTGGGTTTCAATGACCCTGCCTGAGAGTTACTGGGAGCTACCAGCCCATGCTGAGAGCCTACTGGGGATACACTGGGAGGAACTGGGAAAATGGAATGACAGGATGCATGCTGGTGACAACTGGGATGTACTGGCAGTGACTGGGATAAAACTGGGGGCAACTGAACCATGCTGAGGTAATTGGGTGCTCCTGGAAATGACTCCAAGAATGTTCAGGGCAACTGGAATATACTGGGAGTGTCTGAAGTCATGCAGGTGGTGACTGGGATCACACTGGGAGGAACTGGGAATTTGCTAGGGGAAACTGGGACCATGCTGGGGGCAGCTGGGGCCCTGCTGGGAGAGACAGGCATCATACTGGACTCATTCTGGTATTGTACTGGGAGTTCCTGAGGCTGTGCTAGGGGCAACTTGGAACACACTGGACAAAAGTGGGAGCAACTGGGAGCAACTGGGACCATGCTAGAGGCAAACTGCATCATAATGGGGAATGACTGGCAGTGACTGGGCTCCTACTGGGAATGGTAAATAAAGAAATCAATCCTGGTTTATGGTTGTTATGCTGTGTGAATATGTGCTGACTGTGAGACCTGATCCATATAAATTTCTTCTAACCCTCAGCTAAGGTCTAACTCTTTAAAATCATGATTCAGATCCCCCTGAATGTTGGGGTTCCCCCTGAATGTTGGGGTGTCCCCCTACAGCCCCTGCCCCTGCCGAGGGTCATCTGTGTCCACGTCGACTGGGAGGACGCGATGGTGGCCGTCATCTTCTCCCGGCCCATCAGGGTGAGTGGGGATACCTGAGAACCCCAAAAATCACCTGGGTACCCCAAAAAAACCACCTGGATACCCCCCCAAATGTCCGGGATCCCACCCAAATCACCTAGGAACCCGAATATCACCTGGGTACCCCCAAAAATCACCTGGATACACCTGGGTACTTCCCCAATTCACCTAGGTACCCCTCAAAAAATCACCTGGAAACCACCCAGAAGACACCTGGAGAAACCTGGGAATCCCAGAAATCACCTGGGTACCCCATCAATTGCCTGGGTACCCTCAAAAATCACCTGAGAACCCCAAAAATCACCTGAATACCCCCCAAAATCACCTAGATTGCCCCCAAAACTTTCTGGGTACCCTCAAATCATCTGGATCTCCCCCCAAATATGCATGGGTATCCCATAAACCACCTGGTACCCCCAAGAATCATCTGGGTACTTCCAAAATCACCTAGGTACCCGTGGGTACCCCAAAAATCATCTGGGTATCCTCAAAAATCACCTGAGTACTCCCAAAAAATCACCTGGATACACCTGGGTACCCAGCAAAATCTCCTGGATCAGCCTCCCAAATCACCTGGGTACCCCTCAAAATCACCTGGATACACCTGGGTACCCCCAAAAATTCTTGGGCCCCTGCCCAAACTGGTGGTTGTGAATCCCCACTGCTTTGCCTGGGTAGATGCAGTGTCCCATTTATCCCATTGACTTGAATGGGTAGACCTGGTGTCCCTAAATCTCCATTGACTTGAATGGGTAGACCTGGTGTCCTGTTTACCCCCATTTACGTACAGTAACCCTTCCCAGTGCTCCCAGAAATGCCACGGAGCTCCCAGTAACCCCAGAGCTCCCCCTTTTGAGGGGTTCTCAGGCAATTTTTTGGGGTACTCAGGTGATTTGGGGGTGTACTCAGGTGTATACAGGTGATTTATGGGGTACCTAGGGATTTTTTTGGGGCTCCCAGGGTTATCCAGGTGGTTTTGGGGAGTACCAGGGTGATTTGGGGGTGATCCAGGTGATTTTTTGGGGTTCACAGTGGTCTCCACTCACTCTGATGGGCAGGGGGAAGATGATGGTCACCGTCATTTCCTCCCAGTCAATGTGGATGCAGATGACCTCAGCAGCAGGGGGGCTGTGGGGGGATACCCCAACATTCAGGGGGCATCCCAACATTCATGGGCACCCCAAAACTCCAGGGGAGGGCCCCAGGGATGGGAGGGAGCCCCGAGTTACCTCAGGAGAGGATGCAGTGCAGGCACACCCAGGCGCTTTGGTCCGTGGGATTGGTGAAGATGGCATTCTGCACCAGCTGCAGCTCTGGGGAGGGGCAAAGGGGGCACCCCAAAATCTCAGGGGGGCAGCCAGGGACACCCCAGATCTGAATGGGGGCACCCAGGTGTACCCATTGAAACCAATGGGGATTTTTAGGGACACCATATCTACTCATTGAAACCAATGGGGATTTTTAGAGTCAACAGGTCTGCCTCTTGATCCAATGAGGATTAGGGACAACAAGTCTATCCATTGAAACCAATGGGGATTTAGGGACATGGGGTCTACCCATTAAAATCAATAGGGATTTTTTGGAAACTATTAAGGGCAATGGGGATTTGGGGAAACCAGGTCTACCCATTCAAGGCAATGGACATTTAAAGACACCAGATTTACCTTATAAAGTCAAAGGGACTTTTGGGACACCTGGTCTAGCCACTAATGTGGGGAATTTAGAAAATTGGGTCCAGGGATTAATGGGAATTTAGGGACATCTGGTCTACCCATTGAAATAATGGGCTTTTTTGGTACACCAGGTCTACCCTTTAGGGACAACGGGGATTTAGGGACACCAGGTCTACGCACTGAAACCAATGGGGACTTAGGAACACCAGGTTTATCCGTTAAAAACAATAGGGATTTTAGGAACATCAGGTGTACCCATTAAGGACAGTGGGGATTGGGGTCATCAGGTCTACCCAGTGAAACCCATGGGCTCAGTGGGACACTGGGTCTACCCCTTAATGTGGGGAGTTTAGGGAATCAGGTCCAGCCATTGATGTGAATGGGAAATTTGGGACATCAGGTTTATGTCCATTGAAGTCAATTGGGGGATTTAGGACACCAGGTCTATCCATTGAAATGAATGGAGATTTCAGGAAAACAGGTCTACCCATGAATGGAAATGGTGATCTGGGGACACCAAATCTACCCATGAATGACTGTAAGGACATCAGGTCTGCCATTGAAGTCAATGGGGATTTAGGGACACCAGGTCTACTCATTAAGGTCAATGGGGATTTTTGGGACAGCATCTACACATGAAGAATGGGAATTTTGGGACACCAGGTCTACCCATCCAACCCAACAGAGCTCAACTTCAAGCAACGGGCTGGAGAATTTTTGGGATAGGGTCCCACCGAAATTCTGGGAATTTTTCCAGGGCAATCTTTTACCTTTCCTCAGCCTTTCAGGGGGCAGTGTCCCAGCCTTGCCATTCCTGCAGTTCCTGGTGAGCGCCAGGACCCACAGCCAGTGGTGCCAGGCCGAGAAGTTGGAGAACTCAGCAGGGCTCAGCAGGGCCCTGGCAAAGGCCATCTTGTCCTCAGGGTCCTGCCTGGCCACCAGTGCCTGCTGGTGGTCCCAGGTGTGGACTGGGAGGGCACCAGTACAAACCAATAAGCACTGGGAGCTGCCCCCAAGCCCCTGCGGCCTGAGGTGGCAGCTCCCAGTATAAACCAGTGTCTTGGTTTTGAAAAGAAGACAGGTATCTGCTAAAGAGGGGCAGGGCCTCTCTTGGAATGGATAATTCAAATCTCCTCTCCTCAAATTATTATAATTTAGAAAAATTAAAACGGCTTTCAGGCAGAGATATGGGGATAGGAATAACAGTTTTTTACTAATAGGTATAACAAGGCAAACAAACAAAAAAACTACAGCAATTAATAGCAACAGAACCAGGGCCTTGACGGGCTTGGTTTCACAAAACCCGGGGCAGTCTGGTCTCTTGGGACTCTGAAAAAAAGCACCAAGCTGGAACGGTGAGGGATCCCAGGCTGGTGGATCGGATAAAATCCAGAGCTCCGTCGGTGGTCACTGGAGGGCAGGGATGTCCGGCAGGGAGGGCAGCGCGGGGCCGCGGTGCAGAACAGCCTCAAAGCAGCGGCAGGGGGACAGGGCCGGGCCAGCTCCAGCAGGGCAGCAAAAGGAGAACTCAGGAGTTTTCTTGGGCACACGAGCAGGATGATGGTAGCTTCCTCAGGATCAGACCCGGGTGGTGCCAGTGAAAAACTCCCGCAGCAACAGCAGCCTGGTCCTCTCCCGATGCAGAGCACACCAAAGTGAAGCTGCACCCCCAGCCCCGTCTTTCTCCCTGCCCCCTCCCCTTTTCCGAGAGAAACTCCGGACACAAAGGGTGTAGCCAAGTGCCAGGCTCCATCCCTTTGTTTCACCTGAGCACTGATAAGTACTCAGTATTAGTTGCCTTGCAACCTTGGGAAAAAATTCTATAGGTGAAAAAAAAAAAAAAAACCAAGAAACAAGCCTAACCCCCAACATCTGGGAACGTGTCCTAAGCCACAAACACAGTGAGCAAGAGGGAATATACCCAAATATACCTGGTAAAAGTTCTTATCCAGTTATTTCACCATGGTAGCCACTGTGAAGAAAATTAACTCTACCCTGGCCAAAACCACCACAGTCACACAAAAATAAAATTCTAGAACATGCTTCTGTGCTATTATAATTTTATTTTCTTTTAAGTAATATGGTTCAACATTTCTAACTTTAAAATCAACCCCTTTTTTCTCTTCATAAGAGAAGCAATCCACTATGAATAAACAAAAATACAACAATTGACAAGATATAAAACTCTCTGACTATGACTGAAAGAACACACTTTGGAAAGGTTAATTTTCTTCTACATCATGAAATGAAAAAGAATTGTCATCACTCCCCTGCAAGCCATCCAGTATGATTTCTATTTCATAAGGATGCAATTATTGTGAAATGCTAAATCTCCTCTAAAAGACGCTTGATCTCACTGAAGGGCCATTAAAATTTATCAGCCTCACATCACAGAGGTCTTGATGATTTTTCTGCCTTTTGGTTTCAGTTCATATGGCCTCAGTGACCTCAACTTTTGTTTTAATGTCAGATTAAGATTAGATCTCCAGCCTGGCTAAATTCTGACAACCCACTTTGTTGTGAAACTAGACTGCTAGTCTGATATGACCAAAACTAATATCTTATCTTTCCAAGTACCCAGGGAAGTAGATAGCTTTTTGTTGTTGTTTTTGATAGTAGAAAGACAAATAGGGACGACAATGGAAACCTATTTAAGACAGGAATCCTAGATGACAATCGTTTGGCTCAGAAAAGAGAGAAGCTGCAGAGAGCAGCATCTTTGACAGGGTATTTCTTCTGTGTTCGGGGTAAAACAGATTAATCTGACTCATTTTATACTCAGTATCCTTTGATCAGTTTAATTTTCAGATCTTCACATGTGTGCTGGTTTTGGCTGGGATAGAGTTAATTTTCTTCACAGTAATTTGTATGGGGCTGTGTTTTGGACACGTGCTGCAAACAGTATTGATAACACAGGCATGTTTTAGTTACTGCTGAGCAGTGCACACACAGGCTCCAGGTCTTTTCTGCTTCTTACCCCACTTGACCAGAGAGTTGGTTGGGTGTGCACAAGGAGTCAGGAGGGGACACAGCTGGGACAGCTGAACCCAACTGACCCAAAGGATATTCCAGACCATCAGGTGTCATGCTCACAGATAAACCTGGGGAGAGAATAAGGATGGGAGGACATTTGGATTGATGGTGTTTGGCTTTCCAAGTCACCATTATGTGTGATGGAGCCCTGCTGTCCTGAAGACAGCTGAACACCTGCCTGCCCATTGGAAACAGTGAATGAATTCCTTTTTTTCTGCTTTGCTTGTGTTCACAGCCTTTGCTTTACCTGTTAAACTGTCTTTATCTCAACCCATGTCTTTTCTAGCTTTTCCTCTTGGAATTCTCTTCCCCATGCCATCATGGCAGGGGACTGAAAGGCTGTGGGGAGCTCAGTCAGTTACCAGCTGGGCTTAAACCATGCCAAAAGGTTAATCAAGTACTGCCATGAAAATCTCCCAACAGACATCCCACAAGACAAGACAGAGGATGTCATGTTATAATGATATAAAGGGAATAAAGGGAATAAAAACTTCAAATAAAAATAAGATCTGTGATATTGCCTTTGCAGCAAAGGACAGCTTAGCTGCTTGGCCACCACATGAGAAGTCCTGGCAGGCAGACCTGATGATGGAAGTGCCTTTCTTATCATACCTACTAACTCATTCAATTTCCTCAGCTCATCCTAAAATTCAGCTCTTTGTTTCTAGTCGAGGTTTCAGATGCTACTAGTCAGCAGCATGAACTGTCTGACCAATCGTTATATAAAAAATCACTGGGGAAATTTCCCAAACACAGAGTTTTAAAAAGAATGATATTCAGAATATTGCAGTTGTAAGCCCTTTTTGTTTCTGCTAGGAGCCTTCTGTCTTTCAGCTTTCAAAATATACACAATTTTGCTTTTGAGGTTCTAAAAAAAATAAATTCCAATAGCTGTCAAGTACAACATGAAGAGAACATCAAAAGACAATACAATGATTTCCATGGACCTTAAAAGTATTCTCTGTCAGAGATTATTAAGGAATACCTATGCTTCAGCTGCCAAAACATAGGGTCTCTGGATCTGACTCAACTCCAGGAGCTGGCAAACTAAAAGCAGTCTGCCACCAGAAAATATGGTCAGCATCATCCTATTCTTCTCTTTTCCTGAGGACAAACAGCCTAGATTCTTCAGAACAAAAATGTCATTTCATGTTGTTTTCTCTTGTCACACTTGACTGTATCCACAAGTGAAGTTCTGCCTTGCACATGATCTGTCTTCAAAGCAAACAATAAATTGTGCCTTCCCTCCTGCAGTACAGCTGAGATGCTCAAATAACCTTGCACCTCAGCTTCTGTCAGCCCCAAATACTGCCATCAGTGTTACTCACCAACAGCAGAAATCAAACTGTCCAAAACTGCTGGATTCTAACTCTGTCCTCATTACTGGCTGGTCTCTACTTTTTATACTTGGTGCCAATGCAAAGATTTTTTACAGGATTCTCCCTCTCTCGCTACAAGACCATGCTGATCATGCTCACTTCTGCCTAGGGCTTTCTCAGCTGTGAGTCACAACCCACTGCACAACAATCACCTCTGGGACCAAACATTGCTAAGAAAAACCACTCAGCCTGGATTTCCCACTCTATATCTCATTACTTTATGGGCAAAAGTGAAGGAGCATCCAGTACCATCAGAATTCAGGACTAATGAGAGCTGCCAACTGGAAAATAGAAGTCAGTAAGGGGTCCATAGGAGCCATAGGAGATCCCATTCCAAAAAGTCACACCAACAGCTTCAGCCAGGGACATTGATCAGGACACTAAAGTGAGCAGAGCTTACTGTTCACCACATTAAAATCTATTCCTTTGCTCATTTTGTCATATACTGTTCCTAGCTGGTCAGGCCATAAGCTCCACCTCTCCTGATTAAACTTCACAGTGTACTGAAGCAAATTATTACTGTTGTTTTCATGGAAAACTCCTTCCAATAAAAACACCTGCACAAACAGATCTTAACAAGCACTGACCTGTTACCAAAATTAAAGGACAACAGTCATCCAACCCCATCAATTAATCCAAAAGACAGTCTCATGCAAGCATGACCTCCTCTGCAGCCCATCATACCATGCTCTCCTTCTTCCCCTTAACAGATATACACATAGCTATGTCCATTTTAGTGATGGCTTCACCTTAAATTTCTGCATGGATTTCCCATACCTTCTACCATTTGGAGCTGATGGAACTGTACATTCACTTTGAGGAATAACCCATTGGACTGCAAGGCTCTAGAGAAGTGACCACTAGTCATCTTGAGTCGATTTGATGTGTTCCAGTTAATCCTAGCAACAGAACAATAATGGCTATCTCCAATTTGTCTTCTACAAGTGATTTCCTCATTTCTTCCTCTCGTAAAAAACCCAACAAACAAAACCAAAATGAAGGCACAGGGAGAATGCTGGAAAAGAGATTTGCCTCTGCCCTGCCATCTGGGCTGTGAGTGTTTTTGGCTGCCATTTATTTCTGTGAGCCTTGAAGCTCGTCCTTGTTTTACTGCATTGAAGCAGGGTTGGAGTACACCAGCTCTCATCGTTGCTCCTGTACTAAAACTCTTCTCCAGCTTTCAATTCCCCTTTAGTGTTCTTATGTGGTACCTAGCTCTGATTTCATGCTTTTTTTCTTTTTACTGAGTCTCAGGCCATTAATTCTCTACAACTCACAGACATCCAACTTTCACACTGCCAAGATGGTCTTGTGTCATTTAGTTAACTTTGCCTACAGATTGTTAAATGCTCCCCCATGAGTCAATTCAATTTAACATCATCCCACAGTAATGGTTCACAGGAATATAGATCAGGTGCTTTCTCAAGGCTGGATCTCAACAGGATGGAGAAATGGGCTGACAGGAACCTCATGAAGTTCAACAAGGAGAAGTGCAAAGTCCTGCACCGGGAGAAGAACAAGAAAATGGAGCCAGGCTCTTTTCTGTGCCAGGTACAGAGGCAATGGGAACAAACTGAAATCCAGAAGGTTCCCTTTGAACATCAGGAAACACTTTTTTCTTGTGAGCGCTGGCACAGATTGGCTGGGGGGAGATTGTGGAATCTCCATCTTTGGAGGTACTGAAAAGTGTCTAGACATGGTCAGGGACAATTGGTTCTAGGTGGTCTTGCCTGAGCAGGAGGGTTGAACAGGTACCCTCCAGACGCCCCTTCCAACCTAAACCATTCTGTTATTCTGTCTAAATGCAGTAATAGGTTATTTCCCTTATAGAATCTTTCAACTGGCCTAAAACACAGCATCAAAGTCAGGTTATCTTGTCACTTGATTGGAAACTGTAGGAGGAAGAATGAGATCTATACATTGGTTCATATTTTAGTGATGGGAAGGGAGCATCACGTGCAGTTGGGAAGAGGACAAACAAGATTGCCAGGTTTTATTGCTAGTTCCCATGCTGCTTTTATGGATAGAATAGCTTAATCCCTCTGTGTTTTACTTCATCTACAAGAATAATGAGAACACATTTCACTCCCTTGCATAATTACCACTGGATAAGGTATGTCATTTAATGGCCTTGACACGTTTTGAGATCATGATGTGAAAGACACCACACACAGTGGTAACATCAGTTATTGAAATGGGAATACTAGCAAGAGAAAGACTCATGTCCTGATCCAGGAATGTGTCCTAAACCATGGACACAGGGTGTGCAATGAATTTGAATACACCCACAACAAGATTAAGACACAAACGAGGTCAAATGCTGGTAGCCAAAATGATAACTCACTTTTTATTTACTACCAAGGACGACAGTCAGGAGGAAAGATAGAAAAAGTAGGAAAAAGCAAAAAAATAAGAGAAAGCAAGAAAGGATCCCACGGACCCTTATGGCACCAGGTGTCCTCACCTGCACATGGTCCCGGCGGCGCCCGGGCTCTGGCGGTTCGCGCTGCCGGCAGCTCAGGCGTGAGAAGCTGCCTGCCCTCTGCTCCTTTTGTTTTCTAAGTGTGCCAGTTCGCTCCAACAGACCCCAGCAGCGGTGAAACACGTTGTTTTACAGCAGTTCCACAATTAAAGACCAAATTAACATGTGGCTTAACATGTGAAATTGCTTTACATCAATATTGCTAGTTAAATATAGGCCGTAGAAATGCGTGCGCTGCATCTATGAATATTAACAAATGCAGAGCCCATTTGAACAAGGCACAAGCAGCCTCCAAACCTCAAAATAAGAATCTGAGTCAAAGCATAATTGTGTGTAAGCTCAAAACTCTGTCATTAGTGTTAGTTGTCTTCATTAAAGCAGCCTTCCTCCTGCAGTCACTTGAAGCCATGTATCCTTTCTCTGACCAGAAATCAGCACTACTTTGAAATAAATATTTGGGTATTAAATCATTACAGCTCTTTTGTTGTTTGAATCCTAATGTTTAGCCAGTAAGGCAGTTAACTTTAAAAATCACTCAGCCAAGGAAAAATTCTGGCTGTGGAAATGAAAAATAACTGGTCATGTTTGAAGAGAATGGCAGCTCTACAGCAACAGGTCTCCTGTGTTGGATGGCTTGAAGAGAAACAGGCACTTGGGCTATGGGAGGGAGAGGGGGCATTTGCCACAGAAAGGACAAACCCAAGAACCACCATGGAGGTAAAGAGACCACAGGAGGAAGTGCCTGGAAGGGGAGTTTTGAAGCTCTGTTTGAAATGCTGCAGCTAAAACTTTTAGAAATGATCTATCATAAGTCATTTTCAGTCATTAGATGATGGACAAGGTGTACTAAATTGCTGTCTGTGTCATCTTTACTTTTTTTGATATTTCCTTCTGTAAGAATTTGGTTGTTGTTCTTTATCATTAGGAGAAACAATTTGATAAGATTTGGAAGACCAAGCCTCAAAGCAGATAGTGTGCAGCTAGGCGTACCTCAGAGTGGAGCTATTTTCAAATGGACAGTAGAAACAGGAGATATGCAGGTTTGGAAGAGAATTTTGCTGTCTTAAGCTGCTTCTCTCTTTCAGAATAACTGTCCTAATCTTGCTCTTGAAATAAGATTTTGGCTTTGCAGTTTTGAAAAAATCAAAAGATAATAATAACTGAGTTTTTGACATCCTGTGACAATCCTTCACGTGTTTATCCCTAACCTAAGGATTGCTGCTGGAATAGAAAATCCAAAACTACTCCATTTTCTTAACTCCTGGCAGAACTATTTGCCACACAACAGGAAATGGAGACTGATCAAGTGGCTTCACACACAGAGAAGACATCAGTTAGACAGCAATTGAACCATAATGAGTCTCTTCTAGAGACCCTTCTCTCTTCTAGAGTCTCTTGGCAATGCTCTTACCAAAACATTATGCAGCAGTTAAGACAGCAATGCTTTTATCTATTCCCCCTATGAACTAAAAGGAGGACACAGCCCTGCAGCCAAAGCAGCATGCAGAGGAGAGGAGAAGTAAGGTTAGCATTTAAAGATGACGTGAAAACTTCCAAAATTCCAAATACTTTGACCTCATGATGTTTTTACAGTTTCTGTAATAACAGTCTCCAAGAGCAGCTATGACACATGCCAGTCTTGAACTACTGAAAAAGAATGAAATAGAAGGCTTTCAGTCTAAGTAGTCTCCATCTAGATAGTTGCAGTTATTAAATTAATAGAATAGTCGAGATCTAGATAGTTGCAGTTATTAAATACTACAAACTTTTTCAAAGTCCATGTGTAGGAGTTTACTGACTCGGCACAAATGTACTTTCTTCCACTTTCAGCCCATTCTTTTATAAAGAACTGAATATTTAAGTACTTTGAGTTAGTTCTTTTATTTTTTTTTCTTGAAACTGAGATGAAAGTTTGATTCAAGCTGCAAAAATTCCAACATGTTATAAGAAATTTTCTAAGCCATCTAAGATCTGTTAGCTATGAGATAAGCCAATCCTACCAAGAGGTACTTCTAGTGCTCTCCTATTCCAGCATTGCTTTTTCAATTGATGATATTCCTGATGTTCCTGAGGATATAATTGGCATTTATGCCAATTCCCCCTTTTGGGAAGGAGAGAGGTTTTCTCTCTCTACTTCCATCTATTACTTTCAGTTGATGTCTGACACTGAACTGATCCTAAACAAATTAGGATAATGATTGTGATAATTGTAATACAGATTAAGGCCTCAAGTAGTGTAGCCAATCCATCAGTGACTCATCCCCAATTTCCTGCAGAATTTTGTTGAGCCATTGGTCTCTGCAGCCTGTTGTAATTCCTGGGGGAACTGTCTGCCTCACTGGCTCAGTCATAGGTATACAGGTGCTGATATTGCTCCAATTGCACATTTTGCCAAGCCCTTGAACTAAACCTAGTCCAAGATTCCCAGCTTCTCCAGAGGAAGCTCCATCCTTTTCAGCTACTATTCTACAGAGTATAGAAATATGATCTTCATTAACCTTTTCATTGCAGACAAACACTACCATACACTCTCTAACCATCAAAAAATTAACTTGATCCCAAGTCAAATTTATTAAATGTTTTGTTTCAATCTTATCTGTAAAAGATTTGCTGTCTGCTGAATAGTCCAGTGAAGTGTTTCCAGTGAAGTGATTTGGGACTGGCTTTGTCCAGGTGTAGGGAATCCAGAAGTCTTAGCCAGCAGTTTTCACAGCCATGTAGGCAGTCAGGAGAACTTGGAATGGTCCTTCCCACTTTTCCTTAAGTGATTCATTATTCCACATGTGGATGTATACATAATCCCTGGGCTGATGAGGATGCCCCTGAATGTCCAAGATTGTTAAGGATGCTAAACAACAATGCTATGCAAAACTGAGAGCTCTTTTCCCAAAGATAATACATACTCTCTTAAATTACTATTTTCTATCACATGGCTTTCTCCTGAGATAGTTCGTTTGATAGAGCCTGCCTTAAATAATTTCAGAAGGACTTAATCTTCCTTTAGATCTAAGCCATATTCTAATTCTTAAGAAGGTTAAAGGAAAAGCCTGAGGCTATCTTAGTGAACTTTCTTGACAAATCTTACATAGTTGCCATTTCAAGTTTCAGCTCATCCTTTCTACTTTTCCACTGGACTGTGGTCTCTAAGGAGTGTGGAAATTCCATGTAACTCCCAAGCACTTTGTATAAACTTTGAACTGTTTCAGCCACGGAATTAAATCCTCTGTCTGAAGACAGGCCTAATGGTACCCCAAATCTGAGTAGAACTTCCTTTAACAAAAACTTCTATTACTTCTTGAGTTTTGTTGGTGCAGCAGACAAAGGCTTCTGGCCATTAAGAAAAGCTCTCTACCAAGAACAATATCAATAACCATCTTCCCAGAGTAGTTCTAAAAATAAGCCTTGGTTTAAGACAGTTTAAAGAGGTGGACACTCTCAAATGAGTTACCTCCCCTTAGTTCCATCCAGTCCCTTTCCATCAATAAGGAACAAATAAAAGTAGATATAAGTGAATAGATAACAATTTATTGACAAGTGAAACAGCAACAGGAACAGTAACAAAATAACAGTAATAACAGGAAAAAAATAACGGTAAGTAATAACTAAATAGTGATCACTAGAAACAATAATTGCTAAATTTCACCAAAAAAATGTCATGGAAACAAAAAAGCACCCAAAATGGCAGAAACACCTGCAGGGTGACCCAGCCTCAGGAATTGGCTCACTTTGCAAACTTCACTCCAAAACAGTTTTTGATGGTGTGTTGGAAATTACGGTGCCAAAGATTGGTGTCCACCGAAGAGTCCTGCAAAAATCAACTTTATTTGAATAAAGGGGGAGCCTAGTGGTCCATACCCCTGTGGGATCTCTCAAGTTTTTGGAGAATCCAGCCTCCTTTTATCCTAAACTCCCAACTGCATGTTGCCCTCCTCCTTTCCCCATTGGCTAAGGCACTAGGAATGTACAAACTTCCCAAACCACCTACTGTATGTCTTTCTCCCAACATGTACCCCCACACCCATTCTTCTAGAATTTGATTGGGTCTTCCATGTTATCTGCTCATATGGTCTGATCTCTCCTAGACTCTCTCTAGAAAAACCTGAAAATTTTAACATTTTCCCACATGAATATGGAACTAGGCTCTGTGGGTCATGAACAGGGAAGGCTCTGAGTAGCTTACTGAGGTAAGAGATTTCCTGGATTGCCTCTAAGACTTCAATAGTCTTGGCTTGTTGCTGGACTGTGTCTTCCAGCCTTGCCATTTTCATTTCCAGCCTGAAAAAGAAGTACAGGCCTTATCACAGAAGTCCACAAGAGAACAAATCCCAAAGGAACAGTAGGAAAGAATCTCATCTTAAACAAAAGCATCTTTGAAAATCATGCATCAGTATCTCACTGGGATGCAAGACAACAGTCCTGTTGTTTTCACACAATCACATCAAGTGAAGCCTTGCTCCACTGTCTTACCATTGAATGCGTTCTTCCAGCTGGAGGATAGCTGCAGCTGAAGAATCCAAAGGTTTAGCCAGGTGGCCTCGCATGTTCCTCAAAATTTTTATGACCTTCTTCTCCTCTAGGGCATTCTTCCCTGACTCAGCATAATAATCCTTCTTGTGAAGAGGTTCTTTCAGGTCCTTGAGCTGTCAAACCACAAGAACAACCCCCAGGAGAAAGCTTTTCTATATTAAGAAAAGTAAAGTGCTTTGACTCTGATGTTAACTTTCAAAACCTGTGTTACTTCTTCATCTTTTATAGCCAGCCCTTTCCCACACTGATTTCCTAGTGTGTCCTAAAGACTGGCACAACACCTCTCCTCTCTCAAGGATTCTGAACGCAGTTTGTGGCCGCTTCTGGTGTCCTGGTTTAGGAATGGTGTTCCCCAAATTCATGCTCCCACTTAGACTCTCCAAACCCCACTGCTGCTCCCTTGCTCCCTTCTTCCCTTCCCCCTCACCCCTGCGACAGCAAGGAGAACTGACACAAAAGGTAAAGGTCATGTGTTCAGTCAAGAACAATTTACTGGAAACAGCAATGAGATGAGAAAACCGTAACAGCAACAATATTCATAAAGAAGAGTGTTCAAGAGAGAAAGAAGAGATTCATATGCAAAATGCTCAGAACTGATGTTACCCAACCACTTCCCCTGCCACAGTATTCAACCACAAGGAAATAGACTCCCTTTCCTTTCCCCATTCACTGCACCCCCTCCCACGCCCCCGCAGCCCCACTTCCTCCACCCTCTGTCCTCCATCAATGACCTGAGGTGGTAGAGAAGAACAACCTCAGGGCCCTGGCCATGCCCCCTCCTGGCTACTGCAAAAATTAACCCTGCCCAGAACCAGGACAGTTGACTATTCCAACATGATTAGAAATTCCTTCTAAAGTGACTTTACAACTCCATATCATGCCTAAACGTGTTCTAAATGAAACTAAATGGGACTTCATGTAGCCTCTTTTTGCAGCCCTTCTCATTCAAAAACATATGAAATTAGGTCCAAAATACAGCTCAGGTCCAGATTAATTACCTCTTCTCAGCACTGGTTCAAAATGAACTCACTAGCAAGAACACATGTGCTTACACTGATAGCTTCTATTTAGGGATTTTTTTCTTCTGTCTCTAAGAGTCACCTGTTCATCCTGCTCAGAATCTGTCTGAGTTGAAGAATCAACCTTTAGCTGAAGATCTTCTCCCTGTAATGTAGGAAGCCAAGCAAGCAAGAAAAGAGGGAAACAGTTGGGAAACAAATCCTCAGCAGGACTGCAGCATCAACTGCCTTCAAGCAGACAGCATGAAGAAATGGGATTTCTGCCAAGGGCAGTGTAAGAGCTTAGCAAGAGAGCTAACTACCTGATTCTCAGAAGAGGAGATAACATGTTCCTTCTGTTTTGCTCTTACAGCTGATAATAGAGATAAAAAAATAAGAGAAGAGTGTTGCTGCTGTGAGCGCTTCTTTCACTTTGCTTTTCCAAAACTGCTTCACTCCAGAGGGCCTACAAAGGTAACCATGTAGTCCCTCTGAAACTACCTTTGCCGCGCTCCTCTGTAGCAGAGCTCACACCCACACTGTTTCGGGCTGCAGCAGGAAGCTGCACATCGGCCGGCACTTTCCTTGGACCTTCAGAATCAGTCTGCGTCATTTAAAAGACAGATGTGAGAACTGGCACAGGCTGCTTCCACACCACCTTCCACCCTCAAAGCTTCTGCTTCAGCCAAGAGGCCTAACAAGAGAGGGATCAGGTGATGGAAAGAACAAAAAGGGCAAACACAGCGCGTTTGGCTTCTCTCTTGAGGAAATCTTTCAAAACAGGACAAAGTCCTAATGTCCAAGCTTGAGAGAACCTAGGCAGAAGAAATAGGTCTCTAAACTGTGAATCATCCACAATCATTTGACATTGACTGGATGCACAGAAGAGATGTGTGAGGTGAGAAAAATCAATTCTCACAAAGCCAGCCTCCTAGGACTTCAGAGGACTGTAACCAGAAGGAAGTTTTACTTCTTTGTCCTAGAAATCCCACATGGATGTCAGCTGTAAGGAGGCCCAGGATATTAGGTGGACCTCACTTTGTCCCAGTCCCATCTGAACAGCTTGTCTGAAGCAGCAGCATGTCAAGGTCCAAGTTATGCCTGTGTGGCAGAAGCAGCAGCAAAGGAAAATGAGCCCAGAAGCAGGTGAGTCAGAGGGAGCCCCAGTCTTCCTCAGAGAAGGTACCTTAGAATCCCAGGGAAAATCGTCTTCCTCTTTTGCTTCTCGCCCTGCTGGTTGCAAGGCTCTGTCTTCCTTTTTTACTTCTCTCCATGCTGGTTTCAAGACCCCTAAGGATAGATAAGCACATAATAGCTATGAGTGTTTATTTCACTCTGCTTTTCTTCACCTGCTTCACTCCAGAGAGGCCTACAAAGGTAACCATTCAGTCCCTCTGAAATTACCTTTGCTGTGCTCCACTGCAGCAGAGCGTGCATCCAACTTGTTGCTGTTTGCAGCAGGAAGCTGGACAGCAGTCGACACTTTCCATTCACCTTCAGAATGAGTCTGCGTAATTTAAGACATACATGAGAACAGGCACAGGCTGCTTCTCCACTCACTTCCACATTCAAAGGCTGTGCTGCAGCCAAGAGGCTTAACAAGAGGGATCAGGTGAAGGAAAGAACAAAAAGGGCAAACACAGCAAGCACATTCAGCATCTCTATTCAGTAGGGTTTTCAAAATGGGACCCAGTACACCTGCCCATGCCCCAGAGAATGTAGGCAAAAGAAATAAATCTTTAGACTGTAGGCCATATGGGAACCCAGTTGACATTAACTGCATGTGCAGAAGAGAGATGTTTGATGGAAAAATGAATCCTCACAATGTCAGCCTTGAATACTTTTCATAGGACTGTAACAATCACAGAGTTTTACTACATCATCCTTACTGAAAATCTAGGTTGGACATCAGCCGCAAGGAGGCCCAGGACATTAGCTGGACCTCACCTTGTCCTAGTCCCATCTGAACAGCGTGTCTGCAGCAGCAGAATGTCAAGGTCTAAAGTATGAGTGTGTGGCATCAAAGGAAAATGAGCCCAGAAGCCAGTGGGTCAGAGGGACCTCACTGTCTCCTTCAGAAAATGTACCTCAGAATCCCAAGGAGAATCATCATCTTCTGCTCCTCCTGCTGCTTGCAAGAGCCCTGAAAACAGAGAAGAGGCTTGTCAGAGCTCTGAGTACGTGTCACTCTCCTTTTCCAAATCTGATTCACTTCACTGAGGCATACAAAGGTAACCATGTAGTCCTTTTGAAATTACCTTCACTGCGCTCTGCTGCAGCAGAGCACGCACCCACTCCTTTGTGGTCTGCAGCACAACGCTGCTTGCCAGCAAACACTCCTTCTACGATTTCAGAAAAAGTCTGTGTAATTTAAAAGACACACGTAAGAACTGGCACAGATGGCTTCTGCACCCACATCCATGCTCAAAGCTTCTGCTTCGGCCAATATGCCTAAGGAGAGGGATAACGTGATGAAAAGAACAAAAAGGACAAAGCCAGTGCACACATCATTGTTGTTGAGCAGCATTTTCAAAATGGGATAAGGTCTACCTGCCCAAGCTAGAGACAACCTAGGCAAAAGAAATAAATCCCTTAATTGTGGGTCATACACAACCATTTGGCATTGACAATTCACAAAAGATATTTGTAAGGAGGAAAAAAGCAATTCTCACAGTGCCAGCCTTCCAGGACTTCAGAGAACTGTAACTAGAAGGAAGAGTTACTTCTTTGTCCCACAAATCCAGCTTGGAGGTCACCCACAGGGAGACACACAACATTAGTTGGACCTCACTTTGTCCCAGTCCTAACTGAAAAGATTATCTGAAGCAGCAACTGGTTAAGGTCCAAGTAAGGAGGGTGTGGCAGAAGCAGCATCCAAGTAGGACAAGCCCAGAAGTAGGAGAGCCAGAGGGACTCCACCGCCTCCCTCACAGAAGGTACCTCAGAACCCCAGGAGGAATCATCATCTTCATTTTCTGCTTCTACTGCTGCTGCTGCTGGCAAGACATCTAGCAAAGATAAGAAGCATGTCATTTCTGTGTGTGCTTATTTCACTCTGCTTTTTGCAGAGTGAAATATAATGAATACATATCTTCTAAAAGCTATGTATTCCAGTTTTCAAGGGTGTATTTTACTCTTTAGAGCCGAAGTGATTGCACTGTTCAGTGATTGGTATAGATCCAGGTTCTCTCCTAAGCAAGTCTGGCCTGCTCAGAGAAGCTGTGCCTTGAGGTCTGACCCAGTGGGGACAACCTTGCTCCACATTCCCCAACCCCATCCTGTCTCCCCTTCACTCACCTGGGACCAGCTGCCAAAGGCCAGCTCAGGCAGACAGAAAGGGGCAGGGCTGGGCACTGTTTCCATGGCAGCCCTCACTGGGACACCACCCCTGGGTCACCTGGCATGGCAATTGCCACGGAAACCTGGATCATGGGAAATGCAATGGTGGACAAAGGTTTTAGTAGGGCCTGTCCCAGTAGGACAAAAAGTGGTGGTTTTAAACTAAAGGAAGGGAGGTTCATATTGGAAGACATAAGAGGAAATCTTTGATGATGAGGTTGGTGATCCAGCAGGACAGGTTCCAGGGAGGTGGTCAATGCCTCATCCATGGAAACATTCCAGTCCAGCTGGGACAGGGCTCTGAACAACCTGAGCTGCTGAAAGATGTCCCTGCTCATGGCAGGGGTTTGGAGGAGATGAGCACTGCAGAGCTCTTCCCATCCAAACCATTCCAGGAGTGCATGGGGAGAAGGGGCTGCTCCCTGGACTCCATGCACTGCCTTGACTCCTCCTTGTCTCTGCTGGAGCCCACATGCAGCAGGCAAAGGCAGCCCCTTCTCTGGCCTTTGCTGGCCCTGCCTTCCCCAGGGGCTGACAGAGCCAGGCTGGCCCAGGTGACCTTGAGGCTTTGCAGGGCTCAGGCGCAGCGGCTGTGCCAGGCTCAGGGCTGAGGTCACACTCTGGGGGCTGGGGCAGAGCCCAGGCAGAAAGGAGCCCTGAAGCAGCAGCAGCTCTGCAGTGCTGGCCACCAGGCCGGGCTGCCAAGGGAGGCTTGTGGCCATGGCCTGGAAGCAGCTGCTGCTGCCAAGGTGCCTTTGGTGCCTCAGGCTCTCTCTGCCACAGCTCCCAGCACGGCACTTGTCAGTTCCTCAAGGGATGGATTTCGTGTTCAGACTCAGATGTTTGTTAATTCCCATCTATAGTACAGTCTCACTAATTGTGAGTTCTAGCTAACAAAGTAGAAAATGGCTCTGTCTCTTTGCAAGGTCTTTTAAGAACAAACTGTCCAATTATGAACTGACACCTAAATTATTTTTACTTTTAACCCAATAGCAAACCACCTGTGGTCCACAGTGCAGATTTTCTTACCCAGTTACAAAATACCACCCAAACCCATCAAGAAGGTGAAAAAGAGGTACTTAGCCTACACCCTCAATCCTCCATCTTACGTTTTTTATATTACTATATAGTAAAACCTTAAACTCTTAGTTTTCCACCATGTGGTATCACACACTTCTATTCAAACTACACACCCATAATCCCAGTGCTATCATTCCATTTTGGAAGCCTTTTCCAAGGCCTCAGATCAAATGCAGTGTTTCCTTGGGGGTCAGTGCCTGTCAGCACAGCAAGTCTGAAATTCTCCATGCCCAGGGTTCCAAGAGATCCCTGTTGGCTTCTGGGCTCCAGGATGACATTCAGAGGGACACTTGGAGCGCTTCCTAAAGAGCTGCCCGTGCCATGGGGGGTGGATTTGTCCTCCCTGGGTGGCTCTGGTTGGAGTTGGACGCTCCGTGCAGTCCCGCACTTCTCTCAGCAGGCCTTTGCAGCGAGTTCTGAGCCAACGTGTGGCTCTGCTGCCATCCCAAATCTGCGCTTTCCTGGGCCAGCCTGAGTGCAAGTGGGGCATGTGCTGGGCATGGCTGGAGATTTTCATGGCCCAAATCCTCCAGCATTTCCATCTGCTCATTGCTCTGGATAGCACCAATCACAAAACACCCAGCACAGCTGACAATTGTAATTTCTTGCAGATTGCTGCAGCTGCACTGCTGATTGACAAATACACAAGAATTGATTTCACATGAAAAATGTCATTTATTACAAATTGCTACACCTTTGCTGACAATATAGAACTATGCAGATCTCAATTTAAGTTAAAAAAGGAATAGATTAGATTTTTACAACAATGCTTTGTAAAAATATACAAATACCAACTTCAGTTAACAAAAACTGAATTAATTGCCAACCTCTACAACAACTCACTAGACACAAAGATCTATTAGGTGTTAAACAATTTATTACATATTACTACAGCTTAAAGCCCATCTAGGATGTTGGGGGTTAGACTTGTTTATCCTTTTCACCTATAGAATTTTTTCCCAAGGGTTGCAAGGCAACTGATTGCCGGGTACTTATGAGTGCTCAGGTGAAAACAAAGCCTAGAAACTAGCACTTGACTACACCCTTGTCTCCGGGAGTTTTCCCCGAGGGGGGGGGAGAGAAAGACGGGGGCTGGGGGGGGCAGCTTCACTTTTGGTGTAGTCTGCGTCGGGAGCGGACGGGGCTGCCATTGCTGCGTGAGTTTCTCACGGCACCACCGGGATCTGATCCTGGAGAGAGAGAGCTACCATCATCTGTTCGTGTGCCCGGATCCGGATTCCTCTTTTTTGCTGCCCTGCTGGAGCTGCCTCGGCTGGGCATCCTGCCCCACTGCCTCGGCATTGTTTTAGAGCTGCTGCACCGCGGGCCCGCACTGGCCTCCTCCAGACATCCTTGCCCTCCAGTGACCACCGACTGAGCTCCGAACTTCATCCGATCCACCAGCCCGGGATTCCCCACCGTTCCAGCTTGGTACTTTTCTTTGAAGTCCCCCAGAGACCAGACTGCCCCGGGTTTTGTGGGACCAAGCTCCGTCAAGGTCCCTGGTTCTGTTTTTGCTATTAATTGCTGTAGTTGTTGTTGTTTGTTTGCCTTGTTATACCTATTAGTAAAGAACTGTTATTCCTATTCCCATATCTCTGCCTGAGAGCCGTTTTAATTTTCTAAATTATAATAATTTGAGGGAAGGGGATTTGAATTATCCATTCCAAGAGAGGCCCTGCCTCTCTGTAGCAGATACCTGTCTTCTTTCAAAACTAAGACAGATTTTGGTGCCCAGACGTGGGGCTTGAGGGCATTGAGAGAAAAAGGGAATAACGGTTCTTAAGTGACCTAATTTCTTGTTCATTCTTGTTCACTGGATATAGAAACCTTGATAGGTAACGCCATGTGGTCTAACTTATCCTGGTTCGGGTGGCATGTGGTTGTAGCTTTATTTTGCCCATTTGCAAGCCCTTATCTAAACATGGGCCCTATAACAAAAGCTACTGTGGCTGTTATTCAGTTTGTTTTATGGGCTGATAAGGTGAGGAATTCACTGATTTTTAACTTGCTCTGGACAGCAGGCACGTGGATACATGGCTATCACATACTAAGTGGGTGTATTTGGGGTTACTTTAAGAATGGTACTTTCTGTGAGGAAATGACAGTGAGAGAAGTTTTCCAGACCTTTAGCCAGTTCCTTATGCCTACTCCACCAGCTTTTGAAGAGTTCAAATTTCCTCTAGAAACTAACCAAATGTTGCTGATGATCCTAGCTTATTTAGCTTTCAAAGATAAGGTGAGGTCAATTTGGAACACTGCACAGACTAGGGATATTGCTGTGGGGCCTGATACTGCCCCAGAGACTAGAGATACTGCTGTAAGGCATGATACTGCCCCAGAGGCTGAGAATGCTGCCATAGAGCCTGATACTGCCCCAGAGACTGGGGATGCTGGCCCACTGCCTGACCCTGCCCCGCAGCCCACCCCAGAAATGAACCACCCCAGTTGGGTGGGGGTTCTAGTGAAAGAGATACGTGAGATGAGCCAAGTGCTGAAAGAATACACTTCCCCAGCTGGTGAGAAGCCCTCCCCTTGCCCTGAAAGGGGAGAATCCGATGGTGCAGCAGTGGAACCCACAGAGGTTACAACCGTCCAGGTTCCAGCTGAACCACAGGACCAGTCACAACCAGCTGCAGTTGCCCCTGTAGAAACAAAGAAGTATAAGATGAAATCAGAGCACCCAGGTAATAAGGATAAGAAAGGAGGGCCCTCACAGCCCACAGGGAACCAGAGGTTGAGATTACCATCGAGTCCCTGACCTATGAAAGCCTACGTAATCTGCAAAAAGATATTGCACGACGGGGACGTGAGGCTTATACAACTTGGTTACTTCGGGTTTGGACCTTATAGGTACAGGCGTGCAACTGGATGGCGGTGAGGCAAGGAACTTGGGACCCTTGACCCAGGACTCAGGGGTGAATCAAGTATTTGTAAGGGAGCAAGGGCCCCTTCCCCTCTGGGAGCGACTTCTAATGAGTGTAAGGGAGAGGTTTGTCCACAGAGACAGAATGCAGGAGCACCATCATAGAAGTCAGTGGAAGACCCTTGAGGAAGGGATCCAACAGCTGAGGGAAGTGGCCATATTAGAGGTACTCTTTGGGAGAGGTGGACAGCATGACAATGACCCTGACAAGGTCAGGTGCACAGGGCAGATGTTGTGGAACCTGGCAAGTAAAGGGCCATCTCAATACACCACCTTCATTGCAATGATCAATCCTGATAGCAACCGGGAGACAGTGGGTTCTGTCGCCAGCAGGCTCAGAAATTATGAGAGCATGGTCAGTGGCCCAATGCAGGCTCAGGTCTCTGCAGTAGTTAAGGAACTCAAAGAGGAGGTAATAAGAGAAGTGAGGGAGGAGGTGAGGGAGGAGATGAGGAGGAACAGTTCCCATGTGGCACCGGTGCGAGTCACAGGCCCCAGAGCCAGAGCCCAACGCCCTCCAGCTAGAGAGAGAGGGTACACCCCAAGGGCTGACCTGTGGTTTTTCTTGCGTGACCATGGGGAAGACATGGGAAGGTGGGATGGAAAACCCACTTCTGCCCTGGCAGCACGGGTGCGTGAGCTCAAGGAGAGAAACACTAACCGAGGGGGTCCCACTAAAATGAAAGTAGCCTCAACCTCCCAGGACCGAGCCACCAGGTATTATAGAAGTGAAGATGATATGTCAGATCCCCTTGAAGGAGCCTCTACAATGTATGCCCAGGAAGGGAATAATAACCAGTGCTAGAGGGGCCCTGCCTCTAGCCAGGAAGAGGCACGGGAAAACCGAGTCTTTTGGACTGTGTGGATTCGATGGCCTGGCACATCAGAGCCACAGAAATATGAAGCTTTGGTAGATACTGGTGCGCAGTGTACCCTGATGCCATCGGACATGTGGGGCAGAACCCATTTCCATTGCTGGAGTGACAGGGGATCACAGCAACTGACTCTGGTGGAAGCCGAGGTGAGCCTGACCAGGAAGGAGTGGCAGAAACATCTGATTGCAACCGGCCCAAAGGCCCCGTGTATCCTGGGCATTGACTTCCTCCGGAATGGGTATTACAAAGACCCTAAGGGACTCAGATGGGCTTTTGGAATAGCTGCTGTGGAGGCAGAGGGCATCAAGAAATTGAACACCTTGCCTGGACTGTCAGAGAACCCATCTGCAGTAGGACACCTGAAGGTAGAAGAACAACGAGTACCAGTTGCCACCTCGACGGTGCACCGCCGGCAGTATCGGACCAATCGAGATGCCGTGATCCCCATCCACAAGATGATCCGGGAGCTGGAGAGCCAAGGGGTGGTCAGCAAAACCCACTCACCCTTCAACAGCCCCATCTGGCCTGTGCGCAAGTCTGATGGAGAATGGAGACTGACCGTGGACTATCGTGCATTGAATGAGGTGACACCACCGCTGAGTGCTGCTGTGCCAGACATGCTGGAACTCCAGTACGAGCTGGAGTCCAAGGCAGCGAAGTGGTACGCCACTATTGACATTGCTAATGCATTTTTCTCCATTCCTCTGGCTGCAGAGTGCAGGCCTCAGTTTGCGTTCACATGGAGGGGCGTGCAGTACACCTGGAACCGACTGCCCCAGGGGTGGAAGCACAGTCCCACCATCTGCCATGGACTGATCCAGGCTGCACTGGAAAAGGGAGAGGCTCCAGAACATCTGCAGTACATCGATGACATCATTGTGTGGGGAACACGGCAATGGAAGTGTTTGAAAAAGGGGAGAAGATCATCCAGATTCTCCTGGAAGCTGGCTTTGCCATCAAGAAGAGCAAGGTCAAGGGACCTGCCCGAGAGATCCAGTTCTTAGGGTAAAGTGGCAAGATGGTCGTCGCCAGATACCCACAGAGGTAATCAACAAGATCACTGCAATGTCTCCACCAACCAGCAAGAAGGAAACACAAGCTTTCCTAGGTGCCATAGGCTTTTGGAGAATGCACATTCCTGAGTACAGCCAGATTGTGAGCCCTCTCTACCTGGTTACCCGCAAGAAGAATGATTTCCACTGGGGCCCTGAACAGCAGCAAGCCTTTGCCCAGATCAAGCAGGAGATCGCTCATGCGGTAGCCCTTGGCCCAGTGAGGACGGACCAGAGGTAAAGAATGTGCTCTACTCAGCAGCCGGGAACAATGGCCTGTCCTGGAGCCTATGGCAGAAGGTGCCGGGTGAGACTCGGGGTCGACCACTGGGATTCTGGAGCCGAAGCTACAGAGGGTCTGAAGCCAACTACACTCCCACGGAGAAGGAAATCTTGGCTGCCTATGAAGGAGTTCAAGCCGCCTCGGAGGTGATTGGTACAGAGGCGCAACTCCTCCTGGCACCCCGACTGCCTGTGCTGGGGTGGATGTTTAAAGGAAAGGTTCCCTCTACCCACCATGCCACCGACGCCACATGGAGCAAATGGATTGCCCTCATCACACAGCGCGCCCGTATTGGAAACCCAAACCGCCCTGGGATTTTGGAAGTTATTACCAACTGGCCGGAAGGTGAAAGCTTTGGTCTCATGGATGAAGAGGAGCAGGAACAAGTGACACGGGCTGAAGAAGCACCACCGTACAACCAACTGCCAGTGGAAGAGACACAGTACGCTCTTTTCACTGATGGTTCCTGTCGCATTGTAGGCCTGAACCGGAAATGGAAGGCAGCTGTATGGAGCCCCACACGACAAGTTGCACAAGCCACTGAAGGAGAAGGTGGATCGAGTCAACTTGCTGAACTCAAAGCCATTCAGTTAGCCCTGGACATTGCTGAAAGAGAGAAGTGGCCAAAGCTCTACCTCTACACTGATTCGTGGATGGTGGCCAATGCTCTGTGGGGTTGGCTGGAAAGGTGGAAAAAGGCCAACTGGCAGCGTCGGGGAAAACCAATCTGGGCTGCTGATGAGTGGAAGGACATTGCCACTCGGGTAGAGAAGCTACCTGTGAAAGTCCGCCATGTAGATGCCCATGTCCCCAAGAGCAGAGCTAATGAGGAGCACCGAAACAATAAGCAAGTAGATCAAGCTGCCAAGATAGAAGTATCAAAGATAGACTTAGACTGGCAGCACAAGGAGAGCTGTTCCTAGCTCGATGGGCCCATGATGCTTCAGGACATCAAGGCAGAGATGCCACCTATAAGTGGGCACGAGACCGAGGGGTGGATCTAACCATGGAAAGTATCTCCCAGGTTATCCATGACTGTGAGACATGTGCTGCCATCAAACAGGCCAAGCGGGTGAAGCCCCTATGGTATGGGGACGGTGGTCTAAATATAAGTATGGGGAAGCCTGGCAGATTGACTACATCACCCTTCCCCAGACCCGCCAAGGCAAGCGCTATGTGCTGACCATGGTAGAAGCCACCACTGGATGGCTGGAGACCTACCCTGTGCCCCATGCGACTGCCCGGAATACCATCCTAGGCCTTGAAAAACAAGTCCTTTGGAGACATGGCACCCCTGAGAGAATTGAGTCGGACAATGGGACCCATTTCAAGAACAGCCTTGTAAACACCTGGGCTAGAGAACATGGCATCGAATGGATATATCACATCCCTTATCATGCACCAGCTGCCGGGAAAGTTGAACGGTGCAATGGCCTGCTTAAAACCACCTTGAAGGCACTGGGTGGGGGTCCTTCAAGAACTGGGAGATTAATTTAGCAAAGGCCACATGGTTAGTGAACACCAGAGGTTCCAGCAACCGAGCAGGCCCAGCCCAGTCTGAGCCCCTGAGAACAATGGATGGGGATAAGGTTCCAGTGGTACACATGAGAGGTATGCTGGGAAAAACTGTTTGGGTTAATCCTGCCTCCAGCAAAGACAATCCCATCCGTGGGGTTGTCTTCGCTCAGGACCAGGTTGCACTTGGTGGATAATGCAAAAAGATGGACAGACCCGATGCATACCTCAAGGAGACCTTGTTTTAGGGTGAACTACACATGCCACTGTATTCGTACCCACATCTGCATGTATATATGTATATAATTAAGGTAGTGCATGTATGTATATAGTTTAGCAGTTTAAATTCAAATGTAATATGTTAGTATGGGAAAAAATTCGGGGTGGATTAATGTTGGGGGTTAGACTTGTTTATCCTTTTCACCTATAGAATTTTTTCCCAAGGGTTGCAAGGCAACTGATTGCCGGGTACTTATGAGTGCTCAGGTGAAAACAAAGCCTAGAAGCTAGCACTTGACTACACCCTTGTCTCCGGGAGTTTTCCCCGAGGGGGGGGGAGAGAAAGACGGGGGCTGGGGGGGGGCAGCTTCACTTTTGGTGTAGTCTGCGTCGGGAGCGGACGGGGCTGCCATTGCTGGTGAGTTTCTCACGGCACCACCGGGATCTGATCCTGGAGAGAGAGCTACCATCATCTGTTCGTGTGCCCGGATCCGGATTCCTCTTTTTTGCTGCCCTGCTGGAGCTGCCTCGGCTGGGCATCCTGCCCCACTGCCTCGGCATTGTTTTAGAGCTGCTGCACCGCGGGCCCGCACTGGCCTCCCTCCAGACATCCCTTGCCCTCCAGTGACCACCGACTGAGCTCCGAACTTCATCCGATCCACCAGCCCGGGATTCCCCACCGTTCCAGCTTGGTACTTTTCTTTGAAGTCCCCCAGAGACCAGACTGCCCCGGGTTTTGTGGGACCAAGCTCCGTCAAGGTCCCTGGTTCTGTTTTGCTATTAATTGCTGTAGTTGTTGTTGTTTGTTTGCCTGTTTATACCTATTAGTAAAGAACTGTTATTCCTATTCCCATATCTCTGCCTGATATAGGAGGATGAGGCTTCTGTGCACATGAGAAGAGAACAAGGTTGCTTCTTTGGGGAGCTGGGGCTGTCTAGTGTTAGTTTGTGGTGCCTATTTGCACTGTAGTGGAGATTGTATTGAGAGTTCTTTAATGTTACCACATACGCTTTGAAATTGAAGACTGTTTCTCTAAATGCAGCTTCAAATTCCAAGGAGAGTTGCCTTTTCGGCCATCTTTTACAGTCTGTGACAGACGACATATGCTGCCCAAGGGAAGTCAGGCCAATATTTTGAGTCTTGTTCCTTCTCTTCCCGATCCGTGTGATCAACATTCTGAGGTGGCTGTGTGGAGGAAAGATACAAGGGGATGCCGTTGATTACAGGCATGGTAGAAATCCTCTGTCTATAGATATGATATATCTGTATATTAGATATATTCAATGTATTATGAAGAATGTTTTAGATTAATAGTTATGTTTTATTATCTATAATTTCTTTTAAGAAATACAGTATTTATAGACTAGTAGTTTGTGTTTAAGGCCTAAATAGTTATAGATTATTATTTTTAATTAGACTGGTTTTAACTCTTTCCCTCTTCCTCTTTGTCCTTTCCCCGTCGCCTCTGTCCTGTCCTGTGCTGGGTCGAGCTGGCGGGGGGGGCGGGGCGGCATTCCGCGGGGTCCTGAGTGGGCGGCTGCGGGCCCAGGCAGTGTCTGGGAGATGCTGAGCGTGAAACTAGAGGGGCAGAGGGGCTGAGGAGGTGACACTGCAGGACAGTGATAGAGGGCTGGGGGACGAGGGGTGTGGCAGCAGAGGGCATGGGCACTGAGGTGACAGGAAGTGGACAGGCGAGGGTGGCAGTTAAGGGGACGGGATGGGTAGAAGGGATTGAGTGGGGTGAAAGGACTGTGAGGGGCTGAAGAAACTGAAGGGGGCCGGGTTTTGCCAGGGGAGGTGGGCTGAGGGGATGAGGGCCAGAGGGAGCACAGAGGGCTCTGGGATCGCAGCTCTGCAGCTGGAACCAATTGCAGAGTCACTCTTTGCCACAGCTTCCTGAAGACCTTGAGGACAGCTGGAGATGACAGGAGGCAGCAGGGGAGCTGAAGGCCACCAGCAAGAGCGTGGACAGGGAGCTGCTGCTGCCAGCCGAGAGCCGGTGAGGCCACAGGGCTGCTGAGGCAGGGTGGGGCTGAGGGTGGCGTGGGCTTTGGCCTGGCTTGGCAAACTTTTTCTTTCTAACCCTCCTGGAGGCGCTGGATTTTCCTTCCTGACTGAAGGGCAGGTGCTTGCAAGGGATGAAAGGTCTGATCCTGACTAGTCCCTTTGCTTCCCAGTTCCCGGTCTGCTGTCCCTGTCCAGGAGAGATCTGCTCTGCATGGCAAGGAAGCAAGGATGCTTTTGCCTGATTGTTTTGCCTTTCGTGGGTTTTTTATAGTTTTTTTTAATCTTTCTCAGAAAAGTGTAATAATGAATAATGTTTGTGTAAATACTAGTTATTTTTTCATTCTCTTTGGGAGGGAACCATTGAGGACTTTGGTTTGACCATGATTGAGAAGGTGGCAACCTTAATTCCAATCCATGGTCTGTGGAAAATGTATCTATGTTGCAGTCATAGAATAAAGAGGTCAGAGGGCTTTGCCTGTCACTGGAACAGAGTCCGTGTCTCTTTGTGTCCTATGCGACGGAATGGAAGAAAGGCATTTGAAGAGGGGGTGGTGGAATCCCTCTGCTTAGAGTTCTGTTTAAAGATAGATGGACTTGAAACGAGGAAGGGATAATTATGATATTTTATATTGTGGGTGCTGTTTTGTATAGAATATTTATTGTAATGTTGTTCTATTTTTGTTTAGTTCTATTTCCTACAATATAGTCATGTAGTATTTCTATTGATTAGTTTAGTTATATATTTCTCTATTTATTATAGCATGCTATGGAGATGTAATTTTGTAATTGTATCAACTGACTTTGGTTAGAGAGCTATTAGATAGGGATACTGATATTTTTGTTATTCCAGTCAGGTTTAAGCTGTGAGTAATATGTAATAAATATTAAGTTTTAGAACACCTAACTGATCTTTGTGTATATTGAGTTGTTTTAGAGTGTTGCAATAATTCAGTTTTGGTAACGAAGTTTGTATTTGTATATTTTGACAAAACGGTTGTAAAATTAATAATATCCTTTTTTAACTTAAATTGAGTCTGCATATTTCTATATTGTCGCAAGTGTAGCAATTTGAATAAATGACATTTTTTCATGTGAAATCAATTCTTGTGTATTTGTCAATCAGCAGTGCAGCTGCAACATCTGCAAGAAATTACAATGGTCAGCTGGCTGGTGTTTGTTGATTGGTGCTATCCAGGCAATGAGCAGATGGAAATGCTGGAGGATTTGGGCCATGAAAATCTCCAGCCATGCCCAGCACATGCCCACTTGCACTCAGGCTGGCCCAGGAAAGCGAGATTTGGGATGCAGCAGAAGCCAACGTTGGCTCAGAACTCGCTGCAAAGGCCTGCTGAGAAAGTGCGGACTGCACGGAGCGTCAACTCCAACCAGAGCACACCAGGGAGGACAAATCCCCCCCATGGGAGGCTCTTTTAGGAAGCGCTCCAAGTGTCCTCTGAGAGTCATCCTGGAGCCCAGAAGCAACAGGGATCTCTTGGAACCTGGGCATGGAGATTTCAGACTTGTGGCTGACAGGCAGCGCGACCCAAGAGAACATGCATTTGATCTGAGGCCTTGGAAAAGGCTTCCAAATGGAATGATAGCACTGGGATTATGGGTGTGTATTTGAATAGAAGTGTGTGATACACATGGTGGAAAATCAAGAGTTTAAGGTTTAATATAGTATATATAAAAAAAAGTAAGATGGAGATTGGGTGTTAAGTACTCTTTTTTCACCTTCTTCATGGGTTTGGGTGGTATTTTGTAACTGGGTAAGAAAATCTGCACTGTGGACCACAGGGGTTTGCTATTGGGTTAAAGTAAAAATAATTTAGGTCGTTTCATAATTGGACAGTTTGTTCTTAAAACTTGCAAAGAGAAGAGCCTTTTTCTACTTTGTAGCTAGAACTCACAATTAGTGAGAGTACTATAGATGGGAATTAAACACTGAGTGAATAGAACGATCTTCGAGCAAATGAGAAACAGTGCCTGCTGGAGCTGTGCAGGGAGGAGCCTGAGCGACCAAAGGCACTTGGCAGCAGCAGCTGCTTCCAGCCATGGCCAAAGCCTCCTTGGACCCGCCTGGTGGGCCAGCACTGCAGAGCTGCCTGCTTCAGGGTCTTTGCTGCTGCTGCCCAGCCCAGAGTGTATCTAAGCCTGTGAGCCTGGTCACCGCTGCTGCGCCTGAGCCTGCAAGCCTCAAGGTCACCTGGGCCAGCCTGGCTCTGTCAGCCTGGGGAAGGCAGGCCAGCAAAGCCAGAGAAGGGGCTGCTTTGCTGCTGCTGTGGTTCCAGCAGAGACAAGGAGGAGTCAAGGCAGTGCATGGAGTCCAGGGAGCAGCCCCTTCTCCCATGCACTCCTGGAATGGTTTGGATGGGAAGCAGTCTGCAGTGCTCATCTCCTCCAAACCCTGCCTGAGCAGACATCTTTCAGCAGCTCAGGTTGTTCAGAGCCTGTCCCAGCTGAACTGGAATGTTTCCATGGATGAGGCATTGACCACCTCCCTGGAACTGTCCTGCTGGATCCAACCTCATCATCAAAGATTTCCTCTTTTCTCTTCCAATATGAATCTCTTCCTTTTAGTTTAAAACCACCGTGACCTATTGTGACAGGCCTACTAAACTTTGTCCACCCTTGCATTTCCCATGACCAGGTTTCCTGGCAATTGCATGCCAGGTGACCCAGGGGTGGTGTCCCAGTGAGGGCTGCCATGGAAACAGTGCCCAGCCCTGCCCTTTTTCTCTGCCTGAGCTGGCCTTTGGCAGCTGGTCCCAGGTGAGTGAAGGGGAGACAGGATGGGGTTGGGGATGTTGGAGCAAGGTTGTCCACACTGGGTCAGACCTAAGGCAAGCTTCTCTGAGCAGGCCAGACTTGCTTAGGAGATACTGGATCAAATTACACAGACAGTGCAATCACTTCTGCTCTGAAAGAGTAAAATACCCTTGAAACTGGAATACATACTTTTAGAGATATGTTATAATTATATTTCACTCTGCCAAAAAGCAGAGTGAAATAAGCACACACAGAAATGACATGCTTCTTATCTTTGCTAGATGTCTTGCAGCAGCAGCAGCAGTAAAGAAGCAGAAAATAAGTGATTTCCTCCTGGGGTTCTGAGTAACTTCTGTGAGGGAGGCGGTGAGTCCTCTGGCTCTCTTCGGGCTTGTCCTACTTGGATGCTGCTTTCTGCCACACCCTCCTTACTTGGACCTTACAGTTGCTGCTTCAGATAATCTTTTCAGTTAGGACTGGGACAAAGTGAGGTCCAACTTAATGTTGTGTGTCTCCCTGTGGGTGACTCCAAGCTGGATTTGTGGACAAAGAAGTAACTCTTCCTTCTAGTTACAGTCTCTAAGCTGGAAGGCTGGACTGTGAGAATTGCTTTTTTTCCTTCTTTAATACTTTGTGAATTGTCATGCCAATGGTTGTGTATGACCACAATTAAGGGATTTATTTCTTTTGCCTAGGTTGTTCTTAGCTTGGGCGGTAGACTTGTTCTCCATTTTGAAAATGCTGCTCAAAAACACAATGAATGTGTGCACTGGCTTTGTTGCCTTTTTGTTCTTTTCATAGTATCTCTCTCTTAGGCATATTGGCCGAAGCAAGAAGCTTTGAGCATGGATGTGGGTGCAGAAGCCATCTGTGCTCTTCTTACGTGTGTCTTTTTAAATTACACAGACTTTTTTCTGAATCGTAGAAGGATGTTTGCTGGCAAGCAGCGTTGTGCTGCAGACCACAAAGGAGTGGGTGCGTGCTCTGCTAGGCAGAGCGCAGTGAAGGTAATTTCAAAGGACTACATGGTTACCTTTGTATGCTTCAGTGAAGTGAATCAGATTTGGAAAAGGAGAGTGACATAACCAGAGCTTGACAAGCCTCTTCTCTGTTTTCAGGGCTCTTGCAAGCAGCAGGAGGACAGAAGATGATGATTCTCCTTGGGATTCTGAGGTACATTTTCTGAAGGAGACAGTGAGGTCCTCTGACACTGGCTTCTGGGCTCATTTTCCTTTGATGCCACACACTCATACTTTAGACCTTGACATTCTGCTGCTGCAGACACGCTGTTCAGATGGGACTAGGACAGGTGAGGTCAGTCTAATGTCCTGGGCCTCCTTGCTGACTGATGTCCAGCCTAGATTTTCAGTAAGGATGATGTAGTAAAACTCTGTGATTGTTAAGTCCTATGAAAAGTATTCAAGGCTGACATTGTGGGATTCATTTTTCATCAACATCTCTCTTCTGCACATGCATTATGTCACTGGGTTCCATATGGCCTAAGTCTAAGATTTATTTGTTTACATTTCTGGGGGCATGGCAGTGTACTGGTCCCATTTTGAAACCCTACTGAATGAGAATGCTGAATGTGCTTGCTGTGTTTGCCCTTTTTTGTCTTTCCTTCACCTGATCCTCTTGTTAAGCCTCTTGCTGGCACAGCCTTTGAATGTGGAAGTGAGTGGAGAAGCAGCTGTGCCTGTTCTCAGTATGTTCTTAAATTACGCAGACTGCATTCTGAAGGTGAATGGAAAGTGTCGACTGTCTGTGTCGCTTCCTGCTGCAACAGCAACAAGTTGGATGCACGCTCTGCTGCAGTGGCAGACGCAAAGGTAATTTCAGAGGGACTGAATGGTTACCTTTGTAGGCCTCTCTGAGTTGAAGCAGGTAAGAAAGCAGAGTGAAATAAACACTCATAGCTGATTATGTGCTTATCTACTTAGGGGTCTTGAAACCAGCATGGAGAGAAATGAAAAAGAAGACAGAGCTTGCAACCAGCAGGGCGAGAAGCAAAAGAAGACGATTTTCCCTGGGATTCTAAGGTGGTTCTCTGAGGAAGACTGGGGTCCTCTGACTCACCTGCTTCTGGATCATTTTCCTTTGCTGCTGCTTCTGCCACACGGCATAACTTGGACCTTGACTTGCTTCGCTTTCAGAAGCTGTTCAGATGGACTGGGACAAAGTGAGGTCACCTAAATTCCGACCTCTTAAGCTGACATCATGTGGGATTTCTAGGACAAGAGTATAACTTCCTTTTGTACGGTCCTCTGAATGCTAGAGGCTGGCTTTGTGAGAATTGATTTTTCACTCACAACATCTCTTCTGTGCATCCAGTCAATGTCAAGAGTTGTGGATGATTCAGTTTAGAGACTCTATTCTTCTGCTAGGTTCTCTCAAGCTTGGACATTAGACTTGTTGTTGTTTGAAAGATTTCCTCAAGAGAGAAGCCAAACGCGCTGTGTTTGCCCTTTTTGGTTCTTTCCTACCTGATCCCTCTTGTTAGGCCTCTTGGCTGAAGCAGAAGCTTTGAGGGTGGAAGGTGGTGTGGAAGCAGCCTGTGCAGTTCTCAATCTGTCTTTTAAATGACGCAGACGATTCTGAAGGTCCAGGAAGTGCCGGCCGATGTGCAGCTTCCTGCTGCAGCCTGAAACAGTTGTGGGTGTGAGCCTTGCTACAGAGAGGCGCGCAAAGGTAGTTTCAGAGGGACTACATGGTTACCTTTGTAGGCCCTCTGGAGTGAAGCAGTTTTGGAAAAGCAAAGTGAAAGAACGCTTCACAGCAGCAATCTCTTTTATTTTTATCTCTATTATCAGCTGTAAGAGCAAACAGGAAGGACATTATCTCCTCTTCTGAGAATCAGGTAGTTAGCTCTTGCTACAAGCTCTTACACACTGCCCTTGGCGAATCCCATTTCTTTCGATGTTGCTTGAAGGGTTGATGCTGCAGTCCTGTGAGGATTTGTTTCCCAACTGTTTCCCTTTTTCTTGTTGCTGGCTTCCTACATACAGGGAGATATTCAGCTAAGGTTGCTTCTCAACTCAGACAGATTCTGAGCAGGATGAACAGGTGACTCTTAGAGACAGAAGAAAATCTAAAATAGAACCTATCAGTGAAGCACATGTGTTCTTGCTAGTGAGTTCATTTGAACAGTGCTGAGAAGAGGTAATTATCTGGACCTGACGTGTATTTTGGACCTAATTTCATATGTTTTGAATGAGAAGGGCTGCAAAAAGAGGCTACATGAAGTCCATTTAGTTTCATTTAGAACACTTTAGGCATGATATGGAGTTGTAAAGTCACTTTAGAAGGAATTTCTAATATGTTGGAATAGTCAACTGTCCTGGTTCTGGAGGGTTAATTTTTGCAGTAGCAGGAGGGGGCATGGCCAGGGCCCTGAGGTTTTCTTCTCTACCACGTCAGGTCATTGATGGAGGACAAGGGTGGAGGAAGTGGGGCTGCGGGGCGTGGGAGGGGGTGCGTGAATGGGAAGAAAGGAGTCTATTTCCTTGTGGTTGAATACTGTGGCAGGAAGTGGTTGGGTAAACTCAGTTTGAGCATTTTGCATATGAATCTCTTCTTTCTCTCTTGAACACTCTTCTTTATGAATATTGTTGCTGTTACGTTTTTCTCATCTCATTGCTGTTTCCAGAAATTGTTCTTGACTGAACACATGACCTTTACCTTTATGTGTAGTTTCCTTGCTGTCCAGGGGTGAGGGGAAAGGGAAGAAGGGAGCAAGAGCAGAGTGGGGTTTGGAGAGGTCTAAGTGGGAGAATGAATTTGGGAGACACCATTCCTAAACAGACCAGAGCGGCCACAAGTGTGTTCAGAAACTTGAGAGAGGAGAGGTGTTGTGCCAGTCTTTAGGACAACACTAGGAATATGGTGGGAAAGGCTTGGCTATAAAAAGATGAAGAAGTAAACAGGTTTTGAAAGTTAACATCAGAGTCAAAGCACTTTACTTTTCTTAAATATAGAAAGCTTTCTCCTGGGGGTTGTTCTTGTGGTTTGACAGCTCAAGGACCTGAAAGAACCTCTTCACAAGAAGGATTATTATGCTGAGTCAGGGAAGAATGCCCCTAGAAGGAGAAGAGGTCATAAAAATTTTGAGGAACATGCAGAGACCACCTGGCTAAACCTTTGGATTCTTTGCTGGCAGCTATCCTCCAGCTGGAAGAACGCATTCATGGTAAGACAGTGGAGCAAGGCTTCACTTGATGTGATTCTGTGAAAACACAGGATGTTGTCTTTGCATCCCAGTGAGATACTGATGCATGATTTTCAAAGATGCTTTGTTGTTAGAGATGAGATTCTTTCCTACTGTTTCCTTTGGGATTTGTTTCTCTTGTGGACTTCTGTGATAAGGCCTGTACTTCTTTTTCAGGCTGGAAATGAAATGGCAAGGCTGGAAGACACAGTCCAGCAACAACCAAGACTATTGAAGTTAGAGGCATCCAGGAAATCTCTTACCTCAGTAGCTACTCAGAGCCTTCCCTGTTCATGACCCACAGAGCCTAGTTCCATATTCAGTGAAAAATGTTTAAATTTTTCAGGTTTTTCTAGAGAGAGTCTAGGAGAAGATAGAACCATATGAGCAATAAGTGACAGACCCAATCAATTCTGAAGAATGGGTGTGGGGGTACATGTTGGAGAGAAGACATACATGGTGTTTGGGAAGTTTGTACATTCCTAGTGCTTAGCCAGTGGGAAAGGAGGAGGGCAACATGCAGTTGGGAGGTTTAGGGATAAAAGGAGGCTGGATTCTCCAAAAACTTGAGAGATCCAGGGGTATGGACCACTTAGGCTCCCTTTATTCAAATAAAGTTGATTTTTGCAGGACTCTTCGTGGACACAATCTTTGGCACCGTATTTCCAAACACATCAATCAAACTGTTTGGAGGAAGTTTGCAAGTGAGCCAATTCCTGAGGCTGGGTCACCTGCAGGTGTTTCTGCATTTTGGGTGTTTTTTGTTTCCATGAGATTTTTTTGGTGAAATTTAGCAATTTTTGTTTCTAGTGATCACTATTGTGATTACTTACCGATTTTTTTGTCCTGTTATTACTGTTATTTTGTTACTGTTCTGTTGCTGTTTCCACTTGTCAATAATTGTTGTCTATTCACTTATATCTACTTTTATTTTTCCTTATGGATGGAAGGATGGACTGGAACTAAGGGAGGTAACTCATTTGAGAGTGTCACTCTTTAACTGTCTTAAACAAGGCTTATTTTTAGACTATCTGGGAGATGGTTAATTGATATTTGTTCTTGGTAGAGAGCTTTTTCTTAATGCCAGTAAGACTTTGTCTGCGCAGCCAACAAAACTCAAGAAGTAATAGAAGTTTTTGTTAAAGGAAGTTCTACTCAGATTTGGGTACCATTAGGCCTGTCTTCAGAAGAGGATTTAATTCCGTGGCTGAACAGGTTCAATTTTTATACAAAGTGTTATGGGAGTTACTGGAATTTCCACTCCTTAGAGACCACAGTCCAGTGGAAAAGTAGAAAGGATGAGCTGAAACTTGAAATGGCAATATGTAAGATTTGTAGAAAAGTTCACTAAGATAGCCTCAGGCTTTTCTTTAACCTTTTAAGAAATAGAATATGGCTAGATCTAAGGAAGATTAAGTCCTTCTGAAATATTTAAGGCAGGGCTCTATCAAAACTATCTCAGGAGAAAGGCCATGTGATAGAAATAGTAATTTAAGAGAGTATGTATTATTTTGGGAAAAGAGCTCTCAGTTTTGCATAGCTTGTTTGTTTAGCATCCTTAACAATCTTGGACATTCAGGGCATCCTCATCAGCCAGGATTATGGTATACATCCACATGTGGAATAATGAATCACTTAAGGAAAAGTGGGAAGGACCATTCCAAGTTCTCCTGACTGCTAAATGGCTGTGAAAACTGCTGGCTGAGACTTCTGGATTCCCTACACCTGGACAAAAGCAGTCCCAAATAACTCACTGGAACACTTCACTGGATTTCAGCAGACAGCAAATACTTTAAGATAAATTGAAACAAAACATTTAATAAATTTGCTTGGATAAGTTAATTTTTTTGATGTTAGAGAGTGTATGGTAGTGTTTGTCTGCAATGAAAAGGTTAATGAAGATCATATTTCTATACTCTGTAGAATAGTAGCTGAAAAGGATGGAGCTTCCTCTGGAGAAACTGGGAATCTTGGACTAGGTTTAGTTCAAGGGCTTGGCAAAATGTGCATTGGAGCATATCAGCACTGTATCACTATGACTGAGTCAGTGAGGCAGAGAGTTCCCCCAGGAATTACAACAGGCTGCAGAGACCAAATCGGCTCAACAAAATTCTGCAGGAAATTGGGGATGAGTCACTGATGGATTGGCTACACTACTTGAGCCTTAATCTGTATTAACAATTATCACAATCTATATCCAATTTGTTTAGGTCAGTTCAGTGTCAGACATCAATGAAAGTAATAGATGGAATTAAGAGAGAAAACCTCTCTCCTTCCCAAAAGGGGAATTGGCAATAATGCCAATTATATCCTCAGGAACATCAGGAATATCATCAATTGAAAAAGCAATGCTGGAATAGGAGCACTAGAAGTACCTCTTGGTAGGATTGGCTTTATTCAATAGCTAACAGATTTAGATGGCTTAGAAAATTCTTATCCATGTTTGGAATTTTTGCAGCTTGAATAAAACTTTCATCTCAGTTTCAAGAAAAAAATAAAAGAATAACTAAAAAGTACTTAAATATTCAGTTCTTTATAAAAAATGGGCTGAAAGTGGAAGAAAGTACATTTGTGCCGAGTCAGTAAACTCCTACACATGGACTTTAAAAGTTTGTAGTATTTAATAACTGCAACTATCTAGATCTCGACTATTTCTATTAATTTAATAACTGCAACTTCTAGATGGAGACTACTTAACTGGAAAGCCTTCTATTTCATTCTTTTTCAGTAGTTAAGAGCATGTGTCATAGCTGCTCTGGAAGACTGTTTATACAGAAACTGTAAAAACACATAGAGGTCAAAGTATTGGGAATTTTGGAAGTTTTCACGTCATCTTTAAATGCAACACTTTACTTTCTCCTCTGCATGGCTGCTTGGCTGCAGGGCTGTGTCTCCTTTTAGTTCATAGGGGGAATAGAAAAGCATTGCTGTCTAATGCTGCATAATGTTTGGTAAGAGCATTGCCAAGAGGACTCTAGAGAGAGAAGGGTCTCTAGAAGAGACTCATTATGGTTCAATTGCTGCTAACTGATGTCTTCTCTGTTGTGTGAACACTTGATATGTTCCATTTCCTTTGTGTGGAAATAGTTCTATGCAGGAGTTAAGAAAATGGAGTTAAGTTTTGGATTTTCGTATTCCAGCAGCATCTTAGGTTAGGATAACAGTGAAGGGACGTTGTCACGGATTCAAAACTCAGTTAAGTTTATTTTTATTTTATTTTTTTCAAACTGCAAAGGAAATCTTATTTCAGAGAGATTAGGACAGTTTTCTGGAAGAGAGAGCAAGCTTAAGACAGGGCAAATTCTCTTCCAACTGATATCTCCTGTTTTAACTGTCCATTGAAATAGTCCATCTGAGGTACGCCTAGCTGGCACACTATCTGCTTTGAGCTTGGTCTCCAAATCTATAAATTGTTTCCTCAATGATAGAACAACAACCAAATTCTTAAGAAGGAATTCAAAAAAAGTAAAGCTGAGACAGCAGACAGATTGTGTGATACAACCTTGTCATCATCTAATGATGAAAATGACTTATGATAGATCATTTCTAAAGAGTTTTAGCTGCAGCATTTAAACAGAGCTTCAAATACCCCTTCAGACTTCTTCTGTGGTGCTCTTATCTCCATGGTGGTTCTGGGTTTTGTCTTTTTTGGCAATCCCCTCTCCCTCCTAGCCAAGTGCCGTTTTCTCAAGCCATCCAACAGGAGACCTGTTGCTGTAGAGCTGCCATTCTCTTCAAACATGACCATTTTATTTTCATTTCAACGAATTTTCTTGGCTAGAGATTTTAAAGTTAATGCTTTAACTGTAAACATTAGGAAATTCAAAACGAAAAAGATGTATATTTTATACAAATATTTATTTCAAAGTAGTGCTGATTTGCTGGTCAAGAAAGGATACAGGCTTCAAGTGACTGCGGAGGAAGGCTGCTTTATGAAGACAACTTGACACATGCAGAGTTTGAGCTTAACACACATTATGGCTTTGACTCAAGTCTTATTTTGAGGTTTGGGGGCTTGTGCTGTTCCAATGGGTTCTCATTGTTAAATTCATAGTGCAGCACCGCATTTCTATGGCTATATTTAACTAGTATTTTATGTAAAGCAGATTTCACTGTGTTAGCCATGTTAGATTTGGTCTTAATTGTGGGAACTGCTTGTAAACAACGTGTTCACCGCGCTGGGGTCGTGAGCCAACTGGCCACCTTTAGAAAACCAACAGGAGCAGAGGGCGGCAGCTCCACGCTGAGCTGCGTCAGCGGATACAGGCAGAGCCGCGCGCGGACTCATGTTGCAGGTGAGCACCTGGGCTCCAAGGGTCCGTTGGGATCCTTTCTTGTTCTGTATTTTTTTGCTTTTTCCTAGCTTTTTCTGCTTTCCTGACTGTCTGTCCCTGGCTAGTAAATCAAATAAAGTGAGTTAGTCATTTTGGCTATCAGCATTTGACCTCGGTTTGTCTTTAATCTGTTTGGTGCTATTTCCAATATTCATTGCACATCCCTTGTGTCTCATGGTTTAGGACACATTTCCTGCGATCAGGACATTGAGATCTTTCTCTTGCTAGTATTTCCCATCTTCAATAAACTGATTTACCAACTGTGTGTGCTGTCTTGTTCACATCATGATCCAAATACAGTGTCAAGCCATTCAATGACATACCTGTATTCCAGTGTAATTTATGCAAGGGAGTAAATGTTTTCCAACTTATTCTTGTAGATTAAGAAACACAGAGGGATTAAGCTATTCTATGCCAATAAAAGCACATGGGAACTAGCATATTAAAGTGAATCTGTTTGCCTCTTTCCCAACTGCACGTGATGCTCCCTCATCACTAAAATATGAACGATGTATAGATCTCATTTCCTCCTACGTTTCCAACAAGTAGACAAGATACCGACTTTGATGCTTGTTTTTAGGCCTTGAAAGCTTTCTATAAGGGAAATTACCTATTTACTGGCATTTAGACAGAAACAGAATGGTTTAGGTGGAAGGGGTCTGGAGGGTACCGTTCAACCTCCTGCCTCAGGCAAGACCATTATCGAACCATTGCCATGACATGCTAGACACTTTTCAGTACCTCCAAAGATGGGTTCCTACAACCCAGCAACTCTGTGCAGCGTCACAAAGAAAAAGTGTTTCCTGATGTTCAAAGGGAAACCTCTGGATTCGTTTGTTCCTTGCCTTCTGTAGCCTGCACATGAAATAGATGACTTGGCTCATTTTCTTGTTCTTCTGCCACGGTGCAGAGACTTTGCATCTTGTCTTTGTTTGAATCTTCATGAGGTTTGCGCTGTCTAGCCATCTCCTCCTGTTCGAGATCCAGCCTGGAGAAGCACCTGATATATTCCTGGTGAACCATTACTGTGGTTATGATGTTTAAATTTTGAATTGACTCACATGGGGAAGCATTTAACAATCTGTAGGCAAGTTAATCAATGACACCAATGGCCATCTTGGTCAGTGTTGAGCGATGTCTGTGAGTTTAGAGAATTAATGCCTGACGTCTGAGTAAATAGAAAAATAAGCATGAAAATCAGGAGCTAGGGTACATATAGAACACTATAAGGGGAATTGAACAGCTGGGAGAACGAGTTTTAGTTACAGGAGAATCGATGAGAGCTGGTGTAACTCAACCTGCTCAATGCAGTAAAACAAGGACGAGCTTCAAGGCTCCACAGATATCAATGGTCAGCCTAACCAACCTCACATGCCCAGATGGGACAGGTGCTAGAGGCAATATTCTTTTCCAGCATTCTCCTGTGTCTTCAATTTGGTTTTGTTTTGTTGGGTTTTTACAGAGGAAGAAAATGAGGAAATTCACTTTGTTAGATAGATTCAATTGTGAGATGCCATATGTTCTGTTGCTAGAAGATTGACACCATATAATCGACTCGAGAGTTGATGCAGTGGCACTTCTCTAGGCCATTTGCAGTCAATGGGCCTTTTCCTCAAAGTGAAGTCACGTTCGATCAGTTCAAATGTAGAAGTATGTGAAATCCTATGCGTAAATTAGGGTGAAGGCAACATAAAAATGTGCATAGTTTGTATATTCTGGTTAAGGGAAGAAGGAGACGCTGGTCTTGATGGCTCGCAGAGGAGGTCATGCTTGCGATGAGACGTGCATTTTGGATTAATTGAGGTGTGATTGACTTTGTTGTCAGTTTTAATTTTGTTGGATCAGTCAGTGCTTTGTTAGATCTGTTTGTGCAGGTGTTTTAATTGGAGGGAGGTTTTTCATGAAGAGTCAACAGTAATAATTTGCTTCATTTAACACTGTGAATGTTTTAATCAGGAGAGGTGGAGTTAAATGGCTGACAGCTCGGAACATATATGACAAGAAATGTCATGCATACGGAATTAGATTTTATGCTTGGTGAACAGATAGCTTGCTTCACCTTTAGTGCCTGATCAATGTCCCTGGCGAGTCTGTTGTGTGTGACTTTTTTTGAATGGGATCCCTATGGCTCTATTGGACCTCTCTTGATTTCATTGGTTTTTTTAGTTTTTGGCAGCTCTTCATTAGTCTGTAATTCTGATGGTACTTGGATCTGCTTCCTCTTTTCCCTAAATGTAAATGGATATAGGAGCGAAATCCAGCGTTGAGTGGTTTTTCTTTAGCATGTTGGTCAGAGGTGATTGTTGTGGCAGTGGGTTGGGACTTCACGCTGAGAAAGACCCTAGGCAGAGTGAGCATGATCAGCCAGGTCTTCGTAGCGAGAGAGGAGAATCCTGGTACAAAATCCTTGCATTGTACCAGTAATAAAAATAGAGACAGACCGTAATAGAGGAACAGAAGTTAGAATCCTCAGCGTTTGAAGTTTTGATTTTCTGCTGTGTTTGTTGAGTTACACTGATGGCGTATTTTGGGGCTGCAGAGCTGAGGTAGCAAGGCTATTTGAGATCCTCACGCTGTAGCTGCAGGAGGGAGGCATATTTCTGATTGTTTTGCTTTGAAGAAGAATCATGTTGCAAGGAGGCAACTTCTCTCTTGTGGAGTTACAGTCTAAGTGTGACAAGAGAAAACACATGAAATGACATTTTTGTTCTGAAAGTCTGGCTGTTTGTCTCTCAGGAAACAAGAAGAATAGCCATCAGCGATCGCAATATTGTTCTGGTGCGAGACTTTCTTTAGTCTGCAGCTCGTGGAGTTGAGTCAGATCAGAGACCCGCTATTGTTTGGAGTGACAGCAAAGGTATTCCTATATATTCTGACAGGAGAATACTTTTAAGGTCATGGAAATCCATTGCATTGTTTTGAATGTTCTCTCATGTTGTACTTGACAGCTAGTTGGAATTTATTTTTTTTAGAACTCTCAAAAGCAAAATGTGTCTTGTTTGAAAGCTGAAAGACAGATATGGCTCCTTAGCAAAAAAAAAGGGCTTTCAACCTGCAATATTCTGAATATCATTATTTTTAAAAATCTTCGTGTTTGGAAATTTCCACGTCATGATTTTTTATTATATGATCTGGTAGTACAGTTCATCTGCTGCTGACTAGTAGCATTCTGAAACTTGATAGAAACAAAGAGCATGAATTTTTAGGATGAAGCTGAGGAAATTGATGAGGTTAGTAGTGTATGATATAGAAAAGGCCATCTTCCATCATTCAGTCTGCTGCAGGACTTCCTATTGGTGGCCAAGCCAGCTGTAAGCTGTCCTTTGCTGCAAATGGCAATATCACAAGATCTTTTTTTATTTGAAGTTTTTATTCCTTTTAATTCCCTTATATTATTATAATAGTGACATTCTCTGTCTTGTGCTTGGTGGGATGTCTGTTGGGAGACTTCTTTCCATGGCAGTACTTGATTAACCGTTTGGCAATTGGTTTAAGCAGCCTGTATCTGACTGAGCTCCACAGCCTTATCTCGTCCTGCCATGATGGCATGGGGGAAGGATATTCCAAGAGGAAAAAGCTAGAAAAAGACAATGGTTGATCGATAAAGCACAGTTTAACAGGCTAAAGCAAGTAGCTTTGTGAACACAAGTCAAAGCAGAAAAAAAGATATTCATCTCACTGGTTTCCAATGGCAGGCAGGTGTTCAGCTGTCTTCAGGAAAAGAGGCGCTCCATTCACACATATACGGTGACTTGGTGAAGCCAACACACATCAATTCCAACATGTCTCTCCATCTTATTCTCTCCCAGTTTATCGTGAAGCTATGACATCTATGTCTGGACATATCCTTTGGGTGTCAGTTGGGTTAGCGTCACGTGTGTCCTCTCTTGACTCCTGGCACACCAACCACTCTCGTAAATGGGGATAAGTAAGCAGAAAGATCTACCTGGAGCTGTGTGGCGTCGGCTTTCAGAGTAATAATAACAGTGCCTGTGTTATCAATACTGTTGCAAGGCATCTGTGTCCAAACACAGCCCCATAACAAATTATGTTGGAGAAAATTAACTTATCCATCTTCTAAGCAAAGCAGCACACATGGTGAAGATCGAAAATACAAGCTGAATAAAAAGATACTGAAGTATATAATTGAGTCAGATTAATTCTGTGTTTTACCCCAACACAGAAGACATATGCCCTGTCAAAGATGCTGCCTTCCTGCAGCTTCTCTTTTCTATGAGACAATGTCCTCTGAGGATTCTCTGTCCTCAAATTGGTTTCACATTGTCGTCCCTATTCTGTCTTTCTACTATCAAAAACAACAACAAAAGGCTATTACTCCCTGGGTAGCTTGGAATAGATAAGATATTAGTTTGGCATATCAGACCTAGCAGTCTAGTTTCACATACAAAGTGGGGTTGTCAGAAATTAGCCAGGCTGAGATCTAATCTTAATCTGACACTCTCAAGAACAAAAGTTGAGGTCTACTGAGCCATATGAACTCGAAACCAAAAGGCCAGAAAATCATGTCAGACTCTCGTGATGTGATGGCTGACTCATATTCTTAAGGGCCCTTCATGAGACGAAGCGATCTTTTAAGGAGATTTAGCTATTTCATCAATAATTCTTGTCACTCCTTATGAAGATCAGAATCAAACTTGGATGCTGTGCAGGGCGAGTGATACAATTCTCTTTTCATTTCGAATGAGATGTGGTAAGTAAAATACTATCCTTTCCGAAAGTGTGTATCCTTATCAAGTCATAGTCAATAGAGTTTTTATTTCTGTGTCAATTGTTGTATATTTTGTTTATTCATAGTGGATTGCTTCTCTTATGAGAAAAAGAAAGGGTGTGATTTTAAATTGTATAATTGTTCGAACACATATTACTTTTAAAAGATACAATAAACTTTAATAGCAACAGAAGCATGTTTCTAGAATTCTTTTTTTGTGTGACGTGGTGGTTGGCCAGGTAGAGTTAATTTCTTTCACAGTGGCTCCCATGGTGAATAACTGGATAAGAAAAAAAATTGGGGTATATTCTCTTGCTCTGTTTGTGCTTAGGACACGCCCAGATGTGGGTTAGCTTTTTCTGGTTTTTTTATTTTCACTATAGAATTTTTTTTTTCCAAGAGTTTCCAGGCCACTAACACGAGTACTTACAGTGCTCAGGAACCAGGATGGAGCTGCACTTGGTACACCCGTTTGTGTCTGTAGTTTCTCTGGAAAAAAAAGGCTGGGGTGACGCTTCACTTTGGTGTGGCTCTGCATCGGAGAGACCAGGAAAAAAGTGTGAGTTAACCATTTTCAACTGGACACCAAAACCTGCGGGTGTTGATTCCTGAGAAGGCTTACCCTCATTCTGCTCGTTGTGCCCCAGAAAACCTGAGTTCATCCTTTTGCTGCCCTGCTGGAGCTGGCCAGCCTGTCCCCCTGCGCTGATTTGAGGGTTTGCACCGCGGCCCCAGAACCTGCCGGACATCCCTGCCTCATGACACACCGACGGAGCCTGGAATTTTATCAACACCAGCCTGGGTCTACACGTTCACGGTGCTTTGTTATTTCAGAGTCCCAGACAGATGCCCGGTTTTGTGAAAACCAGCCCAAAAGCCACACTCTGGAGCCTGACTCACGTGTTTGGATTCTTGCAGCTGCACCGGGCACTTCAGCCCCTCATGCTCCAGCTGGCAGTGCTGGCTGTGCAGCATCAACGGCCTCCAGCTCAGTGCAGAATGCACCTGCAGGAGAGGAATCACCCCAGCTGGATCTTGGCCTGGAAGTTGAGAAGCTGATCCGGGAGATCAGGAGCTCCCTGCCTGAAAGGTCTCCCTGTGCTCAGGTAACCCCATTGGATGGGAATGAAAGAGGCTGGACTGAGAGTTTTGAATGTTGTTACATGGCTGAGAAGCAAAGGTTTCTTGAATTTAATTCTTTTCATTCTTATTTAGTTATCTAATTGGATGTTGTTACATGGTTGAGAAGCAAAGGATCCTTGAATTTAATTCTTTTCATTCCTTTTTAATTATCTAATTGGACATTGTAACATGGCTGAGAAGCAAAGGATTCTTGAATTTAATTATTTCCATTCTTATTTAGTTATCTATTTATTCTTGATCAAGCAAGATTTCCAAAAGAAAAGGGAATGAAAAAGTCTTCCCCCAAAGTGAGGATGAGAGATGTGAGCCTGTGCTGGCCACCTTGGTTGTTCCTTTTCCTTGGGAAGAATGCCTCGTGCAGGGGCATTTGTGGTGCTGCTGTGTAGGTTCTAACAGGCTTTGTTGGGTGGGAAAGAAGAGAAGAGTGTTTGGAGAATTGCCACTGAAGGCAAAGTGTCCTGTGCAGGGAGGGGCACGTGAGAGGTGTCTCTGTTGCAGCAGCAGATGTGGGCTCTGCCTCTTTTGGGTTGGAAGGCCAAGGCAAAGCCAGGGCTGGGCTGCAGCTGCTGCTGCTGCTGCTGTGTGAGCCCTGCCGTGCGTGTGGGCGCTGCCAGAGCCGTGTGTGGGGATGGGCTGGAGCTGCAGCTTCCTTGTCCTTTTGTTTGACAGATTCAGTCTTTGGATTAGAAATCTTGTTTTTCTTAACTCTTACCTCTTCCCAGACTTGCCTGGAGGGTGAGTGCTGGCACAGCCCTTTTTGTAGATTATTAGTTGTGTTGGCCAAAGAATGTCTCTCTTCCTCTTGCTGTGCAGACCCATTGCCTACAGTACATTTGTGATTGAGGAAGGGCAGAGTCAAGGTGGGGAGTGGGATTTTCTGGATTTAGCAATCTCTTATTCTCAAGTGGAATGTCTTTTGTCTTTTTTAAACTCACACATAGCAGTTTGCAAAAGCATTTTATTCCATAATGAAAGGAAACTTTGCAGGCTCTGAACCATCTTTAGAATCTTTATGATTCTGATGGACAGGCTATTGAAGAAGAGATGAATATTCTGCAGTTGGTCATAGTGAAATATCTTTCTGTCCAAAGGTAATTTGCAGGTGCCTAATCTTGGGAATTTCCTTCCTCAGTGGAATAGAAACACTACTTGGTTGTCTGACTTTTCATGTCTTTTGGGTTGGTTTTCTTTCCTACCCTCCAAATTCACAGATTTTTGGCACTGGGAAATGTGATCCTGGAAATACCCCAGGTCCATCAGTGTTTGCCTGGGTCCTACATACGGGGCAGCAGCAGAGGGCTCCAGAAAGCAGCACCTTGTGATGGAGTGTCTGAGCGGTTGGGTGGGGCTGGTGAGACTCCCAGGCAGAAATGTGAGCTTTGCGTGTGCGTTTGCAGCACACAGCCCTGGGCAGTGCTGGGAGCGAGCTCTGCCCTTGCTGACAGCCACGTTGGCAACAAGGAGAGCCCCTGGCTTTGTGCTGGCTGATTTCTTACAGCTCGTGGCAAAAGCCAGGGTCAGAGCGTGAGGGCACGTCCCCTCGCTTGGTGTCTTCTGCTTTTCTGCATTCCTGTTTTGCCTCAAAGGTCATTTTGTAAGAGCTTCAGTTTTGCCTTGGCCACCCAAATCCTGAGTTTAAAACGCTTGTCATGTGAACCGTGTGGGCAGTGTTCCCCTCCTGTTACAGGGCCTTTGGGCATGGAGAGAAGAACAGTTCCTGTATCCCTGATGTGATTCCAAGAAAATCCTGAGTGATCTTTGGGTTCCTTTCCTCTGTTTTTCCTTCAAGGGGAATATTAATGTTGCCCCTGAGCCTTCAGGAGAGGACACCATGAACAGGGCTGCAGCCGAGGAAGCTTCATCTGGCACCGAGAGCTGCGGGAACAGTTCCCCAGAGCCCGAGGAGCCTGGTAAGGAGAGAGCCCCCATGGGTTTAGAGAGGTGTGAGACGGCTGCTCTGAGCCTGCCTGTGACAGGAAGGGAGATCAGAAGAGTTGAGTTCTTGTCTGGGGGGCTGGTGCTTCCTGCTGCCTTTAGTTCCAATCCTGCCCTGGCACAGGCTCCCCGAGCCCTGCCCTCCACACTTCTCCAAAGGCTCTGACACTGAGTCCTCTGCTGTGGCAAGAGAGCAGGGACTAAACCTGTCCTTGTGGGAGTTGTGTCACCAACCTGCGTGTCCCACTTTGGTTCATAACTGAGCTCCCAGCACCCTTCAGCTTCAGCCATTTCAGCGAGGGCTGAGGCCTCTCTGTCAGCACAGAGAAAGAACAAGGCTGGGCTTCTTTGGGGGAGCTGGGGCTGTCTGTGTTTCAAGCTCTCGTGGTGCCATTTGCACTGTGAGTGCTGAGACTTTATTGAGGTACTTGAATGCTTTACACAGCTTTGGAAACTTGGAAGGATCCCTGTTCTCTAAAGTGCAGGCTTTCAAATTCCCAAGTGAGAGTCTGCCTTTCAGGCCATCTTTTACAGTCTGTGACAGAAGGACAATTGCTGCCCAAGGGAAACGTGCACACGGGCCAATATTGAGTCAGTGTTCTCTTCTCTTCCCAGATCCCGTGTGATCAACGTCTCCTGGAGGGGTGCCCTGTGTGGCAGGAAGAGACAGAGGGAGAGCCTGTGACTACCAGGCAGGTAGAATCCCTCTGTCTATAGATAGATATATCTGTATATAGATATATCTCTGTATATAATGTATATAGACTAATGTTTAGAATTAAGTAGTTATGTTTATCTATCTATATAATTTTTATTTATAGAAATACAGTATATTTATAGATCTATAGTTGTGTTTATAGGCCTAAATAGTTATAGATTATTATCTGTAAAATTAGACTAGTTTTTAACCTCTTTCCCTCTCTCTCTTTGTCCTTTTCCCCCTGTGCCCCCTCTGTCCCTGTTCCTGTGCTGGGTCCGAGCTGGCGGCGGGGCCGGGCGGGGCAGCAGTTCCAGCCCCGGGGGTCCCTGGAGTGGTGGAGCTGCCGGTGGCCCCAGGCAGTGTCCCCTGAGGAGCTGCTGAAGGACGGTGAGACAGAGGGGCCTGAGGGGGCTGAGGAGGCGGTGACACTGCAGGGACAGTGACCTTGAGGGGCTGGGGGGACTGAGGGGTGTGGGGCAGCAGAGGGTGATGGTGGCACTGAGGTGACAGGGAAGTGGCCCAGGCTGAGGGGGGTGGCAGGTCTAAGGGGACGGGATGGGTCAGAAGGGATTGAGTGGGGTGAGAGGACTGTGAGGGGCTGAAGAAACTGAAGGGGGCCGGGGCTTTGCCCAGGGGACGGTGGGGCTGAGGGGATGGAGGGGCCAGCAGGGAGCACAGAGGGCTCTGGGACTGCAGCTCTGCCAGGCCTGGGAACCAATTGCAGAGCCTCCACTTTTGCCACAGCTTCCTGAAGACCTTGAGGACAGCTGGAGATTGACAGGAGGCAGCAGGGAGAAGCTGAAGGCCACCAGCAAGAGCAGTGGACAGGGAGCTGCTGCTGCCAGCTGAGAGCCCGGTGAGGCCACAGGGCTGCTGAGGCAGGGTGGGGCTGAGGGTGGGTGGGCTTTGGCCTGGGCTTTGGCCAAACTTTTTCTTTCTAACCCTCCGGGGAGGCCTGAGATTTTCCCTTCCCTGACTGAAAGGCAGGTGCTGCCAAGGGAAAAGTCCTGATCCTGACTCAGTGTTCCCTTTGCTTCCCAGGTGTCCCATCTGCTGTCCCTGTCCAGGAGAGCTGCTCTGCCTTGATTTTTTGCCTTCTGATGTTTTTATAATTTTAAAACTTTCTCACATAAGTGTTATAAATAGATATAATGTTTGTGTAAATACTAGTTATGTTTTCATTCCTCTTTTGAGGAGGGAACCATTGATGGATTTTGGGTTTGACCAGTGGGATTGGAAAGGTGGCAACCTTAACTTCCAATCCATGGTCTGGGTGGAAATGCTATATATGTTTGAGTCAGAGAATAAAGAGGCCAGAGGGTCTTTGCCCTGTGCACTGGAACAGAGTCCGTGTCTTCCTTTTGTGTCCTATTGCGACAGGATGGAGTGAAAGGCTTTGAAGATGGGGCGGCTGGAATCCCTCTGCTTAGAGTTCTGTTTAAAGATAGATGGACTTGAATAGAGAGAGGGATAATTATATGGATATTTATATCTGTGGGTTGCTGTTTGTATAGGAATATTTCTATGTGTATGTTATATTTATGGATGTATGCTATGTATGTATGTGTGTGTATACATGCATACATGTTTCTAATTACATGTATATGTATATATGTATCTAAGTATACGTATATAGAAGTATGTTTTTTTATCTGTGTTCAGTTCTATTTCCTACATACACAGTAATGTAGGTGTTTCTATTGATGTAGTTGTAGTTATATGGCTCTTTAATAGGTATATTGGTATTTCTATAAGCTATTTAGATAGAGCTACTGATATTTTTGTATTCCTAGATGGGCTTTAAGCTGTAGTAATATGTAATAAATTGTTTAACACCTAATTGATCTTTGTGTCTAGTGAGTTGTTGTAGAGGTTGGCAATAAATTCAGTTTCTGTTAACTGAAGTTGGTATTCATATATTTTTACAAAACATTGTTGTAAAAATCTAATCTATTCCTTTTTTAACTTAAATTGAGATCTGCATAGTTCTATATTGTCAGCAAAGGTGTAGCAATTTGTAATAAATGACATTTTTCATGTGAAATCAATTCTTGTGTATTTGTCAATCAGCAGTGCAGCTGCAGCAATCTGCAAGAAATTACAATTGTCAGCTGTGCTGGGTGTTTTGTGATTGGTGCCATCCAGAGCAATGAGCAGATGGAAATGCTGGAGGATTTGGGCCATGAAAATCTCCAGCCATGCCCAGCACATGCCCCACTTGCACTCAGGCTGGCCCAGGAAAGCGCAGATTTGGGATGGCAGCAGAGCCACACGTTGGCTCAGAACTCGCTGCAAAGGCCTGCTGAGAAAAGTGCGGGACTGCACGGAGCGTCCAACTCCAACCAGAGCCACCCAGGGAGGACAAATCCACCCCCATGGCACGGGCAGCTCTTTAGGAAGGCTCCAAGTGTCCCTCTGAAGGTCATCCTGGAGCCCAGAAGCCAACAGGGATCTCTTGGAACCCTGGGCATGGAGAATTTCAGACTTGCTGTGCTGAAGGCGCTGGCCCCCAAGGAAACACTGCATTTGATCTGAGGCCTTGGAAAAGGCTTCCAAAAGTGAATGATAGCACTGGGATTATGGGTGTGTAGTTTGAATAGAAGTGTGTGATACCACATGGTGGAAAACGAAGAGTTTAAGGTTTTACTATATAGTAATATTAAAAAAGCAAGATGGAGGATTGAGGGTGTAGGCTAAGTCCCTCTTTTTCACCTTCGTCATGGGTTTGGGTGGTATTTTGTAACTGGGTAAGAAAATCTGCACTGTGGACCACAGGCGGTTTGCTATTGGGTTAAAAGTAAAAATAATTTAGGTGTCAGTTCATAATTGGACAGTTTGTTCTTAAAAGACCTTGCAAAGGGACAGAGCCATTTTCTACTTTGTAAGCTAGAACTCACAATTAGTGAGACTGTACTATAGATGGGAATTAATAAACATCTGAGTCTGAACACGAAATCCATCCCTTGAGGAACCAACAAGTGCCGTGCTGGGAGCTGTGGCAGGGAGAGCCTGAGGCACCAAAGACACCTTGGCAGCAGCAGCTGCTTCCAGGCCATGGCCACAAGCCTCCCTTGGCAGCCCGGCCTGGTGGCCAGCACTGCAGAGCTGCTGCTGCTTCAGGGCTCCTTTCTGCCTGGGCTCTGCCCCAGCCCCCAGAGTGTGACCTCAGCCCTGAGCCTGGCACAGCCGCTGCGCCTGAGCCCTGCAAAGCCTCAAGGTCACCTGGGCCAGCCTGGTTCTGTGAGCCCCTGGGGAAGGCAGGGCCAGCAAAGGCCAGAGAAGGGGCTGCCTTTGCCTGCTGCATGTGGGCTCCAGCAGAGACAAGGAGGAGCCAAGGCAGTGCATGGAGTCCAGGGAGCAGCCCCTTCTCCCCATGCACTCCTGGAATGGTTTGGATGGGAAGAGCTCTGCAGTGCTCATCTCATCCAAACCCCTGCCATGAGCAGGGACATCTTTCAGCAGCTCAGGTTGTTCAGAGCCCTGTCCCAGCTGGACTGGAATGTTTCCATGGATGAGGCATTGACCACCTCCCTGGAACCTGTCCTGCTGGATCACCAACGTCATCATCAAAGATTTCCTCCTTTTCTCTTCCAATATGAACCTCCCTTCCTTTAGTTTAAAACCACCACTTTTTGTCCTATTGTGACAGGCCCTACTAAAACCTTTGTCCACCCTTGCATTTCCCATGATCCAGGTTTCCATGGCAATTGCCATGCCAGGTGACCCAGGGGTGGTGTCCCAGTGAGGGCTGCCATGGAAGCAGTGCCCAGCCCTGCTCCTTTCTGTCTGCCTGAGCTGGCCTTTGGCAGCTGGTCCCAGGTGAGTGAAGGGGAGACAGGATGGGGTTGGGGAATGTGGAGCAAGGTTGTCCACACTGGGTCAGACCTCAAGGCACAGCTTCTCTGAGCAGGCCAGACTTGCTTAGGAGAGAACCTGGATCAATACCAATCACTGAATAGTGCAATCACTTCTGCTCTAAAGAGAAAAATACACCCTTGAAAACTGGAATACATATCTTTTAGAAGATATGTATTCATTATATTTCACTCTGCAAAAAGCAGAGTGAAATAAGCACCCACAGAAATGACATGCTTCTTATCTTTGCTAGATGTCTTGCCAGCAGCAGCAGCAGTAGAATCAGAAAATGAAGATGATGATTCCTCCTGGGGTTCTGAGGTACCTTCTGTGAGGGAGGCGGTGAAGTCCCTCTGGCTCTCCTGCTTCTGGGCTTGTCCTACTTGGATGCTGCTTCTGCCACACCCTCCTTACTTGGACCTTAACCAGTTGCTGCTTCAGATAATCTTTTCAGTTAGGACTGGGACAAAGTGAGGTCCAACTAATGTTGTGTGTCTCCCTGTGGGTGACCTCCAAGCTGGATTTGTGGGACAAAGAAGTAACTCTTCCTTCTAGTTACAGTCCTCTGAAGTCCTGGAAGGCCGGTACTGTAAGAATTGCTTTTTTCCTCCTTACAAATATCTTTTGTGAATTGTCAATGCCAAATGGTTGTGTATGACCCACAATTAAGGGATTTATTTCTTTTGCCTAGGTTGTCTCTAGCTTGGGCAGGTAGACCTTGTCTCCTTTTGAAAATGCTGCTCAACAACAATGATGTGTGCACTGGCTTTGTTTGCCCTTTTTGTTCTTTTCATCCTGTTATCCCTCTCCTTAGGCATACTGGCCGAAGCAGAAGCTTTGAGCATGGATGTGGGTGCAGAAGCCATCTGTGCCAGTTCTTATTTGTGTATTTTAAATTACACAGACTTTTTCTGAAATCGTAGAAGGAGTGTTTGCTGGCAAGCAGCGTTGTGCTGCAGACCACAAAGGAGTGGGTGCGTGCTCTGCTGCAGCAGAGCGCAGTGAAGGTAATTTCAAAAGGACTACATGGTTACCTTTGTATGCCTCAGTGAAGTGAATCAGATTTGGAAAAGGAGAGTGACACGTACTCAGAGCTCTGACAAGCCTCTTCTCTGTTTTCAGGGGTCTTGCAAGCAGCAGGAGGAGCAGAAGATGATGATTCTCCTTGGGATTCTGAGGTACATTTTCTGAAGGAGACAGTGAGGTCCCTCTGACCCACTGGCTTCTGGGCTCATTTTCCTTTGATGCCACACACTCATACTTTAGACCTTGCCATTCTGCTGCTGCAGACACGCTGTTCAGATGGCACTAGGACAAGGTGAGGTCAAGCTAATGTCCTCGGCCTCCTTGCGGCTGATGTCCAACCTAGATTTTCAGTAAGGATGATGTAGTAAAACTGTGATTGTTACAGTCCTATGAAAAGTATTCAAGGCTGACATTGTAAGGATTCATTTTTCCATCAAACATCTCTCTTCTGCACATGCAGTTAATGTCAACTGGGTTCCCTTATGGCCTACAGTCTAAAGATTTATTTCTTTTGCCTACATTCTCTGGGGCATGGGCAGGTGTACTGTGTCCCATTTTGAAAATCCTACTCAATAGAGATGCTGAATGTGCTTGCTGTGTTTGCCCTTTTGGTTCTTTCCTTCACCTGATCCCTCTTGTTAAGCCTCTTGGCTGCAGCACAGCCTTTGAATGTGGAAGTGAGTGGAGAAGCAGCCTGTGCCTGTTCTCACGTATGTCTTAAATTACACAGACTGATTCTGAAGGTGAATGGAAAGTGTCGACTGCTGTCCAGCTTCCTGCTGCAAACAGCAACAAGTTGGATGCACGCTCTGCTGCAGTGGAGCACGGCAAAGGTAATTTCAGAGGGACTGAATGGTTACCTTTGTAGGCCTCTCTGGAGTGAAGCAGCTGAAGAAAAGCAGAGTGAAATAAACACTCATAGCTGTTACGTGCTTATCTATCCTTAGGGGTCTTGAAACCAGCATGGAGAGAAGTGAAAAAGGAAGACAGAGCCTTGCAACCAGCAGGGCGAGAAGCAAAACAGGAAGACGATTTTCCCTGGGATTCTAAGGTACCTTCTCTGAGGAAGACTGGGGCTCCCTCTGGCTCACCTGCTTCTGGGCTCATTTTCCTTTGCTGCTGCTTCTGCCACACGGGCATAACTTGGACCTTGACATGCTGCTGCTTCAGACAAGCTGTTCAGATGGGACTGGGAACAAAGTGAGGTCCACCTAATGTCCTGGACCTCCTTACAGCTGACATCCATGTGGGATTTCTAGGACAAAGAAGTAAAACTTCCTTCTGGTTACAGTCCTCTGAAGTCCTAGTAGGCTGGCTTTGTGAGAATTGATTTTTCTCACCTCACAGATCTCTTCTGTGCATCCAGTCAATGTCAAATGATTTGGATGATTCACAGCTTAGAGACCTATTTCTTCTGCCTAGGTTCTCTCCAGCTTGGACATTAGGACTTTTTCCTGTTTTGAAAGATTTCCTCAAGACAGAAGCCAAACGCGCTGTGTTTGCCCTTTTTGTTCTTTCCATCACCTGATCCCTCTCTTGTTAGGCCTCTTGGCTGAAGCAGAAGCTTTGAGGGTGGAAGGTGGTGTGGAAGCAGCCTGTGCCAGTTCTCACATCTGTCTTTTAAATGACGCAGACTGATTCTGAAGGTCCAAGGAAAGTGCCGGCCGATGTGCAGCTTCCTGCTGCAGCCCGAAACAGTGTGGGTGTGAGCTCTGCTACAGAGGAGCACGGCAAAGGTAGTTTCAGAGGGACTACATGGTTACCTTTGTAGGCCTCTCTGGAGTGAAGCAGTTTTGGAAAAGCAAAGTGAAAGAAGCGCTCACAGCAGCAACACTCTTCTCTTATTTTTTTATCTCTATTATCAGCTGTAAGAGCAAAACAGAAGGAACATGTTATCTCCTCTTCTGAGAATAAGGTAGTTAGCTCTCTTGCTAAGCTCTTACACTGCCCTTGGCAGAAATCCCATTTCTTCATGCTGTCTGCTTGAAGGCAGTTGATGCTGCAGTCCTGCTGAGGATTTGTTTCCCAACTGTTTCTCTCTTTTCTTGCTTGCTTGGCTTCCTCCATTACAGGGAGAAGATCTTCAGCTAAAGGTTGATTCTTCAACTCAGACAGTTTCTGAGCAGGATGAACAGGTGACTCTTAGAGACAGAAGCAAATATCCCTAAATAGAACCTATCAGTGTAAGCACATGTGTTCTTGCTAGTGAGTTCATTTTGAAACAGTGCTGAGAAGAGGTAATTAATCTGGACCTGAGCTGTATTTTGGACCTAATTTCATATGTATTTGAATGAGAAGGGCTGCAAAAAGAGGCTACTTGAAGTCCTATTTAGTTTCATTTAGAACATGTTTAGGCATGATATGGAGTTGTAAAGTCACTTTAGAAGGAATTTCTAATCATGTTGGAATAGTCAACTGTCCTGGTTCTGGGCAGGGTTAATTCTTGCAGTAGCCAGGAGGGGGCATGGCCAGGGCCCTGAGGTTGTTCTTCTCTACCACCTCAGGTCATTGATGGAGGACAGAGGGTGGAGGAAGTGGGGCTGCGGGGGCGTGGGAGGGGGTGCAGTGAATGGGGAAAGGAAAGGGAGTCTATTTCCTTGTGGTTGAATACTGTGGCAGGGGAAGTGGTTGGGTAACATCAGTTCTGAGCATTTTGCATATGAATCTCTTCTTTCTCTCTTGAACACTCTTCTTTATGAATATTGTTGCTGTTACGGTTTTCTTATCTCATTGATGTTTCCAGTAAATTGTTCTTGACTGAACACGACCTTTACCTTTTGTGTCAGTTCTCCTTGCTGTCGCAGGGGTGAGGGGGAAGGGAAGAAGGGAGCAAGGGAGCAGCAGTGGGGTTTGGAGAGTCTAAGTGGGAGCATGAATTTGGGGAACACCATTCCTAAACCATGACACCAGAACCGGCCACAAAGTGTGTTCAGAATCCTTGAGAGAGGAGAGGTGTTGTGCCAGTCTTTAGGACACACTAGGAAATCAGTGTGGGAAAGGGCTCGCTATAAAAATGAAGAAGTAAAACAGGTTTTGAAAGTTAACATCAGAGTCAAAGCACTTTACTTTTCTTAATCTAGTAAAGCTTTCTCCTGGGGGTTCTTCTTGTGGTTTGACAGCTCAAGGACCTGAAAGAACCTCTTCACAAGAAGGATTATTATGCTGAGTCAGGGAAGAATGCCCTAAAGGAGAACAAGGTAATAAAAATTTTGAGGAACATGTGAGGCCACCTGGCTAAACCTTTGGATTCTTCAGCTGCAGCTGTCCTCCAGCTGGAAGAACACATTCAATGGTAAGACAGTGGAGCAAGGCTTCACTTTATATGATTCTGTGAAAACAACAGGACTGTTGTCTTGCATCCCAGTGAGATACTGATGCATGATTTTCAGAGATGCTTTTGTTTAAGATGAGATTCTTTCCTACTGTTCCTTTGGGAAGATGGTTATTGATATTGTTCTTGGTAGATAGCTTTTCTTAATGGCCAGATGCCTTTGTCTGCTGCACCAACAAAACTCAAGAAGTAATAGAAGTTTTTGTTAAAGGAAGTTCTACTCAGATTTGGGGTACCATTAGGCCTGTCTTCAGACAGAGGATGTAATTCCGTGGCTGAAACAGTTCAAAGTTTATACAAAGTGCTTGGGAGTTACATGGGATGTCCACACTCCTTAGAGACCACAGTCCAGTGGAAAAGTAGAAAGGATGAGCTGAAACTTGAAATGGCAAATATGTAAGATTTGTCAAGAAAATTCACTAAGATAGCCTCAGGCTTTTCCTTTAACCTTATTAAGAATTAGAATATGGCCTAGATCTAAGGAAGATTAAGTCCTTCTGAAATTATTTAAGGCAGGCTATATCAAACTAACTATCTCAGGAGAAAGCCATGTGATAGAAAAGAGTAATTTAAGAGAGTATGTATTATCTTTGGGAAAAGAGCTCTCAGTTTTGCATAGCATTGTTGTTTAGCATCCTTAACAAGCTTGGACATTCAGGGGCATCCTCATCAGCCCAGGGATTATGTATACATCCACATGTGGAATAATGAATCACTTAAGGAAAAGTGGGAAGGACCATTCCAAGTTCTCCTGACTGCCTACATGGCTGTGAAAACTGCTGGCTAAGACTTCTGATTCCCTACACCTGGACAAAGCCAGTCCCAAATCACTTCACTGGAAACACTTCACTGGACTATTCAGCAGACAGCAAATCCTTTACAGATAAGATTGAAACAAAACATTTAATAAATTTGACTTGGGATCAAGTTAATTTTTTTGATGGTTAGAGAGTGTATGGTAGTGTTTGTCTGCAATGAAAAGGTTAATGAAGATCATATTTCTATACTCTGTAGAATAGTAGCTGAAAAGGATGGAGCTTCCTCTGGAGAAGCTGGGAATCTTGGACTAGGTTTAGTTCAAGGGCTTGGCAAAATGTGCAATTGGAGCAATATCAGCACCTGTATACCTTGACTGAGTCAGTGAGGCAGACAGTTCCCCCAGGAATTACAACAGGCTGCAGAGACTAATCGCTCAACAAAATTCTGCAGGAAATTGGGGATGAGTCACTGATGGATTGGCTACACTACTTGAGGCCTAATCTGTATTACAATTATCACAATCATTATCATCATTTGTTTAGGATCAGTTCAGTGTCAGACATCAACTGAAAGTAATAGATGGAAGTAGAGAGAGAAAACCTCTCTCCTTCCCAAAAGGGGGAATTGGATAAATGCCAATTATATCCTCAGGAACATCAGGAATATCATCAATTGAAAAAGCAATGCTGGAATAGGAGAGCACTAGAAGTACCTCTTGGTAGGATTGGCTTATCTCATAGCTAACAGATCTTAGATGGCTTAGAAAATTTCTTATAACATGTTGGAATTTTTGCAGCTTGAATCAAACTTCATCTCAGTTTCAAGAAAAAAAAATAAAATAACTAACTCAAAGTACTTAAATATTCAGTTCTTTATAAAAGAATGGGCTGAAAGTGGAAGAAAGTACATTTGTGCCGAGTCAGTAAACTCCTACACATGGACTTTGAAAAAGTTTGTAGTATTTAATAACTGCAACTATCTAGATCTCGACTATTCTATTAATTTAATAACTGCAACTATCTAGATGGAGACTACTTAGACTGAAAGCCTTCTATTTCATTCTTTTTCAGTAGTTCAAGACTGGCATGTGTCATAGCTGCTCTTGGAGACTGTTATTACAGAAACTGTAAAAACATCATGAGGTCAAAGTATTTGGAATTTTGGAAGTTTTCACGTCATCTTTAAATGCTAACCTTACTTCTCCTCTCCTCTGCATGCTGCTTTGGCTGCAGGGCTGTGTCCTCCTTTTAGTTCATAGGGGGAATAGACAAAAGCATTGCTGTCTTAACTGCTGCATAATGTTTTGGTAAGAGCATTGCCAAGAGACTCTAGAAGAGAGAAGGGTCTCTAGAAGAGACTCATTATGGTTCAATTGCTGTCTAACTGATGTCTTCTCTGTGTGTGAAGCCACTTGATCAGTCTCCATTTCCTGTTGTGTGGCAAATAGTTCTGCCAGGAGTTAAGAAAATGGAGTAGTTTTGGATTTTCTATTCCAGCAGCAATCCTTAGGTTAGGGATAAACACGTGAAGGATTGTCACAGGATGTCAAAAACTCTGTTGTTATTATTATCTTTTGATTTTTTCAAAACTGCAAAGCCAAAATCTTATTTCAAGAGCAAGATTAGGACAGTTATTCTGAAAGAGAGAAGCAGCTTAAGACAGCAAAATTCTCTTCCAAACCTGCATATCTCCTGTTTCTACTGTCCATTTGAAAATAGCTCCACTCTGAGGTACGCCTAGCTGCACACTATCTGCTTTGAGGCTTGGTCTTCCAAATCTTATCAAATTGTTTCTCCTAATGATAAAGAACAACAACCAAATTCTTACAGAAGGAAATATCAAAAAAAGTAAAGATGACACAGACAGCAATTTAGTACACCTTGTCCATCATCTAATGACTGAAAATGACTTATGATAGATCATTTCTAAAAGTTTTAGCTGCAGCATTTCAAACAGAGCTTCAAAACTCCCCTTCCAGGCACTTCCTCCTGTGGTCTCTTTACCTCCATGGTGGTTCTTGGGTTTGTCCTTTTTGTGGCAAATGCCCCCTCTCCCTCCCATAGCCAAAGTGCCTGTTTCTCTTCAAGCCATCCAACACAGGAGACCTGTTGCTGTAGAGCTGCCATTCTCTTCAAACATGACCAGTTATTTTTCATTTCCACAGCCAGAATTTTTCCTTGGCTGAGTGATTTTTAAAGTTAACTGCCTTACTGGCTAAACATTAGGATTCAAACAACAAAAGAGCTGTAATGATTTAATACCCAAATATTTATTTCAAAGTAGTGCTGATTTCTGGTCAGAGAAAGGATACATGGCTTCAAGTGACTGCAGGAGGAAGGCTGCTTTAATGAAGACAACTAACACTAATGACAGAGTTTTGAGCTTACACACAATTATGCTTTGACTCAGATTCTTATTTTGAGGTTTGGAGGCTGCTTGTGCCTTGTTCAAATGGGCTCTGCATTTGTTAATATTCATAGATGCAGCACACGCATTTCTACGAACTATATTTAACTAGTAATATTTATGTAAAGCAATTTCACATGTTAAGCCACATGTTAATTTGGTCTTTAATTGTGGAACTGCTGTAAAACAACGTGTTTCACCGCTGCTGGGGTCTGTTGGAGCGAACTGGCACACTTAGAAAACAAAAGGAGCAGAGGGCAGGCAGCTTCTCACGCCTGAGCTGCCGGCAGCGCGAACCGCCAGAGCCCGGGCGCCGCCGGGACCATGTGCAGGTGAGGACACCTGGTGCCATAAGGGTCCGTGGGATCCTTTCTTGCTTTCTCTTATTTTTTTGCTTTTTCCTACTTTTTCTACCTTTCCTCCTGACTGTCGTCCTTGGTAGTAAATAAAAAGTGAGTTATCATTTTGGCTACCAGCATTTGACCTCGTTTGTGTCTTAATCTTGTTGTGGGTGTATTCAAATTCATTGCACACCCTGTGTCCATGGTTTAGGACACATTCCTGGATCAGGACATGAGTCTTTCTCTTGCTAGTATTCCCATTTCAATAACTGATGTTACCACTGTGTGTGGTGTCTTTCACATCATGATCTCAAAACGTGTCAAGGCCATTAAATGACATACCTTATCCAGTGGTAATTATGCAAGGGAGTGAAATGTGTTCTCATTATTCTTGTAGATGAAGTAAAACACAGAGGGATTAAGCTATTCTATCCATAAAAGCAGCATGGGAACTAGCAATAAAACCTGGCAATCTTGTTTGTCCTCTTCCCAACTGCACGTGATGCTCCCTTCCCATCACTAAAATATGAACCAATGTATAGATCTCATTCTTCCTCCTACAGTTTCCAATCAAGTGACAAGATAACCTGACTTTGATGCTGGTTTTTAGGCCAGTTGAAAGATTCTATAAGGGAAATAACCTATTACTGCATTTAGACAGAATGACAGAATGGTTTAGGTTGGAAGGGGTGTCTGGAGGGTACCTGTTCAACCCTCCTGCTCAGGCAAGACCACCTAGAACCAATTGTCCCTGACCATGTCTAGACACTTTTCAGTACCTCCAAAGATGGAGATTCCACAACCCCCCAGCCAATCTGTGCCAGCGCTCACAAGAAAAAAGTGTTTCCTGATGTTCAAAGGGAACCTTCTGGATTTCAGTTTGTTCCCATTGCCTCTGTACCTGGCACAGAAAAGAGCCTGGCTCCATTTTCTTGTTCTTCTCCCGGTGCAGGACTTTGCACTTCTCCTTGTTGAACTTCATGAGGTTCCTGTCAGCCCATTTCTCCATCCTGTTGAGATCCAGCCTTGAGAAAGCACCTGATCTATATTCCTGTGAACCATTACTGTGGGATGATGTTAAATTGAATTGACTCATGGGGGAGCATTTAACAATCTGTAGGCAAAGTTAACTAAATGACACAAGACCATCTTGGCAGTGTGAAAGTTGGATGTCTGTGAGTTGTAGAGAATTAATGGCCTGAGACTGAGTAAAAAGAAAAAAAAGCATGAAATCAGAGCTAGGTACCACATAAGAACACTAAAGGGGAATTGAAAGCTGGAGAAGAGTTTTAGTACAGGAGCAACGATGAGAGCTGGTGTACTCCAACCCTGCTTCAATGCAGTAAAACAAGGACGAGCTTCAAGGCTCACAGAAATAAATGGCAGCCAAAAACACTCACAGCCCAGATGGCAGGGCAGAGGCAAATCTCTTTTCCAGCATTCTCCCTGTGCCTTCATTTTGGTTTTGTTTGTTGGGTTTTTTACGAGAGGAAGAAATGAGGAAATCACTTGTAGAAGACAAATTGGAGATAGCCATTATTGTTCTGTTGCTAGGATTAACTGGAACACATCAAATCGACTCAAGATGACCAGTGGTCACTTCTCTAGAGCCTTGCAGTCCAATGGGTTATTCCTCAAAGTGAATGTACAGTTCCATCAGCTCCAAATGGTAGAAGGTATGGGAAATCCATGCAGAAATTTAAGGTGAAGCCATCACTAAAATGGACATAGCTATGTGTATATCTGTTAAGGGGAAGAAGGAGAGCATGGTATGATGGGCTGCAGAGGAGGTCATGCTTGCATGAGACTGTCTTTTGGATTAATTGATGGGGTTGGATGACTGTTGTCCTTTAATTTTGGTAACAGGTCAGTGCTTGTTAAGATCTGTTTGTGCAGGTGTTTTTATTGGAAGGAGTTTTCCATGAAAAACAACAGTAATAATTTGCTTCAGTACACTGTGAAGTTTAATCAGGAGAGGTGGAGCTTATGGCCTGACCAGCTAGGAACAGTATATGACAAAATGAGCAAAGGAATAGATTTTAATGTGGTGAACAGTAAGCTCTGCTCACTTTAGTGTCCTGATCAATGTCCCTGGCTGAAGCTGTTGGTGTGACTTTTTGGAATGGGATCTCCTATGGCTCCTATGGACCCCTTACTGACTTCTATTTTCCAGTTGGCAGCTCTCATTAGTCCTGAATTCTGATGGTACTGGATGCTCCTTCACTTTTGCCCATAAAGTAATGAGATATAGAGTGGGAAATCCAGGCTGAGTGGTTTTTCTTAGCAATGTTTGGTCCCAGAGGTGATTGTTGTGCAGTGGGTTGTGACTCACAGCTGAGAAAGCCCTAGGCAGAAGTGAGCATGATCAGCATGGTCTTGTAGCGAGAGAGGGAGAATCCTGTAAAAAATCTTTGCATTGGCACCAAGTATAAAAAGTAGAGACCAGCCAGTAATGAGGACAGAGTTAGAATCCAGCAGTTTTGGACAGTTTGATTTCTGCTGTTGGTGAGTAACACTGATGGCAGTATTTGGGGCTGACAGAAGCTGAGGTGCAAGGTTATTTGAGCATCTCAGCTGTACTGCAGGAGGGAAGGCACAATTTGATTGTTTGCTTTGAAGACAGATCATGTGCAAGGCAGTAACTTCACTTGTGGATACAGTCAAGTGTGACAAGAGAAAACAACATGAAATGACATTTTTGTTCTGAAGAATCTAGGCTGTTTGTCCTCAGGAAAAGAGAAGAATAGGATGATGCTGACCATATTTTCTGGTGGCAGACTTCTTTTAGTTTGCCAGCTCCTGGAGTTGAGTCAGATGCAGAGACCCTATGTTTTGGCAGCTGAAGCATAGGTATTCCTTAATAATCTCTTAGAGAGAATACTTTTAAGGTCCATGGAAATCATTGTGTTGTCTTTCTATGTTCTCTTCATGTTGTACTTGACAGCTATTGGAATTTATTTTTTTAGAACCTCAAAAGCAAAATTGTGTTTGTTTTGAAAGCTGAAAGACAGAAGGCTCCTAGCAGAAACAAAAAGGGCTTACAACTGCAATATTCTGAATATCATTCTTTTTAAAACTCTGTGTTTGGGAAATTTCCCCAGTGATTTTTTATATAACGATTGGTCAGACAGTTCATGCTGCTGACTAGTAGCATCTGAAACCTCGACTAGAAACAAAGAGCTGAATTTTAGGATGAGCTGAGGAAATTGAATGAGTTAGTAGGTATGATAAGAAAGGCACTTCCATCATCAGGTCTGCCTGCCAGGACTTCTCATGTGGTGGCCAAGCAGCTAAGCTGTCCTTTGCTGCAAAGGCAATATCACAGATCTTATTTTTATTTGAAGTTTTTATTCCCTTTATTCCCTTTATATCATTATAACATGACATCCTCTGTCTTGTCTTGTGGGATGTCTGTTGGGAGATTTTCATGGCAGTACTTGATTAACCTTTTGGCATGGTTTAAGCCCAGCTGGTAACTGACTGAGCTCCCCACAGCCTTTCAGTCCCCTGCCATGATGGCATGGGGAAGAGAATTCCAAGAGGAAAAGCTAGAAAAGACATGGGTTGAGATAAAGACAGTTTAACAGGTAAAGCAAAGGCTGTGAACACAAGCAAAGCAGAAAAAAAGGAATTCATTCACTGTTTCCAATGGGCAGGCAGGTGTTCAGCTGTCTTCAGGACAGCAGGGCTCCATCACACATAATGGTGACTTGGAAAGCCAAACACCATCAATCCAAATGTCCTCCCATCCTTATTCTCTCCCCAGGTTTATCTGTGAGCATGACACCTGATGGTCTGGAATATCCTTTGGGTCAGTTGGGTTCAGCTGTCCCAGCTGTGTCCCCTCCTGACTCCTTGTGCACACCCAACCAACTCTCTGGTCAAGTGGGGTAAGAAGCAGAAAAACCTGGAGCCTGTGTGTGCACTGCTCAGCAGTAACTAAAACATGCCTGTGTTATCAATACTGTTTGCAGCACGTGTCCAAAACACAGCCCCATACAAATTACTGTGAAGAAAATTAACTCTATCCCAGCCAAAACCAGCACACATGTGAAGATCTGAAAATTAAACTGATCAAAGGATACTGAGTATAAAATGAGTCAGATTAATCTGTTTTACCCTGAACACAGAAGAAATACCCTGTCAAAGATGCTGCTCTCTGCAGCTTCTCTCTTCTCTGAGCCAAACGATTGTCATCTAGGATTCCTGTCTTAAATAGGTTTCCATTGTCGTCCCTATTTGTCTTTCTACTATCAAAAACAACAACAAAAAGCTATCTACTTCCCTGGGTACTTGGAAAGATAAGATATTAGTTTTGGTCATATCAGACTAGCAGTCTAGTTTCACAACAAGTGGGTTGTCAGAATTTAGCCAGGCTGGAGATCTAATCTTAATCTGACATTAAAACAAAAGTTGAGGTCACTGAGGCCATATGAACTGAAACCAAAAGGCAGAAAAATCATCAAGACCTCTGTGATGTGAGGCTGATAAATTTTAATGGCCCTTCAGTGAGATCAAGCATCTTTTAGAGGAGATTTAGCATTTCACAATAATTGCATCCTTATGAAATAGAAATCATACTGGATGGCTTGCAGGGGAGTGATGACAATTCTTTTTCATTTCATGATGTAGAAGAAAATTAACCTTTCCAAAGTGTGTTCTTTCAGTCATAGTCAGAGAGTTTTATATCTTGTCAATTGTTGTATTTTTGTTTATTCATAGTGGATTGCTTCTCTTATGAAGAGAAAAAAGGGGTTGATTTTAAAGTTAGAAATGTTGAACCATATTACTTAAAAGAAAATAAAATTATAATAGCACAGAAGCATGTTCTAGAATTTTATTTTTGTGTGACTGTGGTGGTTTTGGCCAGGGTAGAGTTAATTTTCTTCACAGTGGCTACCATGGTGAAATAACTGGATAAGAACTTTTCCCAGGTATATTTGGGTATATTCCCTCTTGCTCACTGTGTTTGTGGCTTAGGACACGTTCCCAGATGTTGGGGGTTAGGCTTGTTTCTTGGTTTTTTTTTTTTTTTCACCTATAGAATTTTTTCCCAAGGGTTTCCAGGCAACTAATCACTGAGTACTTATCAGTGCTCAGGTGAAACAAAGGGATGGAGCCTGGCACTTGGCTACACCCTTTGTGTCCCGGAGTTTCTCTGGGAAAGGGGAGGGGGCAGGGAGAAAGACGGGGCTGGGGGTGCAGCTTCACTTTGGTGTGCTCTGCATCGGGAGAGGACCAGGCTGCTGTTGCTGCGGGAGTTTTTCACTGGCACCACCCGGGTCTGATCCTGAGGAGAGCTACCATCATCCTGCTCGTGTGCCCAAGAAAACTCCTGAGTTCTCCTTTTGCTGCCCTGCTGGAGCTGGCCCGGCCCTGTCCCCCTGCCGCTGCTTTGAGGCTGTTCTGCACCGCGGCCCCGCGCTGCCCTCCCTGCCGGACATCCCTGCCCTCCAGTGACCACCGACGGAGCTCTGGATTTTATCCGATCCACCAGCCTGGGATCCCTCACCGTTCCAGCTTGGTGCTTTTTTCAGAGTCCCAAGAGACCAGACTGCCCCGGGTTTTGTGAAACCAAGCCCGTAAGGCCCTGGTTCTGTTTGCTATTAATTGCTGTAGTTTTGTTGTTTGTTTGCCTTGTTATACCTATTAGTAAAAACTGTTATTCCTATCCCCATATCTCTGCCTGAAAGCCGTTTTAATTTTTCTAAATTATAATAATTTGAGGAGAGGAGATTTGAATTATCCATTCCAAGAGAGGCCCTGCCCCTCTTTAGCAGATACCTGTCTTCTTTTCAAAACCAAGACACTGGTTTATACTGGGAGCTGCCACCTCAGGCCGCAGGGGCTTGGGGCAGCTCCCAGTGCTTATTGGTTTGTACTGGTGCCCTCCCAGTCCACACCTGGGACCACCAGCAGGCACTGGTGGCCAGGCAGGACCCTGAGGACAAGATGGCCTTTGCCAGGGCCCTGCTGAGCCCTGCTGAGTTCTCCAACTTCTCGGCCTGGCACCACTGGCTGTGGGTCCTGGCGCTCACCAGGAACTGCAGGAATGGCAAGGCTGGGACACTGCCCCCTGAAAGGCTGAGGAAAGGTAAAAGATTGCCCTGGAAAAATTCCCAGAATTTGGTGGGACCCTATCCCAAAATTCTCCAGCCCGTTGCTTGAAGTTGAGCTCTGTTGGGTTGGATGGGTAGACCTGGTGTCCAAAATTCCATTCTTCATGTGTAGATGGTCCCAAAAATCCCCATTGACCTTAATGAGTAGACCTGGTGTCCCTAAATCCCCATTGACTTCAGTGGCAGACCTGATGTCCTTACAGTCATTCATGGGTAGATTTGGTGTCCCCAGATCACCATTTCCATTCATGGGTAGACCTGTTTTCCTGAAATCTCCATTCATTTCAATGGGTAGACCTGGTGTCCTAAATCCCCCAATTGACTTCAATGGACATAAACCTGATGTCCCAAATTTCCCATTCACATCAATGGCTGGACCTGATTCCCTAAACTCCCCACATTAAGGGGTAGACCCAGTGTCCCACTGAGCCCATGGGTTTCACTGGGTAGACCTGATGACCCCCAATCCCCACTGTCCTTAATGGGTACACCTGATGTTCCTAAAATCCCTATTGTTTTTAACGGATAAACCTGGTGTTCCTAAGTCCCCATTGGTTTCAGTGCATAGACCTGGTGTCCCTAAATCCCCGTTGTCCCTAAAGGGTAGACCTGGTATACCAAAAAATCCCATTATTTCAATGGGTAGACCAGATGTCCCTAAATTCCCATTAATCCCTGGACCCAATTTTCTAAATTCCCCACATTAGTGGCTAGACCAGGTGTCCCAAAAGTCCCTTTGACTTTATCAAGGTAAATCTGGTGTCTTTAAATGTCCATTGCCTTGAATGGGTAGACCTGGTTTCCCCAAATCCCCATTGCCCTTAATAGTTTCCAAAAAATCCCTATTGATTTTAATGGGTAGACCCCATGTCCCTAAATCCCATTGGTTTCAATGGATAGACTTGTTGTCCCTATATCCTCATTGGATCAAGAGGCAGACCTGTTGACTCTAAAAATCCCCATTGATTTCAATGAGTAGATATGGTGTCCCTAAAAATCCCCATTGGTTTCAATGGGTACACCTGGGTGCCCCCATTCAGATCTCGGGGTGTCCCCTGGCTGTCCCCCTGAGATTTTGGGGTGCCCCCTTTGCCCCTCCCCAGAGCTGCAGCTGGTGCAGAATGCCATCTTCACCAATCCCACGGACCAAAGCGCCTGGGTGTGCCTGCACTGCATCCTCTCCTGAGGTAACTCGGGGCTCCCTCCCATCCCTGGGGCCCTCCCCTGGAGTTTTGGGGTGCCCATGAATGTTGGGATGCCCCCTGAATGTTGGGGTATCCCCCACAGCCCCCCTGCTGCTGAGGGTCATCTGCATCCACATGACTGGGAGGAAATGACGGTGACCATCATCTTCCCCTGCCCATCAGAGTGAGTGGAGACCACTGTGAACCCCAAAAATCACCTGGATCACCCCCCAAATCACCCTGGTACTCCCCAAAACCACCTGGATAACCCTGGGAGCCCCAAAAAAATCACCTAGGTACCCCCATAAATCACCTGTATACACCTGAGTACACCCCCAAATCACCTGAGTACCCCAAAAAATTGCCTGAGAACCCCTCAAAAGGGGGAGCTCTGGGGTTACTGGGAGCTCCGTGGCATTTCTGGGAGCATGGGAAGGGTTACTGTACGTAAATGGGGGTAAACAGGACACCAGGTCTACCCATTCAAGTCAATGGAGATTTAGGGACACCAGGTCTACCCATTCAAGTCAATGGGATAAATGGGACACTGCATCTACCCAGGCAAAGCAGTGGGGATTCACAACCACCAGTTTGGGCAGGGGCCAAGAATTTTTGGGGGTACCCAGGTGTATCAGGTGATTTTGAGGGGTACCCAGGTGATTTGGGAGGCTGATCCAGGAGATTTTGCTGGGTACCCAGGAGTATCCAGGTGATTTTTGGGAGTACTCAGGTGATTTTTGAGGATACCCAGATGATTTTTGGGGTACCCACGGGTACCTAGGTGATTTTGGAAGTACCCGATGATTCTTGGGGGTACCAGGTGGTTTATGGGATACCCATGCATATTTGGGGGGAGATCCAGATGATTTGAGGGGTACCCAGAAAGTTTTGGGGGCAATCTAGGTGATTTTGGGGGTATTCAGGTGATTTTTGGGGTTCTCAGGTGATTTTTGAGGGTACCCAGGCAATTGATGGGGTACCCAGGTGATTTCTGGGATTCCCAGGTTTCTCCAGGTGACTCCTGGGTGGTTTCCAGGTGATTTTTTGAGGGGTACCTAGGTGAATTGGGGAAGTACCCAGGTGTATCCAGGTGATTTTTTGGGGGTACCCAGTGATATTCGGGTTCCTAGGTGATTTGGGTGGGATCCAGGAGATTTGGGGGGTATCCAGGTGGTTTTTTTGGGGTACCCAGGTGATTTTTGGGGTTCTCAGGTATCCCCACTCACCCTGATGGGCCGGGAGAAGATGACGGCCACCATCGCGTCCTCCCGGTCGACGTGGACACAGATGACCCTCGGCGGGGGGGGGGGCTGTAGGGGGACACCCCGACATTCAGGGGGAACCCCAACATTCAGGGGGATCTGAATCATGATTTTAAAGAGTTCAGACCTTAGCTGAGGGTTAGAAGAAATTTATATGGATCAGGTCTCACAGTCAGCACATATTCACACAGCATAACAACCATAAACCAGGATTGATTTCTTTATTTACCATTCCCAGTAGGAGCCCAGTCACTGCCAGTCATTCCCCATTATGATGCAGTTTGCCTCTAGCATGGTCCCAGTTGCTCCCAGTTGCTCCCACTTTTGTCCAGTGTGTTCCAAGTTGCCCCTAGCACAGCCTCAGGAACTCCCAGTACAATACCAGAATGAGTCCAGTATGATGCCTGTCTCTCCCAGCAGGGCCCCAGCTGCCCCCAGCATGGTCCCAGTTTCCCCTAGCAAATTCCCAGTTCCTCCCAGTGTGATCCCAGTCACCACCTGCATGACCTCAGACACTCCCAGTATATTCCAGTTGCCCTGAACATTCTTGGAGTCATTTCCAGGAGCACCCAATTACCTCAGCATGGTTCACTTGCCCCCAGTTTTATCCCAGTCACTGCCAGTACATCCCAGTTGTCACCAGCATACATCCTGTCATTCCAATTTATTCCCAGTTCCTCCCAGAGTATCCCCAGTAGGCTCTCAGCATGGGCCTGGTAGCTCCCAGGAACCCCCAGTCAGGGTCCAATCACATCGCTGTCATCCCAGTCTGATTCCTGTAATTCCCAGTATGAAGCCAGTGGCCCCCAGCGTGATCCCAGTTGCTCCGTAAATGCCAGTATGACCCCAGTACCCTCCAGTATGATCCTCATAGCTCTCAGTCTCTCCCAGTATATCCCAGTCACCCACAGCATGCTCCCAGTCATTCCCACTTCCTCCCGGTTGCTTTCAGTGTGATTCCAGTTGTTTACAGCCACTCCCAGTCAATCCCAGTAGGAGTCCAGTCACCCTCAGTGTTATCCCAGCTGTTGCCAGAATAGTTCCTGTTGTTCCCAGTTCCTCCCAGTGTGGTTCCATTGACCCAGTATAGTTACAGGCACTTCCAGTGTATCCCAGTTGCACCAGTAAGGTTCTGGTTACCTCAGAATGTCCCAGGCGTTCCCAGTTTCTTCCAGTTGCCTCCAGCATGATCCCAGGTTCTGGCAGTTGCCCAAAGTGTGGTCCCACTATAATCCCAGCATAATCCCAATTGCCCCAGTTGTGGTCTCAGTCCCCTCAGCATGGTCCCAGTCCCTGGCTGCTCAGGCACCGCGGAACCAGCAGCAAACGCCACTGCCAGGGCCAAAGGCCAGCTCAGGCAGACAGAAAGGGGCAGGGCTGGGCACTGTTTCCATGGCAGCCCTCACTGGGACACCACCCCTGGGTCACCTGGCATGGCAATTGCCATGGAAACCTGGATCATGGGAAATGCAAGGGTGGACAAAGGTTTAGTAGGGCCTTTCCCATTAGGACAAAAAGTGGTGGTATTAAACTAAAGGAAGGGAGGTTCATATCGGAAGAGAAAAGGAGGAAATCTTTGATGATGAGGTTGGTGATCCAGCAGGACAGGTTCCAGGGAGGTGGTCAATGCCCCATCCCTGGAAACATTCCAGTCCAGCTGGGACAGGGCTCTGAACAACCTGAGCTGCTGAAAGATGTCCCTGCTCATGGCAGGGGTTTGGAGGAGATGAGCACTGCAGAGCTCTTCCCATCCAAACCATTCCAGGAGTGCATGGGGAGAAGGGGCTGCTCCCTGGACTCCATGCACTGCCTTGACTCCTCCTTGTCTCTGCTGGAGCCCACATGCAGCAGGCAAAGGCAGCCCCTTCTCTGGCCTTTGCTGGCCCTGCCTTCCCCAGGGGCTGACAGAGCCAGGCTGGCCCAGGTGACCTTGAGGCTTTGCAGGGCTCAGGCGCAGCGGCTGTGCCAGGCTCAGGGCTGAGGTCACACTCTGGGGGCTGGGGCAGAGCCCAGGCAGAAAGGAGCCCTGAAGCAGCAGCAGCTCTGCAGTGCTGGCCACCAGGCCGGGCTGCCAAGGGAGGCTTGTGGCCATGGCCTGGAAGCAGCTGCTGCTGCCAAGGTGCCTTTGGTGCCTCAGGCTCTCCCTGCCACAGCTCCCAGCACGGCACTTGTCGGTTCCTCAAGGGATGGATTTCGTGTTCAGACTCAGATGTTTATTAATTCTCATCTATGTTACAAGCTCACAAATTGTGAGTTCTAGCTAACAAAGTAGAAAATGGCTCTGTCTCTATCTCTTTCCAAGGTCTTTTAAGAACAAACAGTCCAATTTTGAAATGACACCTAAATTATTTTTACTTTTAATCCAATAACAAACCACCCATGGTCCACAATGGGGATTTTTCTACCCAGTTACAAAATACCATCCAAACCCATGAAGAAGAAGGTGAAAAAGAAGGAGTTAGCCTATGCCCTAAATTCCCCTTTATATATATTACTATATCCTAAACTTTAAACTCTAAGGGTTCCACCATGTGGTATCACACACTTCTATTCAAACTACACACCCATAATCCCAGTGCTATCATTCCATTTTGGAAGCCTTTTCCAAGGCCTCAGATCAAATGCAGTGTTTCCTTGGGTGTCAGCACCTGTCAGCACAGCAAGTCTGAAATTCTCCATGCCCAGGGTTCCAAGAGATCCCTGTTGGCTTCTGGGCTCCAGGATGACCTTCAGAGGGACACTTGGAGCGCTTCCTAAAGAGCTGCCCGTGCCATGGGGGTGGATTTGTCCTCCCTGGGTGGCTCTGGTTGGAGTTGGACGCTCCGTGCAGTCCCGCACTTTTCTCAGCAGGCCTTTGCAGCGAGTTCTGAGCCAACGTGTGGCTCTGCTGCCATCCCAAATCTGCGCTTTCCTGGGCCAGCCTGAGTGCAAGTGGGGCATGTGCTGGGCATGGCTGGAGATTTTCATGGCCCAAATCCTCCAGCATTTCCATCTGCTCATTGCTCTGGATAGCACCAATCACAAAACACCCAGCACAGCTGACAATTGTAATTTCTTGCAGATTGCGCAGCTGCACTGCTGATTGACAAATACACAAGAATTGATTTCACATGAAAAATGTCATTTATTGCAAATTGCTACACCTTTGCTGACAATATAGAACTATGCAGATCTCAATTTAAGTTAAAAAACGGAATTTATTAGATTTTTACAACAATGTTTTGTAAAAATATACAAATACCAACTTCAGTTAACAAAAACTGAATTCATTGCCAACCTCTAAAACAACTCACTATACACAAAGATCAGTTAGGTGTTTAACAACTTAATTTATTACATATTACTACAAGCTTAAACCTGATCTGGAAATACAAAAATATCAGTATCTCTATCTAAATAGCTCTCTACCAAGAACTCAGTTGATACAATTACAAAATTATACATCTCCATACATGCTTAAATAGAAAGAGACATATATAACTACAACTACATCAATAGAAATACCTACATGACTGTATATGTAGGAAATAGAACTAAACACAAATAGAACATACACATAGAAATATTCCTATACAAATAGCAACCCACAGATATAAATATCCATATAATTATCCCTCTCGATGTTCAAGTCCATCTATCTTTAAACAGAACTCTAAGCAGAGGGATTCCAGCCGCCCCATCTTCAATGCCTTTCACTCCATCCTGTCGCAATAGGACACAAAAGGAAGACACGGACTCTGTTCCAGTGCACAGGGCAAAGACCCTCTGACCTCTTTATTCTCTGACTCAAACATATACAGTATTTCCACCCAGACCATGGATTGGAAGTTAAGGTGGCCACCTTTCCAATCCCACTGGTCAAACCCAAAATCCATCAATTGTTCCCTCCTCAAAAGAGGAATGAAAACATAACTAGTATTTACACAAACATTATATCTATTTATAACACTAATGTGAGAAAGCTTTAAAATTATAAAAACATCAGAAGGCAAAAATATCAAGGCAGAGCAGCTCTCCTGGACAGGGACAGCAGATGGGACACCTGGGAAGCAAAGGGAACACTGAGTCAGGATCAGGACTTTTCCCTTGGCAGCACCTGCCCTTCAGTCAGGGAAGGGAAAATCTCAGTGCCTCCCCAGGAGGGTTAGAAAGAAAAAGTTTGGCCAAAGCCCATGGCCAAAGCCCACGCCACCCTCAGCCCCACCCTGCCTCACCAGCCCTGTGGCCTCACCGGGCTCTCAGCTGGCAGCAGCAGCTCCCTGTCCACTGCTCTTGCTGGTGGCCTTCAACTTCTCCCTGCTGCCTCCTGTCAATCTCCAGCTGTCCTCAAGGTCTTCAGGAAGCTGTGGCAAAAGTGGAGGCTCTGCAATTGGTTCCCAGGCCTGGCAGAGCTGCAGTCCCAGAGCCCTCTGTGCTCCCTGCTGGCCCCTCAATCCCCTCAGCCCCACCGTCCCCTGGGCAAAGCCCCGGCCCCCTTCAGTTTCTTCAGCCCCTCACAGTCCCCTCACCCCACTCAATCCCTTCTGACCCATCCTGTCCCCTTAGACCTGCCACCCCCCTCAGCCTGTGCCACTTCCCTGTCACCTCAGTGCCACCATCACCCTCTGCTGCCCCACACCCCTCAGTCCCCCCAGCCCCTCAAGGTCACTGTCCCTGCAGTGTCACCGCCTCCTCAGCCCCCTCAGGCCCCTCTGTCTCACCGTCCTTCAGCAGCTCCTCAGGGGACACTGCCTGGGGCCACCGGCAGCTCCACCACTCCAGGGACCCCCGGGGCTGGAACTGCTGCCCCGCCCGGCCCCGCCGCCAGCTCGGACCCAGCACAGGAACAGGGACAGAGGGGGCACAGGGGGAAAAGGACAAAGAGAGAGAGAGAAAGAGGTTAAAAACCAGTCTAATTTTACAGATAATAATCTATAACTGCTTAGGCCTATAAACACAACTATAGATCTATAAATATACTGTATTTGTATAAATAGAAATTATATAGATAGATAAACATAACTATTTAATTCTAAACATCAGTTTATATACATCTATATACAGAGATATATCTATATACAGATATATCTATCTATAGACAGAGGGATTCTACCTGCCTGGTAGTTACAGGCTCTCCCTCTGTCTCTTCCTGCCACACAGGGCACCCCTCCAGGAGACGTTGATCACACGGGATCTGGGAAGAGAAGAGAACACTGACTCAATATTGGCCCCTGTGCACGTTTCCCTTGGGCAGCAATTGTCCTTCTGTCACAGACTGTAAAAGATGGCCTGAAAGGCAGACTCTCACTTGGGAATTTGAAGCCTGCACTTTAGAGAACAGGGATCCTTCCAAGTTTCCAAAGCTGTGTAAAGTATTCAAGAACCTCAATAAAGTCTCAGCACTCACAGTGCAAATGGCACCACAAGAGCTTGAAACACAGACAGCCCCAGCTCCCCCAAAGAAGCCCAGCCTTGTTCTTTCTCTGTGCTGACAGAGAGGCCTCAGCCCTTGCTGAAATGGCTGAAGCTGAAGGGTGCTGGGAGCTCAGTTATGAACCAAACTGGGACACGCAGGTTGGTGACACAACTCCCACAAGGACAGGTTTAGTCCCTGCTCTCTTGCCACAGCAGAGGACTCAGTGTCAGAGCCTTTGGAGAAGTGTGGAGGGCAGGGCTCGGGAGCCTGTGCCAGTGCAGGATTGGAACTAAAGGCAGCAGGAAGCACCAGCCCCCCAGACAAGAACTCAACTCTTCTGATCTCCCTTCCTGTCACAGGCAGGCTCAGAGCAGCCGTCTCACACCTCTCTAAACCCATGGGGGCTCTCTCCTTACCAGGCTCCTCGGGCTCTGGGGAACTGTTCCCGCAGCTCTCGGTGCCAGATGAAGCTTCCTCGGCTGCAGCCCTGTTCATGGTGTCCTCTCCTGAAGGCTCAGGGGCAACATTAATATTCCCCTTGAAAGAAAAACAGAGAGAAAGGAACCCAAAGATCACTCAGGATTTTCTTGGAATCACATCAGGAATACAGGAACTGTTCTTCTCCATGCCCAAAGGCCCTGTAACAGGAGGGGAACACTGCCCACACGGTTCACATGACAAGCGTTTTAAACTCAGGATTTGGGTGGCCAAGGCAAAACTGAAGCTCTTACAAAATGACCTTTGAGGCAAAACAGGAATGCAGAAAAGCAGAAGACACCAAGTGAGGGGATGTGCCCTCACGCTCTGACCCTGGCTTTTGCCACGAGCTGTAAGAAATCAGCCAGCACAAAGCCAGGGGCTCTCCTTGTTGCCAACGTGGCTGTCAGCAAGGGCAGAGCTCGCTCCCAGCACTGCCCAGGGCTGTGTGCTGCAAACGCACACGCAAAGCTCACATTTCTGCCTGGGAGTCTCACCAGCCCCACCCAACCGCTCAGACACTCCATCACAAGGTGCTGCTTTCTGGAGCCCTCTGCTGCTGCCCCGTATGTAGGACCCAGGCAAACACTGATGGACCTGGGGTATTTCCAGGATCACATTTCCCAGTGCCAAAAATCTGTGAATTTCGAGGGTAGGAAAGAAAACCAACCCAAAAGACATGAAAAGTCAGACAACCAAGTAGTGTTTCTATTCCACTGAGGAAGGAAATTCCCAAGATTAGGCACCTGCAAATTACCTTTGAACAGAAAGATATTTTCACTATGACTAACTGCAGAATATTCATCTCTTCTTCAATAGCCTGTCCATCAGAATCTTAAAGATTCTAAAGATGGTTCAGAGCCTGCAAAGTTTCCTTTCATTATGGAATAAAATGCTTTTGCAAACTGCTATATGTGAGTTTACAAAAGACAAAAGACATTCCACTTGAGAATAAGAGATTGCTAAATCCAGAAAATCCCACTCCCCACCTTGACTCTGCCCTTCCTCAATCACAAATGTACTGTGGGCAATGGGTCTGCACAGCAAGAGGAAGAGAGACATTCTTTGGCCAACACAACTAATAATCTACAAAAAGGGCTGTGCCAGCACTCACCCTCCAGGCAAGTCTGGGAAGAGGTAAGAGTTTAGAAAAACAAGATTTCTAATCCAAAGACTGAATCTGTCAAACAAAAGGACAAGGAAGCTGCAGCTCCAGCCCATCCCCACACACGGCTCTGGCAGCGCCCACACGCACGGCAGGGCTCACACAGCAGCAGCAGCAGCAGCTGCAGCCCAGCCCTGGCTTTGCCTTGGCCTTCCAACCCAAAAGAGGCAGAGCCCACATCTGCTGCTGCAACAGAGACACCTCTCACGTGCCCCTCCCTGCACAGGACACTTTGCCTTCAGTGGCAATTCTCCAAACACTCTTCTCTTCTTTCCCACCCAACAAAGCCTGTTAGAACCTACACAGCAGCACCACAAATGCCCCTGCACGAGGCATTCTTCCCAAGGAAAAGGAACAACCAAAGGTGGCCAGCACAGGCTCACACCTCTCATCCTCACTTTGGGGGAAGACTTTTTCATTCCCTTTTCTTTTGGAAATCTTGCTTGATCAAGAATAAATAGATAACTAAGTAAGAATGGAAATAATTAAACTCAAGAATCCTTTGCTTCTCAGCCATGTTACAATGTCCAATTACATAATTAAAAAGGAATGAAAAGAATTAAATTCAAGGAATCTTTGCTTCTCAACCATGTAACAACATCCAATTAGATAACTAAATAAGAATGAAAAGAATTAAATTCAAGAAACCTTTGCTTCTCAGCCATGTAACAACGTTCAAAACTCTCACTCCAGCCTCTTTCATTCCCATCCAATGGGGTTACCTGAGCACAGGGAGACCTTTCAGGCAGGGAGCTCCTGATCTCCCGGATCATCTTCTCAACTTGCAGGCCAAGATCCAGCTGGGGTGATTCCTCTCCTGCAGGTGCATTCTGCACTGAGCTGGAGGCCGTTGATGCTGCACAGCCAGCACTGCCAGCTGGAGCATGAGGGGCTGAAGTGCCCGGTGCAGCTGCAAGAATCCAAACACGTGAGTCAGGCTCCAGAGTGTGGCTTTGGGACACAGAGCTCTATTGCTGCCTTGGATCAAATATCACATAAAGCACACAGGAAAACCAGGCAGAGAATCTTTTGACTTTCTAGTGCCCCTTTCTAGTAGGCTTGACAATTTCTGTCTTAGAACGACAGAGCACTGTGGAAAAATACTTTAAAGAGTCACTTTTCATGACCTTTTGGAAAAGGAAGGGTAGGATTCTTTTCCTACCTGCTGGGTTGGAGGCTGGGGGCTGCTGCTCCCCGTGGAGCTGCTGGAAGCTGCAGGGCTGGAACCTGAGCACCTCCCGGTCGAGCGGAGGAAGCTGCTCCCCGTACAGCTCCTGGAAGCGGCTGGAGGGCCCCTCCTGTCTGAGCGGCCACAGCCGCTCGCCTTGGAACCCGAGGAGGTGGCAGGGCGGGATCCGGGGCACCTCCCGCTGGGCGGGCAGCGGCCGCTCCGCGTAGAGCTCCTGGAAGCGGCTCGGCCCCTCCCGCCGGGCCGGCCCCGGCCGGTCCCTGTGCAGCAGGTGGAAGCTGCAGGGCGGGCGCCGGGCCAGCGGCGGCCGCTCCCTGGGCGGCTGCTGGAAGCGGCCGGGCCGGGGCCGGCGCAGCTCCCGCCCGTCCGGCAGCTCCCGCTCCCTGTGCAGCAGGAGGAAGCCGCTGGGCGGGCACCCGGGCGGCAGCGGCGGCCGCTCCCTGGGCAGCGCCTTGAAGCGACCGCGCCTGCGCCGCCCGTCCGGCAGCGGCCGCGCCCCGGGGAGCTGCTGGGAGCCGCTCCCGCCCCGCCTGCGCCCCTCCCGCCCCGCCGCCAGCCGCTGCCTGCTGGCCGCGCTCCGGCGCCGGATGCGGAGCAGGAGTTCGGGGCGGTCACGGCGAAACCAGGGGTTCCTGTAATGGAGCCAGGCCCCGCATCGCCCGGCGCAGCCGCGCCAGCCCGGCCCGGCACCTTGCGGAAGCCGTAGCGGTTCAGCTGGCGCACAAAACTGCTGAACTGCGTGGCCCTGAAGGTGTGCGGGGCCGGGCCCTGAGCGCCGCCCGGGCTGAGCAGCTCCCGCTCGAAGAGGGAGCGGTCTATAAGCAGCCCCCGGGCCTGGCTGTCCCAGCGCACGGAGCGGACACGGGGGCTGTTCACCAGGCGCCACAGCTTCGCTGGGAAGGCTCGGGCGCTGAGCCCATCAGGCAGCGGCACCTCCGCCATGGCGTCGATCGCCGCCTGTGCCACAACGGCCAGAGCGCAACGGCCGCGGCTGCGCCGGCGGCCGCGGCCTGAGGGGGCGCTGCGCTCGGCCCCGCGCGCGCCCGGCGCGGCCCCGGCGCGGGCCGGACTCGGCGGGGACGAGCGCCCAGAGCCGGGGCCGCGGGCACAGCGCGGGCGCGGCGGCTCCCGGGGCTGGCCGGGCACGGCAGGGCAGGGCCAGGGCAAACCCTTGCTTGCTCTGCCTGCCTGCACGCATCCTGCCTTTGCTTTGCAGCACAGCCCCAAAGCACCAAGGCAAGGTAACAGAAAAGCTGCTTCCCAGGCAGTCGGCCTCCAGCAGCTGTTGGTGCATGGGCTTATTCCTCCCCGGGCACAAGACTTCTCATTTCCATTTGTTGAACTTCATCCGATTTCCCTCAGGCCAATTCTTTAGCCTGCCAAGGTCCCTCTGAATGGCACAAGCAGTTGTTGTAGCAGCTGCTCCTGCCACTTTTGTGTTGTCTGCAAACTTGCTGAGGGTAAACTGCTCCTCCAGCCCAGCCATTCATGAAGACTTTAAAGAGCATCTCCCCTGCTATCAGCCCCTGGGGGTCAGAGCACAAGGACTTACCTCCAGCTCTACTTTGTGCCACTGATTGCAATCCTCTGGGCCCAACCACCCACCCATTTTTCAGTCCTCCTCCCTGGGCATATGGACAGTTTGTATTTAAGGATGTTATAGGAGACAGTCTCCAAGGTTTTGGTAAAGCTGGGGTAGACATCATCCATTGCTCTACCCATGTGCTGTCAAGTTGGCTGTCCTGTCACAGATTCACACCCAGTTGCTCCCAGTTTCCCCCAACATTGTCCCAGCTGTTCCCAGTGTTGTCCCCTGCAGTATCGTTCCAGACACTCCCAGTATATCCCAGTTGCCCCAAGCAAGCTCATTCCCAGTCACCCAGAGTCCCCAGTATGGTTCCAGGTACCCCCAGCATGATCTTACTCATTCCCAGTATATCCCAGTTACCTCCAGCAGACACCAGTCATTTCCAGTCACTCCTAGTAGCCCTCAGTGTGGTCCCAGTTGCTCCCAGTATTTCCATGTCCATGCTCCAAGTGCTGCTGCCAGTCCTGATCTGTGGGGATGGGAATGTCCCGCTCCCTTCCCGGGGCAGGGTCACACCTGGGCCAGGTGTGCAGGGCAGGACCTTGCCCTGAGCCCAAGCCCTGTCCCACCTGCAGGATCTGCTTCCCCTGGGGCTCTTCCTGCTGCGGCCCCAAGCCCAGCTTGGTGCTGAACAAAGGGGCTGGGGCGGGGTCATCCCCCGGCGGGGGCTGTGCACCCCCTCTGCCCCCTCCCCAAATTCCCTCCTGGGGGCAGCAGGAGCTGGGGCAGGAGCCTTGTGGGGAGGGAAAAGGGGTAACACTGGGATGGGGGGGGTCACACATGGTCTGGGGGGGCACACACGGCCCCTGGGGATCCCCCATCACCTTCTCCTGCAGTGCCAGGAGGAGGAACCCAAACATAGAGCCCCCAAACACTGGCAGCATCTTTGGGGCCGGGTCTGGTGGCAGCTTTGGGAGTCTGGGGGAGTCACAACTGCCCCAAAACCTCCTCCCGGCTGATGTTTGCATGTGGAGGGCTGCTTCTCATCTTCTCCTGAAATCTCTGTGCTTTCTTTCCTGTAGGATAGAATTTTCCTTTTCCTCCAAGTGCCCATGGCCAAAATTGGCATTCTACCTCCCCATTTGTTTATATCCTCGGATTGTTCCCATAGAAAACCTGCCAGGACAGACAGCTCTGGCTGGCCTTGGCCTCTTGGGGGCCACTTCATATCTGCCTTTCAAACAGTGGAAGGTCGTGCTTTTCTTGCCATGGAAAAACCATCTTTTAAGTCCAAGTGTCCATAGCCAAAACTGGGAATCTGCCTCCAAAATTCCTTATATCTAAGGATAGCTCCCAGACAAGAGTTGCCAGGACTTTCTAGGTTTCCTTGGCTTCCTGAGGGCCAGCTCTCATCTGCCTTTGAAACACTGGGGCTCTGTATTTTCCTTCCTGTGGAAAAGAACTGTCCTTCTTGTCCAGACGCCCGTGGACAGAACTGAGATCTGGGATTTGGCCTCCCAAATTCCAAGGATTGCTCCCGGACAAAAGCTGCCAACACAAGGAGGACTACCTGGCAGTGGCCTCCTTGGAGCTGCATCTAATCAGCCTTTGAAACACTGGGGCTCTGCCCTTTCCCTCCTGTGGAGAAGAATTGTCATTCTGGTCCAGGAACACACATGGCTGAAATGCAATTCCACCTCCAGAACTCCCCATATATGCAAGGGTTGCTTTCAGACCAAAGCTGCAAGGACAGACAGATCTGGCTTGCCTTGGGTTTAGGTAACTGCCTCTCATTTGCTTTCACAACCCTGGGGTTTTGTGGTTTCCTTCCTGTGGTCTTGTCCAGGCACCCATAGCTTAAAGCACATGACCACTAAATAGGAACAAAGGAGCTCTGTGCTCAGTGCAGTGTAGACTGAGGACAGGGGAGGAGTGCCCTGGGAGGGATTGAAGGGTAGTTTCAGAGACGGTGGATCATTTTGACACGGTAGAAAAGTGCCAGAAATAAAAAAAAATAAAAAAAAAAAATTGCCAAGGACACCTGGGGAGGTCCAGACTGGAAAGAGAGAGAAAGGGATTGCTGTATCAGGGCAGGCCTGTGGAACAACACATCGCCCAGAAGGAGTCTGCAGCAGCCCAAGGCTCTGTGTGCCCAGGCAGAGGCAGGCAGGACGCAGAGCTGTCAGCAAAGGAAGGGGCCAGCCAGGTGGGGCAGCCGGGGGATGACGACAGCCTGCAGGGACAGAGGCGCAGGGCATGGACACCGTAGGACAGCCTGGGCTGGACAGGGCACAGGCATGGGCAGCAGCTGAAAGGCCCTGACACAGCCAACTCCTGCAGCACTTTGGCCCTGAGCCTGAGGCAGGAGGAGGAGACAAGTGAGCCTGGCAGCAATGGGGCCTCCTTGCCTCCTTGTCCCTGCTCAGCAGCCTGGCAGGGGCCGCCCCATGGTGCTGCCCTTGGCATTGCACATGCCCACATCCCAGTGGCCTGGGAAGAGCCCTGAGCAAGGAAGGAGGGACAGGATGGGCTTTGGCAGGGCCTGAGGCTCAGGCCTTGGCCCTTTGCATTCCTGAAACACATCCAGGTTTGGTCAGCATCAGAGACACCTTTGCCTTGTTTGTCCCCACCTGTCATCATTGCCTGCAGTGTTCTGCTCGAACTGGACCCTGGGGACACTTTCTGAGTCTTGTTTCTCTGTGGGACCCATTAAAACTTCAAGAAACTTCAGTGTTTCAATTTAACTTTGAGTTCTATAAAAGTTTTTAAAACACACTCACAGGGACTGAAACCACTGTAAACAACAATAAAGCCTCAAGGGGTTAATTAAAGTCCTGGCACAGTTTCTACACTGATGAGCTTGGCCAGGCACCTGGCACAGAGGCAGCTCCTGGCAATAAAGAAGAGCTTCAAAAAGACATCCTGAGGACAAGCTCCTTTCCCAGCCCAGCAGGGCTGAGGGCATTTCTTGCAGGTACCTGACTTTATATTATACTATATCCTAAACTTTAAACTCTAAGGTTCCACCATGTGGTATCACACACTTCTATTCAACTACACACCCATAATCCAGTGCTATCATTCCATTTTGGAAGCCTTTTCCAAGGCCTCAGATCAAATGCAGTGTTTCCTTGGGGTCAGCCCCTGTCAGCACAGCAAGTCTGAAATTCTCCATGCCCAGGGTTCCAAGAGATCCCTGTTGGCTTCTGGGCTCCAGGATGACCTTCAGAGGGCACTTGGAGCGCTTCCTAAAGAGCTGCCCGTGCCATGGGGGTGGATTTGTCCTCCCTGGGTGGCTCTGGTTGGAGTTGGACGCTCCGTGCAGTCCCACTTTTCTCAGCAGGCCTTTGCAGCGAGTTCTGAGCCAACGTGTGGCTCTGCTGCCATCCCAAATCTGCGCTTTCCTGGGCCAGCCTGAGTGCAAGTGGGCATGTGCTGGGCATGGCTGGGATTTTCATGGCCCAATCCTCCAGCATTTCCATCTGCTCATTGCTCTGGATAGCACCAATCACAAAACCACCCAGCACAGTGACAATTGTAATTTCTTGCAGATTGCTGCAGCTGCACTGCTGATTGACAAATACACAAGAATTGATTTCACATGAAAAATGTCATTTATTGCAAATTGCTACACCTTTGCTGACAATATAGAACTATGCAGATCTCAATTTAAGTTAAAAAACGGAATTTATTAGATTTTTACAACAATGTTTTGTAAAAATATCAAATACAACTTCAGTTAACAAAAAACTGAATTATTTGCCAACCTCTAAAACAATCACTATACACAAAGATCAGTTAGGTGTTTAACAACTTAATTTATTACATATACTACAAGCTTAACACTGATCTGGAAATACAAAAATATCAGTATCTCTATCTAAATAGCTCTCTACCAGAACTCAGTTGAATACAATTAATAATTAATCATCTCCATACATGCTTAAATAGAAAGAGACATATATAACTACAACTACATCAATAAATACCTACATGACTGTATATGTAGGAATAGAACTAAACAACAAATAGAACAAATACACATAGAAATATTCCTATACAAACAGCAACCCACAGATATAAATATCCATATAATTATCCTCTCTCTGTTCAAGTCCATCTATCTTTAAACAGAACTCTAAGCAGAGGGATTCCAGCCGCCCATCTTCAATGCCTTTCACTCCATCCTGTCGCAATAGGACACAAAAGGAAGACACGGACTCTGTTCCAGTGCACAGGGCAAAGACCCTCTGACCTCTTTATTCTCTGACTCAAACATATACAGTATTCCACCCAGACCATGGATTGGAAGTTAAGGTGGCCACCTTTCCAATCCCACTGGTCAAACCCAAAATCCATCAATTGTTCCTCCTCAAAGAGGAATGAAACATAACTAGTATTTACACAAACATTATATCTATTTATAACACTAATGTGAGAAAGCTTTAAATTATAAAAACATCAGAAGGCAAAATATCAAGGCAGAGCAGCTCTCCTGGACAGGGACAGCAGATGGGACACCTGGGAAGCAAAGGGAACTGAGTCAGGATCAGGACTTTCCCTTGGCAGCACCTGCCCTTCATCAGGGAAGGGAAATCTCAGTGCCTCCCAGGAGGGTTAGAAAAAAAAGTTTGGCCAAAGCCCAGGCCAAAGCCCAGCCACCCCTCAGCCCCCCCTGCTCACCATGTGGCTCACCGGGCTCTCAGCTGGCAGCAGCATCCCTGTCACTGCTCTTGCTGGTGGCCTTCAGCTTCTCCCGCTGCCTCCTGTCAATCTCCAGCTGTCCTCAGATCTTCAGGAAGCTTGTGGCAAAAGTGGAGGCTCTGCAATTGGTTCCCAGGCCTGGCAGAGCTGGCAGTCCCAGAGCCCTCTGTGCTCCCTGCTGGCCCCTCAATCCCCTCAGCCCCACCGTCCCTGGGCAAAGCCCCGCCCCCTTCAGTTTTCTCAGCCCCTCACAGTCCTCTCACCCCACTCAATCCCTTCTGACCCATCCTCCCTTAGACCTGCCACCCCCCTCAGCCTGTGCCACTTCCCTGTCACCTCAGTGCCCATCACCCTCTGCTGCCCCACACCCCTCAGTCCCCCCAGCCCCTCAAGGTCACTGTCCCTGCAGTGTCACCGCCTCCTCAGCCCCTCAGGCCCCTCTGTCTCACCGCCTTCAGCAGCTCTCAGGGACACTGCCTGGGGCCACCGGCAGCTCCACCACTCCAGGGACCCCCGGGGCTGGAACTGCTGCCCGCCCGGCCGCCGCCAGCTCGGACCCAGCACAGGAACAGGGACAGAGGGGGCACAGGGGGAAAAGGACAAAAGAGAGAGAGAAAGAGGTTAAAAACCAGTCTAATTTTACAGATAATAATCTATAACTGCTTAGGCCTATAACACAACTATAGATCTATAAATATACTGTATTTGTATAAATAGAAATTTTTATAGATAGATAAACATAACTATTTAATTCTAAACATCAGTTTATATACATCTATATACAGAGATATATCTATATAAATATATCTTACTATAGACAGAGGGATTCTACCTGCCTGGTAGTACAGGCTCTCCCTCTGTCTCTTCCTGCCACACAGGCACCCCTCCAGGAGACGTTGATCACACGGATCTGGGAAGAGAAGAGAACACTGACTCAATATTGGCCCTGTGCACGTTTCCCTTGGGCAGCAATTGTCCTTCTGTCACAGACTGTAAAGATGGCTGAAAGGCAGACTCTCACTTGGGATTTGAAGCCTGCACTTTAGAGAACAGGGATCTTCCAAGTTTCCAAAGCTGTGTAAAGTATTCAAGACCTCAATAAGTCTCAGCACTCACAGTGCAAATGGCACCACAAGAGCTTGAAACACAGACAGCCCCAGCTCCCCCAAAGAAGCCCAGCTTGTTCTTTCTCTGTGCTGACAGAGAGGCCTCAGCCCTTGCTGAAATGGCTGAAGCTGAAGGGTGCTGGGAGCTCAGTTATGAACCAAACTGGGACACGCAGGTTGGGTGACACAACTCCCACAAGGACAGGTTTAGTCCCTGCTCTTCTTGCCACAGCAGAGGACTCAGTGTCAGAGCCTTTGGAGAAGTGTGGAGGGCAGGGCTCGGGGGCCTGTGCCAGTGCAGGATTGGAACTAAAGGCAGCAGGAAGCACCAGCCCCCAGACAAGAACTCAACTTTTCTGATCTCCCTTCCTGTCACAGGCAGGCTCAGAGCAGCCGTCTCACACCTCTCTAAACCCATGGGGGCTCTCTCCTTACCAGGCTCCTCGGCTCTGGGAACTGTTCCCGCAGCTCTCGGTGCCACGATGAAGCTTCCTCGGCTGCAGCCCTGTTCATGGTTCCTCTCCTGAAGCTCAGGGGCAACATTAATATTCCCCTTGAAAGAAAAACAGAGAGAAAGGAACCCAAAGATCACTCAGGATTTTCTTGGAATCACATCAGGAATACAGGAACTGTTCTTTTCCATGCCCAAAGGCCCTGTAACAGGAGGGGAACACTGCCCACACGGTTCACATGACAAGCGTTTTAAACTCAGGATTTGGGGTGCCAAGGCAAAACTGAAGCTCTTACAAAATGACCTTTGAGGCAAAACAGGAATGCAGAAAAGCAGAAGACACCAAGTGAGGGGACGTGCCCTCACGCTCTGACCCTGGCTTTTCCACGAGCTGTAAGAATCAGCCAGCACAAAGCCAGGGGCTCTCCTTGTTGCCAACGTGGCTGTCAGCAAGGGCAGAGCTCGCTCCCAGCACTGCCCAGGGCTGTGTGCTGCAAACGCACACCAAAGCTCACATTTCTGCCTGGGAGTCTCACCAGCCCCACCCAACCGCTCAGACACTCCATCACAAGGTGCTGCTTTCTGGAGCCCTCTGCTGCTGCCCCGTATGTAGGACCCAGGCAAACACTGATGGACCTGGGGTATTTCAGGATCACATTTCCCAGTGCGAAAAATCTGTGAATTTGGAGGGTAGGAAAGAAAACCAACCCAAAAGACATGAAAAGTCAGACAACCAAGTGTGTTTATTCTCACTGAGGAAGGAAATTCCCAAGATTAGGCACCTGCAAATTACCTTTGAAAGAAAGATATTTTCACTATGACTAACTGCAGAAATTCATCTCTTCTTCAATACGCTGTCCATCAGAATCCTAAAGATTCTAAAGATGGTTCAGAGCCTGCAAAGTTTCCTTTCATTATGGAATAAAATGCTTTTGCAAACTGCTATATGTGAGTTTACAAAGACAAAAGACATTCCACTTGAGAATAAGAGATTGCTAAATCCAGAAAATCCCACTCCCCACCTTGACTCTGCCCTTCTCAATCACAAATGTACTGTGGGCAATGGGTCTGCACAGCAAGAGGAAGAGAGACATTCTTTGGCCAACACAACTATAATCTACAAAAAGGCTGTGCCAGCACTCACCCTCCAGGAAGTCTGGAAGAGGTAAGAGTTAGAAAAACAAGATTTCTAATCCAAAGACTGAATCTGTCAAACAAAAGGACAAGGAAGCTGCAGCTCAGCCCATCCCCACACACGGCTCTGGCAGCGCCCACACGCACGGCAGGGCTCACACAGCAGCAGCAGCAGCAGCTGCAGCCCAGCCTGGCTTTGCCTTGGCCTTCCCACCAAAAGAGGCAGAGCCCACATCTGCTGCTGCAAAGAGACACCTCTCACGTGCCCCTCCCTGCACAGGACACTTTGCCTTCAGTGGCAATTCTCCAAACACTCTTCTCTTCTTTCCCACCCAACAAAGCCTGTTAGAACCTACACAGCAGCACCACAAATGCCCCTGCACGAGGCATTCTTCCAAGGAAAAGGAACAACCAAGGTGGCCAGCACAGGCTCACACCTCTCATCCTCACTTTGGGGGAAGACTTTTCATTCCCTTTTCTTTTGGAAATCTTGCTTGATCAAGAAAAAATAGATAACTAAGTAAGAATGGAAATAATTAAACTCAAGAATCTTTGCTTCTCAGCCATGTTACAATGTCCAATTACATAATGAAAAGGAATGAAAAGAATTAAATTCAAGGAATCTTTGCTTCTCAACCATGTAACAACATCCAATTAGATAACTAAATAGAATGAAAAGAATTAAATTCAGAAACCTTTGCTTCTCAGCCATGTAACAACTTCAAACTCTCATCCAGCCTCTTTCATTCCCATCCAAGGGGTTACCTGAGCACAGGGAGCATTTCAGGCAGGGAGCTCCTGATCTCCCGGATCATCTTCTCAACTTGCAGGCCAAGATCCAGCTGGGGTGATTCCTCTCCTGCAGGTGCATTCTGCGCTGAGCTGGAGGCCGTTGATGCTGCACAGCCAGCACTGCCAGCTGGAGCATGAGGGGCTGAAGTGCCCGGTGCAGCTGCAAGAATCCAAACGTGAGTCAGGCTCCAGAGTGTGGCTTTGGGACACAGAGCTCTATTGCTGCCTTGGTCAAATATTACATAAAGCACACAGGAAAACCAGGCAGAGAATCTTTTGACTTTCTAGTGCCCCTTTCTAGTAGGCTTGACAATTTCTGTCTTAGAACGACAGAGCACTGTGGAAAAATACTTTAAAGAGTCACTTTTCATGACCTTTTGGAAAAGGAAGGGTAGGATTCTTTTCCTACCTGCTGGGTTGGAGGCTGGGGGCTGCTGCTCCCCGTGGAGCTGCTGGAAGCTGCAGGGCTGGAACCTGAGCACCTCCCGGTCGAGCGGAGGCAGCTGCTCCCGTACAGCTCCTGGAAGCGGCTGGAGGGCCCTCCTGTCGAGCGGCCACAGCCGCTCGCCTTGGAACCCGAGGAGGTGGCAGGGCGGGATCCGGGCACCTCCCGCTGGGCGGGCAGCGGCCGCTCCGCGTAGAGCTCCTGGAAGCGGCTCGGCCCTCCGCCGGGCCGGCCCCGCCGGTCCCTGTGCAGCAGGTGGAAGCTGCAGGGCGGGCGCCGGGCCAGCGGCGGCCGCTCCCTGGGCGGCTGCTGGAAGCGGCCGGGCCGGGGCCGGCGCAGCTCCCGCCCGTCCGGCAGCTCCCGCTCCCTGTGCAGCAGGAGGAAGCCGCTGGGCGGGCACCCGGGCGGCAGCGGCGGCCGCTCCCTGGCAGCCCTTGAAGCGCGCGCCCTGCGCCGCCCGTCGGCAGCGGCGCGCCCCGGGGAGCTGCTGGGAGCCGCTCCCGCCCGCCTGCGCCCTCCCGCCCCGCCGCCAGCCGCTGCTGCTGGCCGCCTCCGGCGCCGGATGCGGAGCAGGAGTCGGGGTGGTCACGGCGAAACCAGGGGTTCCTGTAATGGAGCCAGGCCCCCGCATCGCCCGCGCAGCCGCGCCAGCCCGGCCCGGCACTTGCGGAAGCCGTAGCGGTTCAGCTGGCGCACAAAACTGCTGAACTGCGTGGCCCTGAAGGTGTGCGGGGCCGGGCCCTGAGCGCCGCCCGGCTGAGCAGCTCCCGCTCGAAGAGGGAGCGGTCTATAAGCAGCCCCCGGCTGGCTGTCCCAGCGCACGAGCGGACACGGGGCTGTTCACCAGGCGCCACAGCTTCCTGGGAAGGCTCGGGCGCTGAGCCATCAGGCAGCGGCACCTCCGCCATGGCGTCGATCGCGCCTGTGCCAACGGCCAGAGCCAACGGCCGCGGCTGCGCCGGCGGCGCGCGGCCTGAGGGGGGCGCTGCGCTCGGCCCGCGGCGCCCGGCGCGCCCCGGCGCGGGCCGGACTCGGCGGGACGGCGCCCAGAGCCGGGGCCGCGGGCACAGCGCGGGGCGGCGGCTCCCGGGGCTGGCCGGGCACGGCAGGGCAGGGCCGGGCAAACCCTTGCTTGCTCTGCCTGCCTGCACGCATCCTGCTTTTGCTTTGCAGCACACCCCAAAGCACCAAGGCAAGGTAACAGAAAAGCTGCTTCCCAGGCAGTCGGCCTCCAGCAGCTGTTGGTGCATGGGCTTATTCCTCCCGGGCACAAGACTTCTCATTTCCATTTGTTGAACTTCATCCGATTTCCCTCAGGCCAATTCTTTAGCCTGCCAAGTCCCTCTGAATGGCACAAGCAGTTGTGTAGCAGCTGCTCCTGCCACTTGGTGTTGTCTGCAAACTTGCTGAGGGTAAACTGCTCCTCCAGCCCAGCCATTCATGAAGACTTTAAAGAGCATCTCCCCTGCTATCAGCCCCTGGGGGTCAGAGCACAAGACTTACCTCCAGCTCTACTTTGTGCCACTGATTGCAATCCTCTGGGCCAACCCCACCCATTTTCAGTCCTCCTCCCTGGGCATATGGACAGTTTGTATTTAAGGATGTTATGGAGAGCAGTCTCCAAGGTTTTGGTAAAGCTGGGGTAGACATCATCCATTGCTCTACCCATGCTGTCAAGTTGGCTGTCCTGTCACAGATTCACACCCAGTTGCTCCCATTTTCCCCCAACATTGTCCCAGCTGTTCCCAGTGTTGTCCCCTGCAGTACGTTCCAGACACTCCCAGTATATCCCAGTTGCCCCAAGCAGCTCATTCCCAGTCACCCAGAGTCCCCAGTATGGTTCCAGTTGCCCCAGCATGATCTTACTCATTCCCAGTTATCCCAGTTACCTCCAGCAGACACCAAGTCCATCGCGTCCTCCCGGTCAATGTGGACAGAGATGACCCTCGGCGGGGGGGGGCTGTAGGGGGACACCCCGACATTCAGGGGGAACCCCAACATTCAGGGGGATCTGAATCATGATTTTAAAGAGTTCAGACCTTAGCTGAGGGTTAGAAGAAATTTATATGGATCAGGTCTCACAGTCAGCACATATTCACACAGCATAACAACCATAAACCAGGATTGATTTCTTTATTTACCATTCCCAGTAGGAGCCCAGTCCACTGCCAGTCATTCCCCATTATGATGCAGTTTGCCTCTAGCATGGTCCCAGTTGCTCCCAGTTTGCTCCCACTTTTGTCCAGTGTGTTCCAAGTTGCCCCTAGCACAGCCTCAGGAACTCCCAGTACAATACCAGAATGAGTCCAGTATGATGCCTGTCTCTCCCAGCAGGGCCCCAGCTGCCCCCAGCATGGTCCCAGTTTCCCCTAGCAAATTCCCAGTTCCTCCCAGTGTGATCCCAGTCCACCACCTGCATGACCTCAGACACTCCCAGTATATTCCAGTTGCCCTGAACATTCTTGGAGTCATTTCCAGGAGCACCCAATTACCTCAGCATGGTTCACTTGCCCCAGTTTTATCCCAGTCACTGCCAGTACATCCCAGTTGTCACCAGCATACATCCTGTCATTCCAATTTATTCCCAGTTTCCTCCCAGTGTATCCCCAGTAGGCTCTCAGCATGGGCCTGGTAGCTCCCAGGAACCCCCAGTCAGGGTCCAATCACATCGCTGTCATCCCAGTCTGATTCCTGTAATTCCCAGTATGAAGCCAGTGGCCCCCAGTGTGATCCCAGTTGCTCCGTAAATGCCACTATGACCCCAGTACCCTCCAGTATGATCCTCATGGCTCTCCAGTTTCTCCCCAGTATATCCCAGTCACCCACAGCATGCTCCCAGTCATTCCCACTTCCTCCCAGTTGCTTTCAGTGTGATTCCAGTTGTTTACAGCCACTCCCAGTCAATCCCAGTACGAGTCCAGTCACCCTCAGTGTTATCCCAGCTGTTGCCAGAATAGTTCCTGTTGTTCCCTGTTCCTCCCAGTGTGGTTCCATTGACCCAGTATAGTTACAGGCACTTCCAGTGTATCCCAGTTGCACCAGTAAGGTTCTGGTTACCTCAGAATGATCCCAGGCATTCCCAGTTTCTTCCAGTTGCCTCCAGCATGATCCCAGGTTCTGGCAGTTGTCCAAAGTGTGGTCCCACTATAATCCCAGCATAATCCCAATTGCCCCAGTTGTGGTCTCAGTCCTCTCAGCATGGTCCCAGTCCCTGGCTGCTCAGGCACCGCGGAACCAGCAGCAAACGCCACTGCCAGGGCCAAAGGCCAGCTCAGGCAGACAGAAAGGGGCAGGGCTGGGCACTGTTTCCATGGCAGCCCTCACTGGGACACCACCCCTGGGTCACCTGGCATGGCAATTGCCATGGAAACCTGGATCATGGGAAATGCAAGGGTGGACAAAGGTTTTAGTAGGGCCTGTCACAATAGGACAAAAAGTGGTGGTTTTAAACTAAAGCAAGGGAGGTTCATATCGGAAGAGAAAAGGAGGAAATCTTTGATGATGAGGTTGGTGATCCAGCCGGACAGGTTCCAGGGAGGTGGTCAATGCCCCATCCCTGGAAACATTCCAGTCCAGCTGGGACAGGGCTCTGAACAACCTGAGCTGCTGAAAGATGTCCCTGCTCATGGCGGGGGTTTGGAGGAGATGAGCACTGCAGAGCTCTTCCCATCCAAACCATTCCAGGAGTGCATGGGGAGAAGGGGCTGCTCCCTGGACTCCATGCACTGCCTTGACTCGTCCTTGTCTCTGCTGGAGCCCACATGCAGCAGGCAAAGGCAGCCCCTTCTCTGGCCTTTGCTGGCCCTGCCTTCCCCAGGGGCTGACAGAGCCAGGCTGGCCCAGGTGACCTTGAGGCTTTGCAGGGCTCAGGCGCAGCGGCTGTGCCAGGCTCAGGGCTGAGGTCTCACTCTGGGGGCTGGGGCAGAGCCCAGGCAGAAAGGAGCCCTGAAGCAGCAGCAGCTCTGCAGTGCTGGCCACCAGGCCGGGCTGCCAAGGGAGGCTTGTGGCCATGGCCTGGAAGCAGCTGCTGCTGCCAAGGTGCCTTTGGTGCCTCAGGCTCTCCCTGCCACAGCTCCCAGCACGGCACTTGTTGGTTCCTCAAGGGATGGATTTTGTGTTCAGGCACAGATGTTTATTAATTCTCATCTATGTTACAAGCTCACAAATTGTGAGTTCTAGCTTACAAAGTAGAAAATGGCTCTGTCTCTATCTCTTTCCAAGGTCTTTTAAGAACAAACAGTCCAATTTTGAAATGACACCTAAACTATTTTTACTTTTAACCCAATAACAAACCACCCATGGTCCACAATGGGGATTTTTCTACTCAGTTAAAAAATACCATCCAAACCCATGAAGAAGAAGGTGAAAAAGAAGGAGTTAGCCTATGCCCTAAATTCTCCTTTATATATATTACTATATCCTAAACCTTAAACTCTAAGGGTTCCACCATGTGGTATTACACACTTTTATTCAAAATACACACCCATAATCCCAGTGCTATCATTCAATATTGGAAGCCTTTTCCAAGGCCTCAGATCAAATGCAGTGTTTCCTTGGGGGTCAGTGCCTGTCAGCACAGCAAGTCTGAAATTCTCCATGCCCAGGGTTCCAAGAGATCCCTGTTGGCTTCTGGGCTCCAGGATGACCTTCAGAGGGACACTTGGAGCGCTTCCTAAAGAGCTGCCCGTGCCATGGGGGTGGATTTGTCCTCCCTGGGTGGCTCTGGTTGGAGTTGGACGCTCCGTGCAGTCCCTCACTTTTCTCAGCAGGCCTTTGCAGCGAGTTCTGAGCCAACGTGTGGCTCTGCTGCCATCCCAAATCTGCGCTTTCCTGGGCCAGCCTGAGTGCAAGTGGGGCATGTGCTGGGCATGGCTGGAGATTTTCATGGCCCAAATCCTCCAGCATTTCCATCTGCTCATTGCTCTGGATAGCACCAATCACAAAACACCCAGCACTGCTGACAATTGTAATTTCTTGCAGATTGCTGCAGCTGCACTGCTGATTGACAAATACACAAGAATTGATTTCACATGAAAAATGTCATTTATGACAAATTGCTACACCCTTGCTGACAATATAGAACTATGCTGGTCTCAATTTAAGTTAAAAAACGGAATTTATTAGATTTTTACAACAATGCTATGTAAACATATACAAATACCAACTTAAGCTAACTGAAATTTGTTGCCAATCTCTACAACAACTCACTATACACAAAGATCAATTAGGTGTGTAACAACCTCATTTATTACATACTACTATAGCTTAGAACCCTTCTAGGAATACAAAAATATCAGTAGCTCTATCTAAATAGCTTATAGAAATACCAGTATACCTATTAAAGAGCCATATAACTACAACTACATCAACAGAAACACCTACATTACTGTGCATGTAGGAAATAGAACTGAACACAGATAAAAAACATACTTCTATATACATATACTTAGATACATATGTACACATACAGGTAATTAGAAACATGTATGCATGTATACACACACATACATACATAGCATACATCCATAAATATAACAATATACACATAGAAATATTCCTATACAAACAGCAACCCACAGATATAAATATCCATATAATTATCCCTCTCGATGTTCAAGTCCATCTATCTTTAAACAGAACTCTAAGCAGAGGGATTCCAGCCGCCCCATCTTCAAAGCCTTTCACTCCATCCTGTCACAATAGGACACAAAAGGAAGACACGGACTCTGTTCCAGTGCACAGGGCAAAGACCCTCTGGCCTCTTTATTCTCTGACTCAAACATATATAGCATTTCCACCCAGACCATAGATTGGAAGTTAAGGTTGCCACCTTTCCAATCACATTGGTCAAACCCAAAGTCCATCAATTGTTCCCTCCTCAAAAGAGGAATGAAAACATAACTAGTATTTACACAAACATTATTTCTATTTATAACACTTATGTGAGAAGGTTTTAAAATTATAAAAATATCAGAAGGCAAAAAAATCAAGGCAGAGCAGCTCTCCTGGACAGGGACAGCAGATGGGACACCTGGGAAGCAAAGGGAACACTGAGTCAGGATCAGGACTTTTCCCTTGGCAGCACCTGCCCTTCAGTCAGGGAAGGGAAAATCTCAAGGCCTCCCCAGGAGGGTTAGAAAGAAAAAGTTTGGCCAAAGCCCATGGCCAAAGCCCACACCACCCTCAGCCCCACCCTGCCTCAGCAGCCCTGTGGCCTCACCGGGCTCTCGGCTGGCAGCAGCAGCTCCCTGTCCACTGCTCTTGCTGGTGGCCTTCAGCTTCTCCCTGCTGCCTCCTGTCAATCTCCAGCTGTCCTCAAGGTCTTCAGGGCAGCTGTGGCAAAAGTGGAGGCTCTGCAATTGGTTCCCAGGCCTGGCAGAGCTGCAGTCCCAGAGCCCTCTGTGCTCCCTGCTGGCCCCTCAATCCCCTCAGCCCCACCGTCCCCTAGGCAACGCCCCGGCCCCCTTCAGTTTCTTCAGCCCCTCACAGTCCTCTCACCCCACTCAATCCCTTCTGACCCATCCTGTCCCCTTAGACCTGCCACCCCCCTCAGCCTGGGCCACTTCCCTGTCACCTCAGTGCCACCATCACCCTTTGCTGCCCCACACCCCTCAGTCCCCCCAGCCCCTCAAGGTCACTGTCCCTGCAGTGTCACCACCTCCTCAGCCCCCTCAGGCCCCTCTGTCTCACCGTCCTTCAGCAGCTCCTCAGGGGACATTGCCTGGGGCCACCGGCAGCTCCACCTCTCCAGGGACCCCCGGGGCTGGAACTGCTGCCCCGCCCGACCTGGCTGCCAGCTCGGACCCAGCACAGGAACAGGGACAGAGGGGGCAGAGGGGGAAAAGGACAAAGGGATAGAGAGAAAGAGGTTAAAAACTAGTCTAATTTCACAGATATTCATCTATAACTATTTAGGCCTATAAACACAACTATAGATCTATAAATATACTGTATTTCTATAAATAGAAATTATATAGATAGATAAACATAACTATTTAATTCTAAACATTAGTCTATATACATCTATATACAGAGATATATCTATATACAGATATATCTATCTATAGACAGAGGGATTCTACCTGCCTGGTAGTCACAGGCTCTCCCTCTGTCTCTTCCTGCCACACAGGGCACCCCTCCAGGAGACAATGATCACACAGGATCTGGGAAGAAAAGAGAACACGGACTCAATATTGGCCCGTGTGCACGTTTCCCTTGGGCAGCAATTGTCCTTCTGTCACAGACTGTAAAAGATGGCCTGAAAGGCAGACTCTCACTTGGGAATTTGAAGCCTGCACTTTAGAGAACAGGGATCCTTCCAAGTTTCCAAAGCTGTGTAAAGCATTCAAGTACCTCAATAAAGTCTCGGCACTCGCAGTGCAAATGGCACCACGAGAGCTTGAAACACAGACAGCCCCAGCTCCCCCAAAGAAGCCCAGCCTTGTTCTTTCTCTGTGCTGACAGAGAGGCCTCAGCCCTCGCTGAAATGGCTGAAGCTGAAGGGTGCTGTGAGCTCAGTTATGAACCAAAGTGGGACACGCAGGTTGGTGACACAACTCCCACAAGGACAGGTTTAGTCCCTGCTCTCTTGCCACAGCAGAGGACTCAGTGTCAGAGCCTTTGGAGAAGTGTGGAGGGCAGGGCTCGGGGAGCCTGTGCCAGGGCAGGATTGGAACTAAAGGCAGCAGGAAGCACCAGCCCCCCAGACAAGAACTCAACTCTTCTGATCTCCCTTCCTGTCACAGGCAGGCTCAGAGCAGCCGTCTCACACCTCTCTAAACCCATGGGGGCTCTCTCCTTACCAGGCTCCTCGGGCTCTGGGGAACTCTTCCCGCAGCTCTCGGTGCCAGATGAAGCTTTTTCGGCTGCAGCCCTGTTCATGGTGTCCTCTCCTGAAGGCTCAGGGGCAACATTAATATTCCTCTTGAAAGAAAAACAGAGAGAAAGGAACCCAAAGATCACTCAGGATTTTCTTGGAATCACATCAGGGATACAGGAGCTGTTCTTCTTCTCCATGCCCAAAGGCCCTGTAAGAGGAGGGGAACACTGCCCACACGGTTCACATGACAAGCGTTTTAAACTCAGGATTTGGGCGGCCAAGGTGAAACTGAAGCTCTTACAAAATGACCTTTGAGGCAGAACAGGAATGCAGAAAACCAGAAGACACCAAGTGAGGGGACGTACCCTCACGCTCTGACCCTGGCTTATGCCACGAGCTGTAAGAAATCAGCCAGCACAAAGCCAGGGGCTCTCCTTGTTGCCAACGTGGCTGTCAGCAAGGGCAGAGCTCGCTCCCAGCACTGCCCAGGGCTGTGTGCTGCAAACGCACACGCAAAGCTCACATTTCTGCCTGGGAGTCTCACCAGCCCCACCCAACCGCTCAGACACTCCATCACAAGGTGGTGCTTTCTGGAGCCCTCTGCTGCTGCCCCGTATGTAGGACCCAGGCAAACACTGATGGACCTGGGGTATTTCCAGGATCACATTTCCCAGGGCCAAAAATCTGTGAATTTGGAGGGTAGAAAAGAAAACCAACCCAAAAGACATGAAAAGTCAGACAACCAAGTAGTGTTTCTATTCCACTGAGGAAGAAAATTCACAAGATTAAGAACCTGCAAATTACCTTTGGACAGAAAGATATTCTCACTATGACCAACTGCAGAATATTCATCTCTTCTTCAATAGCCTGTCCATCAGAATCCTAAAGATTCTAAAGATGGTTCAGAGCCTACAAAGTTTCCTTTCAATATGGAATAAAATGCTTTTGCAAACTGCTATATGTGAGTTTACAAAAGACAAAAGACATTCCACTTGAGAATAAGAGATTGCTAAATCCAGAAAATCCCACTCCCCACCTTGACTCTGCCCTTCCTCAATCACAAATGTACTGTAGGCAATGGGTTGGCACATCAAGAGAAAGAGACATTGTCCTAGGTTACAATGTAAAATTGTGCCCAAGGTTTGTATTCTATCCCCATGAGCCGTTAGAGCCAAGGTGGGGCAGTGTTTTCCTTATCTTCTGTTAACGAGCCTAACAATGCCTTGCCACATGACTCATAGATAACTCCCGGAGGGAGTTATCTCTGTTTAATGGGCCATCAAGGACCCACTGCATGACCCATAGAATGAGATCATCCCCATTGTGAGATGCTCCGCCCAGGGGGAGGAGCCAAGCATTCCCACCTGGATAAATCCAGGGTTTGGGACAGCATAGGCCGCTTTTATCCACTGGACTTCTAGAGGAGACAAGAGCTACCAGACCTTTCTACAGGAATCACTGCTTTGACAAGACCATCTCATCTACACTGCCACTACCACCCTAACAGGGTGTCAGGTTGTATTCTGACTCTGTCAGTAGGGAGTTTTTTTGTACTATTACTTTTATTTTAATTTGCTTTCATTTATTTCTTTTCTTTTCCTCTTATTAAATTGTGTTTCTGACTTGGAGTCTTTCACTAGTTTTGCTTTCAAACCAGCACAGACATTCTTTGGCCGACACATCTAATAATCTACAAAAAGGGCTGTGCCAGCAATCACTCTCCAGGCAAGTCTGGGAAGAGGTAAGAGTTAAGAAAAACAAGATTCCTAATCCAAAGACTGAATCTGTCAAACAAAAGGACAAAGAAGCTGCAGCTCCAGCCCATCCCCACACACGGCTCTGGCAGCGCCCACACGCACGGCAGGGCTCACACAGCAGCAGCAGCAGCAGCAGCAGCTGCAGCCCAGCCCTGGATTTGCCTTGGCCTTCCAACCCAAAAGAGGCAGAGCCCACATCTGCTGCTGCCACAGAGACACCTCTCACATGCCCCTCCCTGCACGGGACACTTTGCCTTCAGTGGCAATTCTCCAAACACTCTTCTCTTCTTTCCCACCCAACAAAGCCTGTTAGAACCTACACAGCAGCACCACAAATACCCCTGCACGAGGCATTCTTCCCAAGGAAAAGGAACAACCAAAGGTGGCCAGCAGAGGCTCACACCTCTCATCCTCACTTTGGGGGAAGACTTTTTCATTCCCTTTTCTTTTGGAAATCTTGCTTGATCAAGAATAAAGAGATAACTAAATAAGAATGGAAATAATTAAACTCAAGAATCCTTTGCTTCTCAGCCATGTTACAATGTCCAATTAGATAATTAAAAAGGAATGAAAAAAATTAAATTCAAAGATCCTTTGCTTCTCAACCATGTAACAACATCCAATTAGATAACTAAATAGAATGAAAAGAATTAAATTCAAGAAACCTTTGCTTCTCAGCCATGTAACAACGTTCAAAACTCTCAGTCCAGCCTCTTTCACTCCCATCCAATGGAATTACCTGAGCACAGGGAGACCTTTCAGGCAGGGAGCTCCTGATCTCCCAGATCATCTTCTCAACTTCCAGGCCAAGATCCAGCTGGGGTGATTCCTCTCCTGCAGGTGCATTCTGCACTGAGCTGGAGGCTGTTGATGCTGCACAGCCAGCACTGCCAGCTGGAGCATGAGGGGCTGAAGTGCCCGGTGCAGCTGCAAGAATCCAAACACGTGAGTCAGGCTCCAGAGTGTGGCTTTGGGACACAGAGCTCTATTGCTGCCTTGGAGCAAATATCACATAAAGCAAACAGGAAAACCAGGCAGAGAATCTTTTGACTTTCTAGTGTCCCTTTCAGGTAGGCTTGACAATTTCTGTCTTAGAACGACAGAGCACTGTGGAAAAATACTTTAAAGAGTCACTTTTCATGACCTTTTGGAAAAGCAAGGCTAGAACTCTTTTCCTACCTGGTGGGTTGGAGGCTGGGGGCTGCTGCTCCCCGTGGAGCTGCTGGAAGCTGCAGGGCTGGATCCTCAGCACCTCCCGGTCGAGCGGAGGCAGCTGCTCCCCGTACAGCTCCTGGAAGCGGCTGGGGGTCCCCTCTCGTCCGAGCAGCCCCAGCCGCTCGCCTTGGAACCCGAGGACGTGGCAGGGTGGGATCCGGGGCACCTCCCGCTGGGCGGGCAGCGGCTGCTTCACGTAGAGCTCTAGAAGCGGCTCGGCCCCTCCCGCCGGGCCGGCCCCGGCCGGTCCCTGTGCAGCAGGTGGAAGCTGAAGGGCGGGCACCCGGGCGGCACCTGCGGCAGCTCCCTGGGCAGCGCCTTGAAGCGACCGCGCCTGCACCGCCCGTCCAGCTGCGGCCGCACCCCGGGGAGCTGCTGGGAGCCGCTCCTGGCTCCTGCCCTGCCTGCGCCCCTCCCGCCCTGCCGGCAGCCGCTGCCTGTTGGCCGCACTCCGGTGCCGGATGCGGAGCAGGAGCTCGGGGCGGTCACGGCGAAACCAGGGGCTCCTGTAATGGAGCCAGGCCCCGGCATTGCCCGGCGCAGCCGCGCCAGCCCAGCCCGGCACCTTGCGGAAGCCGTAGCGGTTCAGCTGGTGCAGAAAACTGCGGAACTGCGTGGCCCTGAAGGTGTGCGGGGCCGGGCCCCGAGCGCCGCCCGGGCTGAGCAGCTCCCGCTCGAAGAGGGAGCGGTCTATGAGCAGCCCCCGGGCGTGGCTGTCCCAGCGCACGGAGCGGACACAGGGGCTGTTCACCAGGTGCCACAGCTTTGTGGGGAAGGTGCAGGCGCTGAGCCCGTCAGGCAGCGGCACCTCCGCCATGGCGTCGATCGCCGCCTGTGCCACAACGGCCAGAGCGCAACGGCCGCGGCTGCGCCGGCGGCGCGTGGCCTGAGGGGGGCGCTGCGCTCGGCCCCACGCGCGCCCGGCGCGGCCCTGGCACGGGCCGGACTCGGCGGGGACAAGCGCCCAGAGCCGGGGCCGCGGGCACAGCGCGGGCGCCGCGGCTCCCGGGGCTGGCCGGGCACGGCAGGGCAGGGCCAGGGGCAAACCCTTGCTTGCTCTGCCCTGCTTGCAGGCGTCCTGCCTTTGCTTTGCAGCACAGCCCCAAAGCACCAAGGCAAGGTAATAATAAATCTGCTTCCCAGGCAGCCGGCCTCCAGCAGCTGTTGATGCATGGGCTTATTCCTCCCCGGGCACAAGACTTCTCATTTCCATTTGTTGAACTTCATCCGATTTCCCTCAGGCCAATTCTTCAGCCTGCCAAAGTCCCTCTGAATGGCACAAGCAGTTGGTGTAGCAGCTGTTGCTGCCAGTTTTGTGTTGTCTGCAAACTTGCTGAGGGTAAACTGCTCCTCCAGCCCAGCCATTCATGAAGACTTTAAAGAGCATCTCCCCCGCTATCAGCCCCTGGGAGTCAGAGCACAAGGACTTACCTCCAGCTCTACTTTGTGCCACTGATGACAATCCTCTGGGCCCAACCACCCATCCATTTTTCAGTCCTCCTCCCCAGGCATATGGACAGTTTGTACTTAAGGATGTGGTAGGAGACAGTCTCCAAGGTTTTGGTAAAGCTGGGGTAGACATCATCCATTGCTCTACCCATGTGCTGTCAAGTTGGCTGTCCTGTCACAGATTCACACCCAGTTGCTCCCAGTTTCCCCCAACATTGTCCCAGCTGTTCCCAGTGTTGTCCCCTGCAGTATCGTTCCAGACACTCCCAGTATATCCCAGTTGCCCCCAGCATGCTCATTCCCAGTCACCCAGAGTCCCCAGTATGGTTCCAGTTGCCCCCAGCATGATCTTACTCATTCCCAGTATATCCCAGTTACCTCCAGCAGACACCAGTCATTTCCAGTCACTCCCAGTAGCCCTCAGTGTGGTCCCAGTTGCTCCCAGTATTTCCATGTCCATGCTCCAAGTGCTGCTGCCAGCCCTGATCTGTGGGGATGGGAATGTCCCGCTCCCTTCCCGGGGCAGGGTCACACCTGGGCCAGGTGTGCAGGGCAGGACCTTGCCCTGTGCCCGAGCCCTGTCCCACCTGCAGGATCTGCTTCCCCTGGGGCTCTTCCTTCTTCAGCCCCAAGCCCAGCTTGGTGCTAAACAAAGGGGCTGGGACGGGGTCATCCCCCGGCGGGGGCTGTGCACCCCCTCTGCCCCCTCCCCAAATTCCTGCCTGGGGGCAGCAGGAGCTGGGGCAGGAGCCCTGTGGGGAAGGAAAAGGGGTAACACCGGGATGGGGGGGTGGGGGGCTGTCACACACGGTCTGGGGGGGCACACACGGCCCCTGGTGTAAGAGTTGAGACTTGGTGGTCCCTGGTTTTGCCTCATGACCCTTCGTCAAGGAAGAAGGCAAGGGGGCTCGGGCGCCTAAGCCACGGTGCGTGATTTTCAGGCATTGAACTGCAGGTATGTCCACTGGACCGGAGCTGGCTGCTCCCATGGGAACTTTTATGAGGACAATTGACAGTTTGGACAGCCTGTGCTTACCAGCAGCTAGGGACCAGACCTGCTTGTCCCAAACTCGCCTGCTGAATGATCGTACCTGGTTCCCAGAGCAACGGTACCACACCAGAATGACTCTCAGGTGCCCCCCACTTCTGAAAAAGACTATAAAAGCTGCCCCTCTGTGACTCACACTTTGAGATCTCCCTACGGAAGACAACGGATCCATTGGCACGACGCCACAAGGACGCTGCTCAGCCATGGTAGCTATATACCCCCTGCCCCCCCTTTCCTCGCTCTGTATCCTAAGTTTCCTTTCTTATTCCCTCTATCGCAAGTGTTGTTGGCATCAATAAAGGTGCATTTGTGTGTGTAATTAAATATTTGTCCCCTTGAGTACTTTTTGCACTCTAAAGATCACAAGAACCTATCACGATTCCTTTTTGGATCGTGACATAAATTGGCGTCACGGACAGGATTCTGACACAGACGGGTGGCCAGGTTGTGTGTAGTCTGTACCAGGGGGAGGAAGTTTCGCTCCAGCCGCACCTAGCCCGTCCCTTCAGTGAACGAAGCTAGAAAGCAAGGGGGGCTTTCTGAATCCTCGCACACTGCACACGCCTAAGGTGTAAAGGCACCCCAAACTCGATTGAGGGTTCTGTTGTCAGAATTCCACAAAAGAACTTTGAGTGCAAAAGTCGGGACTGACTACCTCGTGTTAGGGGGAGACATCCTGTGTTGTAATTGAAGGTGAACCTCCCAGGTAGATAGGTCTCCCCACCCACCCAAGGAAGAGAAGGGAAGACACAGCTCTGCTGTGCGTGTTTTGTGTGTAACTAAGCAGGACCTCCTTGACGTGGGCTTTTTTTATCCCTTCACAAAACATGACTGAGGACTTTAATGTAAAAGATAAAACAGCATTTTATCCTTTGTTGGCAAAACACAATGCTCAACCCTCTCCCGGGGCGGAAGAAGGGGCGAAAGTTAAATGGTTTGAGGAACAAAAATTAATAAACTCTCTTCAAGAATTGGTTACAATTTTGCAAGGAGAGTTAGATGAAGAGAGAAAAGAGAACTTTTTATTGAAAAAGGCAGCTATAGAACACCGCTCTAAGTGGTGTAAAGAAGAGACAACAATTATTGACTCCCTTCAAAACCTAGTTGCAGAAACAATTACATGAAGAGAAAAACAAAAACCATTTGTTGCAAAAAGAAAATCATTTGTTACAGGCAGCTTTGATAAATGAATGTTTTAATAATTCAAAAATGCTGACTCCAGAAAAGAGGGAGAAGCAGAGAAATTTGGATTGGTAAAAAACTGTGGGGAAAACTGTTGCTTTGTTTGAGATCCCTAGTTGAAACAGAATATAATGTGTTAATAATGATGATTTTGAATTGCATATTAAAACAGAACGGGATGCCAGTAAATACAGAGTTTTCTTAACAATGGGAGATAAATGTGACTCTGAGTCCCCATGGAATCAAGGGGCCATTGTGACACCATAGGGCCTCAAAGAATTGAGGCAACCACTGTGACGCTGCCAGGTCTCATGAAAGGAGGGGCCCTTGTGACATTTCAGGTCCCCATGGAAGCAAGGGGCCACTGTGACACATCCAGACCTTGTGGAACGAAGGGGCCATTGTGATCCTGGGGAGCCAAATAGAACCAAGACACCACTGTGGCACTGCAAGATCTTATGGAATCATGGGGAGCATTGTGACCCTCTGGACCTCATGTAACCAAAGGGCCATTGTGTTACTTTGCAACCCCATGTAAACAAGGAAACCATTTTGACACTGCAAGGCCTCATGGAAGCCTCAAGGGACCACTGTGCCACTGTGGAGGCAAGGAGATCAGTGTGATATTGCTGGGCCTCAAAGTTCTGTTGTGATGCTATGGGGCCTCATGGAACCAAGGGGCAGCTGTGATGCTGCGAGGCCAAAGAATCCAAGAACATGGCACAGGTCTGGTTGGCTTGGCCTCTGGGGGCTGCCTGACTGGTCCAGCTGACCTTGGCATGTGGAGGGCTGCTTCTCCTCTGTTCCTGAAACCCTGGAGTTCTGTGCTTTCCTTCCTGTGGGAAAGAATTCTCCTTCTCCTCCAAGTGCCCATGGCCAGAATTGGCATTCTACCTCCAAATTTGATTATATCCTTGGATTGTTCCCATAGGAAACCTGCCAGGACAGACAGCTCTGGCTGGCCTTGGCCTCTTGGGGGCCACTTCATATCTGCCTTTCAAACAGTGGGAGGTCGTGCTTCTCTTGCCATGGAAAAAGCATCTTTTAAGTCCAAGTGTCCATAGCCAAAACTGGGAATCTGCCTCCAAAATTCCTTAAATCTAAGGATAGCTCTCAGACAAGAGTTGCCAGGACTTTCTAGGTTTCCTTGGCTTCCTGAGGGCCAGCTCTCATCTGCCTTTGAAACACTGAGGCTCTGTATTTTCCTTCCTGTGGAAAAGAACTGTCCTTCTTGTCCAGACGCCCGTGGACAGAACTGAGATCTGGGATTTGGCCTCCCAAATTCCAAGGATTGCTCCCGGACAAAAGCTGCCAACACAACGAGGACTACCTGGCATTGGCCTCCTTGGAGCTGCATCTAATCAGCCTTTGAAACACTGGGGCTCTGCCCTTTCCCTCCTGTGGAGAGAATTGTCATTCTGGTCCAGGAACACACATGGCTGAAATGCAATTCCACCTCCAGAACTCCCCATATATGCAAGGGTTGCTTTCAGACCAAAGCTGCAAGGACAGACAGATCTGGCTTGCCTTGGTTAGGTAACTGCCTCTCATTTGCTTTCACAACCCTGGGGTTTTGTGTTTCCTTCCTATGGTCTTGTCCAGGCACCCATGGTTTCAAGCACATGACACTATAGGAAAAAGGAGCTCTGTGCTCAGTGGAGTGTAGACTGAGACGGGAGAGTGCCCTGGGAGGGATTGAAGGGTAGTTTCAGAGACGGTGGATCATTTTGACACGGTAGAAAAGTGCCAGAAATAAATTTAAAAAAAAAATTGCCAAGGACACCTGGGGAGGTCAGACTAGAAACAGAGAGAAAGGAATTGCTGTATCAGGGCAGAGCTATGGAACAACAATCACCCAGGGAGTCTGCAGCAGCCCAAGGCTGTGTGTGCCCAGGCAGAGGCAGGCAGGACGCAGAGCTGTTAGCAAAGGAAGGGGCCAGCCAGGTGGGGCAGCCGGGGGATGACGACAGCCTGCAGGGACAGAGGCGCAGGGCATGGACACGTAGGACAGCCTGGGCTGGACAGGGCACAGGCATGGGCCAGCAGCTGAAAGGCCCTGACACAGCCAACTCCTGCAGCACTTTGGCCCTGTTGCTGAGCAGGAGGAGGAGACAAGTGAGCCTGGCAGCAATGGGCCTCCTTGCCTCCTTGTCCCTGCTCAGCAGCCTGGCAGGGGCCGCCCCATGGTGCTGCCCTTGGCATTGCACATGCCCACATCCCAGTGGCCTGGGAAGAGCCCTGAGCAAGGAAGGAGGGACAGGATGGGCTTTGGCAGGGCCTGAGGCTCCGGCCTTGGCCCTTTGCATTCCTGAAACACATCCAGGTTTGGTCAGCATCAGAGACACCTTTGCCTTGTTTGTCCCCACCTGTCATCATTGCCTGCAGTGTTCTGCTCGAACTGGACCCTGG
>JAJEOU010001948.1:92190-185378 GCA_021534815.1 Acrocephalus arundinaceus | reverse complement strand
ATAACACCATGACACGGAGACCATCAAAGGGGTTTTTAAAAGGTTTGAGGAACATTTGTTCATCATTGGTGGGATGTGCTTTTTGGGTGGTCTCTGTTGGGGGTTAGGCTGGTTTCTTTTTTCACTTACAGAATTTTTTCCTAAGAGTTGCAAGGCAACTAATTACTGAGTACTTATCAGTGCTCAGCTGAAACAAAGGATGGAGCCTTGCATTTGGCTCCACCCTTTGTCTCCAGGAGTTTCTCTCGAGGGGGGAGAAAGACGGGGCTAGAGGGCAGCTTCACTTTTGGTGTGCTCTGCGTCGAGAGAGGACGAGGCTGCCGTTGCTGCGTGGGTTTTTCACTGGCACCACCGGGATCTGATCCTGAAGAGAGCTACCATCATCTGCTCGTGTGCCCAGGAAATCCTGATCTCTCCTTTTGCTGCCCTGCTGGAGCTGGCCCAGCCCTGTCCCACTGCCTCGGCGCTGCTTTGAGGTTGCTCTGCACCGTGGCCCCACACTGCCCTCCCTGCCGGACATCCCTGCCCTCCAGTGACCACCAACGGAGCTCCGAATTTCATCCGATCCACCAGCCCGGGATACCCCACCATTCCAGCTTGGTACTTTTTTTTCAGAGTCCCAAGAGACCAGACTGCCCCGGGTTTTGTGAAACAAGCCCCGTCAAGGTCCCTGGTTCTGTTTCGCTATTAATTGCTGTAGTTGTTGATTTTGTTTGCCTTGTTATACCTATTAGTAAAGAACTGTTATTCCTATCCCCATATCTTTGCCTGAAAGCTGTTTTAATTTTTTTTTTCTAAATTATAATAATTTGAGGGGAAGGGATTTGGATTATCCATTCCAAGAGAGGCCCTACCTCTCTTTAGCAGATACCTGTCTTCTTTCAAAACCATTACAGATTTTGGTGCCCAAGTTTAGGGCTTTAGGGCATTGAGAGAAAAAAGGAATAACAGTTCTTAAGTGACCTAATTTCTTGTGCATTGGATATAGAAACTTGATAGGTAATGCCATGTGGTCTAACTTATCCTGGTTCGGGTGGTATCATCAGGGTATTTCCATGGGAGGCTGAACAGAGCAACACAGGTCCAACCAATTTGGTTATATCATATGTTCTCCTTTTATTGCTTCAAAATGGTGGTTTATATACAGTCTCAGATAGTTTATGTGAACAGGTGTTTTCTAATTGGTACTAGATTAAAAAGGAATGTAAACAATCTTAACTTTAAGGTCACTACGGTAAAATTACTAAAACTACATTAATTAAATCCAAGCACACCTTAAGGTAATTTCTAACTGCGCCACAAGCTTGCTCACTACTAACAAGGCCTAACTCTGAGGCCTAATTCAGGCCCAAATCTGAGGCCTAGTTTAGGATAGCTCAGGCTACGTCCCATAACAAATCATGCCCTGCTCTCTAAGAAATTCCTCTACAGGGTGGCATGTGGTTGTGGCTATATTTTGCCCATTTGCAGGTCCTTACCTAAACATGGGCCCTATAACGAGAGCTACTGTGGCTGTTATCCAGTTTGTTTTATGGGCTGATAAGGTGAGGAATTCACTGATTTTTAACTTGCTCTGGAAGGCAGGCACATGGATATGTGGCTATCACACACTAAGTGGGTGTATTTGGAGTTACTTTAAGAATAGTACTTTCTGTGAAGAAATGACAGTGGGGAAGTTTTCCAGACCTTTAACCAGTTCCTTATGCCTACTCCACCAGCTTTTGAAGAGTTATAAATTTCCTCTAGATACTAACCAAATGTTGCTGATGATCCTAACTTATTTAGCTTTCAGAGATAAGGTGAGGTCAATTTGGAGCACGGCACAGACTAAGGATATTGCTGTGGGGCCTGACACTGCCCCAGAGACTAGAGATACTGCTGTGGGGCCTGATACTGCCCATTGAATAGAGATAACGTAATTAATTTCTTTTTCCCTCTATCTTTAATTTCTTTTAAGGTTTCTCTCAATTCATGATGTTTCATCAATTGAGCAACTAAAGTCAAATTCATTCTTATTGGCACAGGCTGTATCTTCTGCACAGTGGTTAGGTTAGCTTTTATATATTGATGTGATATTACAGGTGCACGAGAGGAAAAATCACATCCCTTGATTCTAACAAAATTGCAAACACACAAATTGAATTGAGTCTCTCATCTATAATTTGGCTGTCTATCCTTATGATGGGGCATGCTGTCCTGAGACAGACACAACCTTGTCTTGTATACCCAAGTGAAGTTTTCTGTTCACCTGGACGTGTCTCAAAGTGACAAATACTTTGGTCCGTATCTAAACAAGTGTCTTTGTCACCTTCTAATGTCTCTTAACATATATATCCTAGTTGTCTCCTCACAGTACAGGGCTCTAGATTAATGGTTTGCCATTTTCCTTCAATTTCTCGTGCCCACATCTTGTGTTCAGAAGGGTATAATACAGTTACCTCATGGTTTAATCCTAAAGGGACTATTGGATGTATTAAGTGCACTGAGGCATCGTGTTATAGTTAAAACAAAGGCTGTCACTATACTAGTCACAGGGTTATAGGTGAAATTGATCAACACCCACTAAGACTGAAGTTCCCTCTCCATATCAGAGGCATCGTCTCAAACAATTTTGCAAATTTCAGCAGGGAATGTTCTCTCTCTACCTTCTCTGATAGCTGCAGCAGCCACTGATTGCATCACAGCATCCAGGACTGATCTGGATGGGTTTCATGGATGGGTGGTAAGCCTCATGGAACTTATCCTGTATGAATGCATACTTACATTTCTAAACATTTCTTCCTTCCCACAAGCTTTCATTCGTGACTTTTAGCATCTTGTTTAAAGCCTTACGAGAGTAAGGGTCATAAGCTCTTCCTTGGCACTGGTATATCCCAGTCACATTATACCTACGTGGTATTGCGTTAACTCTTGTTATGGCTAAGGTAATTACTACAATAGTTACAACCTTCCACATAATGTCAATAATAACTATTAGTCCATTTATTCGTGGTTCCGAGTGAGCTTCAGCTTCAGTTCGTTATCACCTGGTGTGACTATCCAAATTCTCTCTGGGGCTTTCTTCACTCGGGAGTGGTGAATCCAGGCCTTCTGTTCTTTGATCTTGATTGCAGTGAAGGTAGTGAGGAGCACCTGGAATGGTCCATCCCACTGTGGTTCCAAGGTCTTTTCTGCAAAAGACTTGAGTCCGTCTAGATAATCCCCAGGTTGTTCATCATGTAGTGGCCCATCTAGTTCTCTGTTTTGAGCTCTAGCCACATATTTCTCAATTTCTCTAAGCTGTTTATTTAGGGCCACCATATATCCGTGTAGGGTTTCTTCCCCCACTTGAATGGGTGTTGTTCCCTCTTGAACTGCATACGGCCTTCCATACAATATCTCAAAAGGGCTTAGTTTCTCTTTTGCCCTTGGTTTTGTCCGAATTCGCAATAATGCTAATGGGAGAGCCTGGGGCCAGGGCAAATTTACTTCTTGCCCCAATCTCAAAATTTGTTGTTTAATCAAATGGTTCTTTTTTCCACTTGGCCACTAGATTGAGGATGGTATGGGGTATGCAATTCTCAGTCTATTCCTAGGTGGTGACTTATTTGCTGCACAATTTTTGAAATAAAGTGTGGCCCCCTATCTGAGGATATGGTGGCTGGAACTCTAAATCGTGGTATTATTTCTTGCAACAGTGCTTTGGTCACTTCTCGGGCCTTAGCTGTCCTGGCAGGAAAGGCTTCTGGCCATCCTGAAAAGGTATCAGTTAATACTAACAGGTAATGGTACCCTCCCTTTCTGGGCAGTTCTGTAAAATCAATTTGCCATTGTTGCCCAGGTCCACAGCCTTTCCCAATTTGTCCCACTTTAGGCTTTGGGGTATTTTTAGGGTTAGTTTGGAGGCAAAGGCTACACTGACGAGTTACTTGTATCACTGTGCCCTGTAATTTCCTGGCCATGATTCTTTCTTTCAAGTGGTTATACAGGGCATCTATTCCCCAGTGTGTTTTCTCATGTTCCCTCTGTACTAATGACCACAACAAATAGGGGGGTACTACAAGTTTCCTTTCTTCTGTTACAGCCCATCCCTCCTGGTTATAACTTGCCTTTTCTACTTTAATAAGTCTCTTATTCTTTTTATTGTATATTGGCTTACCTTCAATAGAAATTTTTCTATCTGGAATCAATGCTACCTCAATTGTCTCATCAGGTATCTCACCTTTTGCTGCTTCTTTTGCCCCCCTTTCGTCTAGCATAATCCTTTAGAGCTCACTTTTTGGTGCATTTTAATGTGCATGATGGCTAATATTCTTTTTTTGTGAGTTCAACAATCCTTTCTTCTTCTAAATGGCTCCATGTGCATGAACTACCCCAAATGCATACTTTGAGTCCCTATAGATGTTAATTTCTTTTCTTTCTGCCAGCTCTAGGGCTTGAATTAAGGCAATTATCTCAGCCTTCTGCACAGAGGTATTTGTTGGTAATGGTCTGGACTCTATTACTTCTCTGCTTGTGGTAACTGCATACCCAGCATGTCTTTTTCCACTGATGACACAACTGCTCCCATCAGTGAACCAGGTCTCAGCATCCTCCAATGGGGTATCCTTCAGATCCGGGCGACTGGAGTAGGTGGCTTCGATGGTCTCCAGGCAATCATGGATCACAGGTTCTCCCATACTTCTGCTGAGGAAGGAAGCTGGGTTCACAATGTTAGTTACCACAATCTCAACATCATCTTGTTCTACCAGTATAGCTTGGTACTTCAGGAATCTCTGTGGGGAGAGCCAATGCCCCCCTTTCACTTCTAGGACTGTAGACACTGTGTGGAACACTAGCACAGTCATCTGCTGGCCCAGGGTGAACTTGCGTGCCTCTTGGATGTGCACTGCTACTGCTGCAATGGCTCTGAGCACCCTGGCCACCCCTTAGCTGCTGTGTCCAGCTGTTTGGAGAGGTAGGCAACTACCCTTCGGTACGGGCCCAAATTTTGTGCTAGTATTCCTAAAGCGATTCCTTGCTTCTCGTGGGAAAACAAAAGGAACAGCTTACTCACGTCTGGAAGTCCCAAGGCTGGTGCTGACATGAGGGCCTTCTTTAGCTGGTCGAAGGCTCGAGTTGCTTCTTTTGTCCATTGAAGATCTCTGCTTCCTTCTGTGATCAAGGCATACGGAGGTTTAACCAACAATCCATAATTATAAATCTACAGCCTGCACCACCCTGTCATGCCTAGAAAGGTTCTCAGTTCTTTCACTGTCTGAGGCTTTGGGGTCTGGCATATTGCCTCCTTGCAACCTTGCCCTAAGGTTCTCTGTCCAGCACTCACTTCATAGCCCAGGTAAATGACTGACTGCTTTACCATCTGAGCCTTCTTTTGGGATACTCGATACTCTTGCAGGCCCAGAAAGTTTAGGAGGCTTACCATCTAATCCACACATTGTTCCTGGGTCTGGATGGCTATTAAGAGGTCATGTACATACTGGAGGAGCTGTCCTTCTCCTGGAGGAGGTTCCCAAGACTTCAAATCCTTTGTAAGCTGCTTCCTAAATATAGTGGGTGAGTTTTCATATTTCTAGGGTATATGCACCATGTGAGCTGAGTTTTACATCCAGATTTAGGGCTTTCTCACTCAAAGGTAAAAATTTTCTAGCTGGCTTCATGGAGAGGCAGGCAAAAGAAACCATCTTTAAATCTAAAATGGTAAACCAAGTTAATTTAGGTATTACACGGGTTAACAGGGTGTAAGGTTTGGCAACTACTGGGTACAAGTCCTCAGTTACTTTGTTAACAGCCCTTAAATCTTCTTAGGGGGTATAGTTTAACCTTTACTGGCTGTCCTCTCTCTTTAAGTTTGATCTGTACTGGTAGTGCATTCTTTGCCCTTCCTGGTATATCAGAAGCCCACACCCCAGGAAATACTTGATCTAGTATTTTCCTGAAATTTTCCTCTTCATTTGCAACCTCAATTTCTTTGGTTATCATCATTAAACTTAACAGTTCTACATATTGTTGATCTTTTACCTCCAAAATAATTTCCCCATTCTTAAATATTATTTTTGCTTCCAGTTGCTCTAGCAGATCTGTAGTGGTGCGTTGAGCTGTGTTTATCAGTTTTAGTTTTGTATAACTTTGTTATTGAGTTTTGTTAAATGGTTTGTCCCAAGCTCCCCCCATTCCTTGCTGTGATCACAGTTGGTCTGTCCCTTCCAGAACCTACTGTTTCCCTGACAACCCTCCTGCCTGTCAACTGTCCCCTCCCCACCAGAGCCTGTCTGTCTTTCAGGAGGCCTCTCCCCCTTCTGGAAAGGTCTGAGAGGTTTGGCCCCTGATTGGGACAGGTTCTGGAAATCCCCTACTCCTTCCCAGGGATTGGACCATTGTGCATCACCCCACCCCCTAACTCCTCCCCTGGTTTTGTTCTATTGGCCAGTTGCGTTGAACACACCCCCAAACCCCTGTGCCTTTTAAACCTCTGCACACCGAGGAAACGTGCGTCTCTCTGGGGCATGTTTCCCTGAATAAACCCGTCCCTGTTGCACCCCAGAAAGAGTCTCCTTCTCCTCCTTCGCCGAAGCTGCGTTCTCACCAACACCGACTGCTCGTGAACCAAGGACCCACCGGGTGGGCTCCTGCGGATCCGCTCCGCGGGGCCCTACCGAAGCTGAGCACGCTTCCTGCCAGGGCTGCCGAGCAAGGCTGGAAACCGCGGTACAGCGGTTCAGAGGAAGCGTGGCCTCACACAGATCTCTGCCTAAAAGTGCAGATGGAGCTTTAGGCATGTATAAAAATTGGTGAATTCCCCACTGTTTCCCCAATTTATACTTCAATGGTTTGCAAAAATTAGCTCTTTCAGATTGGCCAGTCACCCTTTTTACCATAACATAGTCATTGGTTACAGGTATTAGGGCCTTATTCAACACTGAAAATGTTGCCCCTGTGTCTATCAAAAATTTTATTTTCCCCAATTTGACTATAACTAGAGGGTCCCCTAGGGTAGGCCCCTCTGGTCCCCTTTAGTCTTCCTTTACATGAGCAACCACTTTTTTCTTTCGGATCACCTTTTCTATGTTCATCACCCATTCCTAATTCTGTACACTGGTTTTTCCAGTGAATAAGTTTCTTGCAAAATGCACATAGATTATCTCTTGTTTATATCCTTCTCCCCGGTTACTAAAAATTCTCCAGGCTTCATCTAGTAAAGTTTCTAAATTTCAGCTGTTTGGACCCCGGATCTTCTGGAGTTTCTGCCTGATGTCTCCTGCAGACTGTCCTGAAAATAAATTTATTAATTGCTGCATGTCTTCATCCAGGATCCAGGGGGATGTGTCGGCGCATTGCATCTCGCAAGTGATCTAGAAATTCAGAAGGTGTTTGAGAGGGGCCCTGTTTGATAGCATATAAGGCTGACAAGTTTATGGTTTTGGGGACTGCTCTTTCCAGCCCTTTTACTATCAATTCCTGGTATCTCTTTAATCGTCCCAACCCCTCATCATCATTAGGATCCCAACCTGGGTCTTGAAGGGGAAATACCTCTTTAACATCTTCCTGTGTTGTTCTACAATCATCCTCAGCCAGATCCTTGGCTACTTTCAAAACTAATTGCTTCTCAGTCTGTTAAGGCATCAAGCAGCAGTTGGAAGTCTGCCTAATCAGGCAAATGCTGCTTAATCACAAACTTCATCTTCTTAGCAACCCCTATTGGGTCACTTCGATAGCCCTTAGCACTCTTTTCCCAAATCTCTTAATTAATCGAGGAAAAGGGAATGTTAATCAGTTTTATCTCTCCATCAGAGGTCATTGCTTATCTTAGAAGTACTTGTATGACCTCTCTGGTTTGTTTTTTGAATCTTTGATGTTATAGATACTTTTAACTAAACACTTTTCAAACCCACAGCTCTTTACAAACCACATAACGAAACACAACCCCCGGGTTGCAGTTACAACCCTCCCTAGGGCAGGGAGACTCCTCTGGACTAGGCTCTCGCTCCCTATACCTCTTGCTCCTGGGCATATACTTTTACTGAAGAGAGAAGCAGGGTTTACATGCACACACACTACGGGAGGGGAAAACTCCGTTTTATTTTAATCTTGAAAGGAAACAGCACAACACAATCAAACAAATTGACAACACACACACTTGTCCCCTCTTCCTTGCTTAAATCCTTGATTACAAACCGCTATCAAAGTCTTCTGTTATACTCTGCATTGGCTATATTGCAGCTAAACTGCACTCAAAAATTGCAAGCAGTTTCACACACTACAGCAAGCATACAGTTAAAACCTAACGCAACCAAAGGTTTTAATAAAGTCTCGCTGTAAGTCAGAGAACTCAAACGGGACACAGCACAAATCCCTCTGCAAGAGGGAAGCGGGGCCACCCTGGCCCCACACTGTCCTGTACTCCCCTGTGACCAGGGATCACTAGTTCTTAATTAAAATACCACTCCACACACACCCCGGCAATCTCAAAACCTCACAAAAATTAAGTATGTTCTGTCACAGTGGAGACAAGCCCCCCCCACAATCAAAACTTGGGGGGGGGGTCGGAGTGGGGCTGGAAAAAACACAGTCCGGGGCTGGAAAAAACACAGTCTGGGGCTGGAAAAACAGTCTGGGACTACAAAACCTAAATCCTTCCACTGGTTACCAAGGCGATACCGGGCGTAACTCCACACCACTCGTCCTTTTATAAAGCCAGGGGTCCGAAAAAAATATATAGGAGACTGGACAGAGCAATGCACAATACAACCAATATGGTTAATGTATGCATTCTCCCTTTATTGTCACAAGATGGTCGGTTAAATACAGTTTCAGGTAGTTTATACTAACAGGTGCTCTCTAATTGGTATTCGGATACAAAGGAATGTAAACAGTCTAAACTTTAAGGTCGTCACAGTGAAATTGCTACAACTATACTAATTAATACTAAGTATAACTTAATCGAATTTTCTCCTGCGCCACAGCTCTACTCACTACTAATCAGGCCCAAATCTGAGGCCTTGCCCAGGATAGCTCAGGCCCAATCCCAAAGTAAATTGTGCCCTTGCTAAGAAATTTTGCTACACTTTTACACACAAAATAAACAGTTTATTCACTCACAAGTGTTTTTACTTAACAATACACTGGTTAAAATTCCACTGCCAGCCACACAAACAAAACTCACACACAGCACTTCTCCTGGCACACACTCCAAACACGCTACAAGCACTCCAAATCCTTTTGCTTCCCTACACACTAACACAGATATCCCTCCGCTTATCAGGCGGGGGTTTTAAAATACTTTCACAGCTTAAACAGGCACAAACCCAAAACACTTACCCCACACTAATGACACGCTCCAAAAGCATACAAATTTCAAATTCTTGCAACACAAACCCTTGCAAACCATGACACATTTGGCACACCAATAAATTTACTGCCTGAACATACAATTGCAGCCGATGTGCTGGGACCCCAATTACGGTCCCCTGCGACCTGGTCTGGGACTGCTCGCGACCCAGAATCCACAAACCACAATTTACCAAGCTGCTTTTAAACCACAGTTAGACCGGAGCCACAACTGCTCCTAAACAACGAAAATACCAGACCTGCGGCTTTTCTGCCGCCTCTGTCCCACCTCGGGACACTTAAAGCTGGTGCCGTCACCAGCTCTTAAACCTAAACCACAAATAACCACCAATACCAGCCTCCGCGGAGCTTACCAAACCCAATCAGGCCTCTGCTTTGCATAAGACGTCTCTTTATGACTTATAAGCTGCCCGTATTCAAAGGTACATTTTCTAATATTTATTAAACATACCTTTTTGTCCGTAGCTTTGGCAGATCTGGTCTCTCCCCGGGGTGTCAGCGGGGACGCAGGAGCCCTCTTCCCAGAAAATTCTGGGTGAGCGCCCAGAGGGGTCCCAGACCCCGATGGCCCCTCAGCCAGAGAGAGCAGCGTCCTGCCGCGGTCGCCAAATGATTTCCTAAAATATGAATATCGATCTAATATTGATACCCAACTGTGACAGACAAAAGACTAACTGTTAAAGTTAGAAAGTGTATGTTTATTACGACACCGGGCAGCCCTGGGATATTTCCCTAATGAGCGCTACCAAGACCACAGGTGATTACAAAGCCTTTTATCCACAAAAGTGTTGAATACACAAAATACAAATACATATTCATACCCTTGTCACCTCCTCTTCTCCGCTTCGTATGCTAATTAACAAAAAGGCTATTAAGCATGCGTAGTTTGTTCCCCGAAATGAGTCGGGGGTCTATTCTGGGGAGGGGTCACTAGAAATGAGGAAGTAAAATTAGTCTTCCTCGTTCTAACCTTTCAACCTTTTGCTGTGTCATGATTCATGGATCCTTGGTAGGACTCCCTGTTTCCTGTTTTCCAGGCCTATTTCAATAGGTTGTTTCTGAAAACAGGAGTTTTGCAACTGTTTTGCATTCCTGGGGTATTGATTAGCTTCTGCAAGGAAGCTTTACACAAACACAGTTGACAAGCAATGAATTATTTGATACGGAATAACTTATCTAAAATCTGGTCTCTCTCTAACCATCCTCTAAGTTTTAACTGATTTCCGCAAAGCTTATCTTTTCAGCTAAGTCAGCAATATACATAGTTTTTCTAAGGTCTTCAAAATTAGTGTCTCAACTGGAGGGCAGGGATGTCCGGCAGGGAGGGCAGCGCGGGGCCGCAGTGCAGGACAGCCTCAAAGCAGCGGCGGTGGGACAGGCCGGGCCAGCTCCAGCAGGGCAGCAAAGGGAGAGGTCAGGATTTCCTGGGCACACGAGCAGATGATGGTAGCTCTCCTCAGGATCAGATCCGGGTGGTGCCAGTGAAAAAACCCACGCAGCTACAGCAGCCTCGTCCTCTCCCGATGTCAATGCCGAGCACACCAAAAGTGAAGCTGCCCTCCCAGCCCCGTCTTTCTCCCTGCCCCCCCCCCCCCCCCCCCCGAGAAACTCCGGGAGACAAAGAGGGTAGCCAAGTGCAAGGCTCCATCCCTTTTGTTTCACCTGAGCACCGATAAGTATCCAGTGATTAGTTGCCTCCCAACCCTTGGGAAAAAATTCGATAGGTGAGAAAGAAAAAAAGAAACAAGCCTAACCCCCAACATAATGCCTCTGTAATAACATATTTAAGAAGAAAATAAAAAAAAAGTGGGGCACAGTTTTTTTCTTCTAGTCAGAGTAGGTGAGAACATGTGAGGGAAACAACATACAGACAAAGTCAGTGAAGAAGGAGGGGGAGGAGGTGATCCAGGCACCAGAGCCAAGATTCCTCTGCAGGCCGTGGTGATGACCATGGTGAAGCAGGCTGTCCCCCTGCAGCTCATGGAGGTCCACAGGGAATGCAGAGATCCAGCCGCAGCCTGTGGGGGAGGTGCCCACACTGGAGCAGATAGATGCCTGTGTGACAAACGAGGTTCACCTTTTTGGAAAAATTTTGAAGTTTAATAAAAAAATTAAGAAAATAGAGAATTAGGAGAGATAAAAGCAAAATACATTTTCTCGGCCGAGGGTGCCTGGCACAAAACCAGCCAGCACACCTTGTCTAACAGAGTTTTTTTCTTCTTATACATGAGCCTGTTGCATATTTAAAAATTCACATGCATAATTCAAACATTCTTTTGGAGTGTGAATTCTTCTGTTCAGTCTCAACTCCTCCTCCAGACACTCTCTCTCCGGCAGACCTGTCTTCGTGGCTCCACTCCATCTAATAACACAGGTCCATAAATTCTTCTCTTGGGGCTCTGGTCATCCTCAGTTGGATAAGATACTTGACAACAGAAGTTAAATTGCTTCCTTAGTGTTCTGACACTAAGATACTCATCACATTTCTAAATTCTATCAATAACAAAAATACAGTACAATCCTCCTGCATTCTACATACAGTATTCATTTTAATATTTGCGAAAAGTCAACTATATAATATGCATTTATAACACCTGAAAGAGGCTGTGGTCCAGTGGGAGACCTGGTGGAGAGAGAGGGCCCTTGCTCCCAGGCTGGAGCAGGCTGTCCTTGGAGGACTGCACCCCGAGGAAGACTGACCCACACCGCAGCAGTTTTGGGAGGACTATTGCCCATGGAAGGGACTCACTTTGCAGCAGTTTTGGGAGGACTGCTGCTTGTGAGATTGGAACCCAGCTGGAGAAGTTCATGGAGAACTGTCTCCTGTGAGAGGGACCCCACAGTCTCATAGGGGAAGGATTTCTCTCCCTGAGCAGTGGAAGAAATTGGGTGATGAACTGACCAAAACCTCCACGCCCTGTCTCCTGTACTGTCAGTGGGAAGGAGGGAGAGGCTGAGGGAAGAAAAGGTGTTTTTAAGGGCTTGTTTTCTTCTCATTATCCTCTTCTGATTTTGTTAGTAATAAATTCACTTTGTATCTCTAAGTTGAGCCTGTTTTTCCCTTGGAGTGTTTTCTCTCAGTTCTTATCTCAACTCATGAAGCCTTCATTAAATTTTCTCTCTCCTCTGCCCAGCTGTAGCAGGGGAGGGTAAGCAAGCAACTTTCGTGGGTGCCTGGTGTTTGGCCAGTGTCAAACCACGATACTCTATAAGAGAGATGCTCCAGTCCCTTAATTGTCTTCATAGCCCTCTGCAGGACCTGCTCCAGGAGGTCCATGTCTCTGTTGTACTGAGGAGCCCAGAACTGGACACAGCACTCCAGGTGAGGCCTCACCAGGGCTGAATAGAGGGGCAGGTTCATCTCCCTCCACCTGCTGGCAACCCTCTTCCTAATGCACCCCAGGATACCATTTGCCTTCTTGGCTGCAAGGGCACTGCTGGTTCATGGACAGCTTGTTGTCCACCAGGACCCCCAGGTCCTTCTCTGCAGAGCTGCTTTCCAGTGGGTCACCCCCAGGCTGTACTGGTGCCCAGGGTTATTTCTTCCCCAGGTGCAGGACCCTGCACTGGCCTTTGCTGAATTTCAGACAGTTCTCTGCCCATCTCTCCAACCTGTCAAGGTCCCTCTGAAGGGCTGCACAGACCTTTGTAGTATCAGCCACTTCTCACAGCTTTCTGTAGCCAGTAAACTTGCTGAGGAAGCATCTACCCCTTCAGCCAATTCATTGATGAAGAAGTTAAACAATACTGGCCCCAGTATTGAACCTTGGGGGACACCACTAGTGACAGGCCTCCAACTGGACCCTGTGCCACTGATCACAACCCTCTGGGATCTTCCATTCAGTCAGTTCTCAATCCACCTCAGTGTCTTCTCATCCGGTCCACACTTCCTGAGTTTGCCTATGAGGATGTTGTGAGAGATGAGGAGAGAGCAGACTGCTACCTGGCCCTCCATCTTTACAGAAAAATTCCATGGAACTCTGAAAAAGAAAACACAGAAACATCTCCTTTTTAGCAAAAGCAAAACATTTACCTGTATGTTACAAAACTGATTCAACATAAAGAACCATTTCTCACACTGATGCAACTATCACCTCTTGCTCTGTATCAACAACCAAATCTGTGACTGTGAAGCAAGGCTATTTCCCTAAAAAAATTTTCAGAGTCACTTATCCAATAAAACAGGCTCAATGATAAATAGACCATGAACACCTTGTGGTGGTGCATTCTGCCCCCCCGTTAAGAACCAGTTAAACACAGAAGACCAAAGGAAACTGAGCCTCTGTGAATAAAACGGATTGGACCTAGAAAGGTTTGAAATATACCCAAAAAACATGATTAAAACCAAACAAGGTTATATGTTGGTGCCAAAAATTTGATATATTTTATTTAATAGTAAAAGAGGCAAAGAGAAAAGAAAGAAAGAAAGAAAAGAAAGAAAGAAAGGAAAGAAAAGAAAGAAAGAAAGAAAAGAAAGAAAGAAAAGAAAGAAAAGAAAGAAAGAAAGAAAGAAAGAAAGAAAGAAAGAAAGAAAGAAAGAAAGAAAGAGTTGTGCATGGGGGGTGGGGGTACAGGGAGAGAGTGACAGGGGTTAGGTAGAAACATATCACCCTTCTGGGGGTCCCAACGGCATCTCATTTCTCCCCTTCATCTAGCCTTCTTGGTGGTGAGAGTCCCCTGCCACTGCCATGCTGCTGCCATGCCGCCACGGTGCCAAAAAGTATAGAATCCCATGGATTAATATATGTTTCGTCCAGGTGGGAATGCCCAGGTGCCTCCCTTGACACCGTGGATCTGTTGCATCATGCTACAGTGCTCTGGAGCAGGGTCTGGGGACCCCTTTGGGGAGGGCCTTTGATGGGCCATGACACTCCCTATGGTGTCCTTAACGTGGCTTTTCCTGGGGTGAAGGGGGCTCACAGCTGAACTAGTCTGCTCAGCGAAGGATGGGTGTCCACTGCCTTGGACCAGAGGCTTTTTCACCACACACCCAAAACCTCTCCTCCTCCCCCTACCCTTTGACAAGAGGGTCTGTGAGAGCCTGGCAGCTGATAGCCCTGGGGATGCAGTCTCCACCCTGTAGGTGCTAAGCTTGATCCCTCTGTGAATGGATTCTTTTTCCCCAGCCCAGACCTGAGTCCCTATCTTATCTTCATTGAGTGGTGGAGGTCAGGGGGCCTATTCAGGGTGTGGTGATCTTCTCTGCAGCTTTTGTAATACAGTTTTGCTATAATAGGCAAAGGTCCTTCATTAAGATGTTTTAGCCATAAATTATAACATTCAGTCCACAACATCCCCTTCCTCCCCAGGCTGCACTATGATCTGCATGCTCATTAGGCCTTGGCCTTGACATACAGCACCTGGGCTGAGCTCCTCTTGAGCTTATCAGAAACACTGTCTGTTCCCGGGAACTTGTGCTGTCTAAGGAGCTCCTATTTCTTAACAAACAGCCTTGGAAACTTATTTTTCTTGCCTGAATAACCCAAATGGAATAACATTTTTATTATCAAACTTTCAAAGAAAGTTACTGTTGGGAGGAAAGTGTTAAAAGTCAAAGAATGATGTAGATTCGCTCAAGGGACCTTGCAGCTGGGAATGCCAAGGTCTGGAAAATAAGAGTGTGGGAAACCCCATATACTATGCCTACTGCTGTTTGTCCTCTGTTTTGAGAAGTAGAATCTCTGTGTAGAGATAACGTAGGTGTTTGCAGAGACTTGGAGGCATTTTCATGGACATGCTTGAGCTCCCTGTTTTGGGAGAGAGAAGATCAAAGTTCAGAGATCATAAAAAGCATAGAGGAGATCACAGCATGGTGGTAAGCTATGCGTGCACAGGCCCCTAATAAATGGGTGCAAACAGCAGCCCCTGCCTGCTAGCATGGACTGGTCCTAATGGTGCCAGCATTCCTGCTTATTAGCGAGGTAATGAAATAAATTTACTCTTTGCATTTCAGCCATGGTCTTGTGGTTGTTCTGGCTTCCTGCCTGTATCGAATCACAGTTACCAACCTGAATTGCAGCCAGGATGGAAAATTCCTGTGACTAAAGGAAATTCTCTTGTGACCCTATCAACAACAGTCTTAAGTGAGACCCTTTGAGCTGTCCTGGACTGCAGCAGGCTGTAAACAGTGATCTCCTGAGTAGGACACCTAGCAGAGTGAACTCTCAAGTTTGCTATACTTAGAGGACCACTGACGAATGCTGACAATGGAGCCTAGGCTGATCCCTCCAATCCTCAAGGCTCAACCCTTCGCCCATTTGAGAAGATGCAAAAGCATCCAATGTGAGTACTTCACTGAACTAGAGGGGAATTTTTCACAGGTATGTACCTTGTACATACTCCTTTAGGTCTGTGTGCATGCAAGTGTGCATATGCTATAGCAAATGTACTAGGAATGCTGCTCTCCTGGATTCTTAAGTACTTTAGATTTTAAGTAAGTTAGGCCTGTGAGTTACTGTTGTGCTTATAGGAAATTCTCTATGAATCTTTTGTTAAATTGTTTAACTTAAGCTATTGATTCAATACTGTAATGTTCAAGTGCTGTTAAACCTTTAGGCCTAAACTGTTGGTTAAGTCCGGGGTTAAGTTTGTCAAGGGAGTCCACTGAACCTTGTGTCTCAATGGAAGGCTCTCCCCTATTCCTTTTTATCCTTACCGTTTCCTATCCTTACCTTCCCCTTCTCCTCCCCCCCACCCCAGCCTCCACACAGATAATTTTTGGGTTGATATTGGGTTTAGATTGATTGATTTTAGTCTGTGTGCTGTAGCCTTCAAGTAAATAGAAGAGTGAACCTTGACAATGAACTTTGTAGTACTTTCACTTTTATATTAAACCTGCTTTTCCCGATACCATTGCCGGTGATTCTTTAAGTGACCTTTAAAAACTAATTTGCGATACACCTCAGCCTCCCATGTCAGAGGGAATCGAAACTCCCCTAGCTCGGAAGAGACAGGGACGGCTCTGCCTAAGTTCGCCGTTGGGGGTAGTGTGTAGTGTCATTTCCGGGGAAGCTCGTAACAACCTCAAGCAACAGGAACATCCGGTTCAGTGTTGGGGAGGCTCAGTCAGTATTGTGTAGTTTGTGGTGAGGATGGCCTTGTGGTTTTCCTCCCTTCAGGGTCTTGGTTCGGTTGAGGAAGATGAGGAACAGGAAATCACTCTTACATCTATTCAGCGCCTGTCGGAGTGGCAGGTACGTTTCTCCCCGTACCATTTGTCATGCTGTTTTCTTGTTCTGCTGAGTTTCTATGGGAATTCATGAGCTCATTCCTTCCTCCGGCAGGGGGGCTTCAGCCGCATGTATCAGGGGCATGGATTTCCGTTGCTAGACCAAACCTTGGGTGGAAGCACGCGTGACTCCCACTGCTGGGGCATTCTACATTGCCAGAGCCTGCAACTGCAGGGTTTATGCCTGGTTTCAGCGCTCTGGGTTCTTGGGGGAAGGGCTTTTGACTATCAGCTTACAGAATCAATTTACAGAGAAACGAATCTGTTTAGGGCTCATACACGTGTAGTTTCTTTGCGCTGTGTGGTTTAAAATATAAAATGAAACCACTGAAGAGGTGCAAAGATGTGAGTCTGAGAACTGATCAAACTTTTTTTTTTTTCTTAAATAATCACAAGTCTGGTGCATCGGGAGTGTAAACAGGCACGCAGAAGTGCATGCTTATCCTGGATCTATTTAGCTATCCTTAGATGTCTGTAGAGAGTTGACTCTGGCTGGATGCCAAGCACCCACCAAGCCGCTCTATCACTCCCTCCCCAACTGGACAGGGGAGAGAAAATATAACGAAAGGTTCATGAGTTAAGGGCCGGGAGAAATCACTCACCAAATACCATCACGGGCAAAACAGACTCAGCTTGAGAGTATTAACTGAATTTATTACCAATCAAAATCAGAGAAGGATAATGAGAAGTAAAATAAATTTTAAAAACAGCTTTCCCCCCCCCCCCCTCCCTTACCAGCTCTCCCTCCTCCCCCCCTCCCCCCCAGCAGTGCAGGGAGACACGGAATGGGGGTTACTGTCAGTTCATCACACATTGTTCCTGCCACTGCTCAGGGAGAAGAGTCCTTTCCCTGCTCCACCTTGGGGTCCCTTCTCCACAAACTTCAACATGAGTCCATCCCATGGGCAACAGTTCTTTACGAACTGCTCCAAAATGAATCACTTCCACAGGGTGCAGTCCTTCAGGCACAACCAGCTCCAGTGTGGGTCCCCCACAGAGTCAAGTCCTACCAGGGACTCACTCCAGTGAGAGCTTCCCACAGGGTTACAGCCCTCTTCCAGGCATCCACCTGCTTCAGCATGGGTCTCCTCCACAGGCTGCAGGCGTATCTTTGCATCCCCATTAACCTCCATGGGCTGCAGGGGAATCTCAGGTCTGGCACCTGGAGTACCTCTTCCCCCTCCTTCTCCACTGACCTTAGTGTCTACAGAGCTGTTCCTTTCACATATTCTCACGCCCCTCTTCTCTGGCTGCAATTACATCTGCCAAATAATTTTTTCCTTCCTAAATATGTTATCACAGAGACATTACTGTCATTCCTGATTGGCTTGGCCTTGGCCAGCAGTGGGTCTGTCCTGGAGCTGGCTGGCATTGGCTCTGCTGAACATGGAGGAAGCTTCTAGCAGCTTCTCACAGAAGCCATTCTTGTAGCCCCTCCACTACCAAAACCTTGCCACACAAACCCAACACAGTGTGTCAGAAAGGAATTGTGTAGTTATACTCTGGGCAATATTGGAATTTTTCACCAGCCCACTCACAGGCAACTTGGGAAATTTTATTCCATTTAATTTATTGCCAACTGATACAAACTCAATTACTGATTCAGGTACTGATGTGAAAAAACTCCCACAATTAAACAAACAGGGAAACAACTTTTTTGCCCCCTTCTCCAAATTCAACCAAATGCTTCCCTGCTTCCTAGTCTCAATTTCCCTTGTTTTTGCTAGGTTATGATCTGGTGACAGGTGGCACAATGGATGTTGGGGTCATCTATGAGGTCATAGGGAGGGAGGGAGGGAGAGTAGCCAGGAGAAACATGGGAGATTTAAACAGCTCTAGGGAGCACAAGCAGCCCAGATCATGGCAAACAGTGCAGGCAAAGAGGACATGGCGCATCAGAAGGATGTGATGCATCAGTTTGTGCTGCAGTTCATGCAGGCAGAACGCTGAAATGCTGTAGCTCAAGCAGTTAGCTCAGTTAGTGGTCATTACCCTTTGGCAGGAAGCCAAATCATCTATGCTCGCCAAAAAAGACAGAGCTCCCAAAAAAAACACATGGTCATCCAGGTTTCAGGCTGTAGAGAATGCCTAAACATTTACTGGACTGTAGCAGAGATAGCAGTTACATCAGATGGGACCTGCGGGACAAAGATCTGAACTCCTGGAGACAGTAGCAGCTACCAGAAATAATTCAAAATCATGGGTATTCTCTATTCTCTATTCATCCCACAGCAAAGAGCAGATACCAGTTGTGAAGAAAGGAGTTAATGGAGGATTGTCCATGCTCAGGGTGGAAAACAAACTTCACCCACTTCACTCCCCTAGGTGCCTCTGCACAATAGGTAGGAGGCTTTGTATGTGGAAGGGAAGCCACAGGATGATGAGGATGTAGGTCTGGTTACACCAGAGATGTCACCACAATCAGAAAGGTCAACTCTCTGTATTACAACCACTTCCAAGAGGATGTATTATAGTTGTAGGCAATTCCTTTCTAAGGGGACTGGAGGGCCCAATATGCCAATCGGGCCCAACCCATAGGGAGATCTGTTGCCTCCCATGGGCCTGAGTTAAGGACATCACCAGGAAACTTCCAAGCCTGGTGTGGCCTTGGACTACTACCAATTACTGATCTTCCATGCAGGGGGTGATGAAGTGGCAACACATAGTCCAAGGGTGATCAAAAAGGACTTCAGGGCCTTGGGACAGTTGATAAGGGAATCAGGGACACAAGTTATATTCTCCTTTATACTTCCAGTTGAAGGCAGCAACATTTGAAGAAACAGACAGACTGAGTATTAATATGTGGCTCCACAACTGATGTCACCACCATAATTTTGGGTTTTTTGACAATGAAATGGCCTACGCAGCACCAGGCATGCTGGCATCAGATGGGACTCACCTTTCTCAACGAGGGAGAAGAGTCTTTGCCCAGAAACTAGTGGGGCTCATTGGCAGGGCTTTAAACTAGATATGATGAGAGGGACAATATCAGGCTTGTCCTTGGCAAACTGTTGGATGAGAGGCAAAGGTTAGAGGGGCAGAGTGCAAGTGAGGGTCCTCTGCTTCTGACTGACATGTACTGGCCACACTGGAGCACACTTGCAGTCTTACAGAAATGAGCCAAGGACTCCTGAGGTAATACAAACCAACAGGGACACACCAATGCACATAGCCTAGGCAACAAACAGGAGTTGGAAGCCACTGTGCTGCTAGAAAGGTGTGACATTGTTGCTATTACTGAAACTTGGTGGGATGAATACCATGACTGGAGTGCAACTATTGATGGCTACGGACTGTTCAGAAGGGACAGGGGAGGGAGGAGAGGTGAAGGAGTTGCCCTCTACATCAGGAAGTGGATTGAGTGTGAAGAGTTGTCTCTGAAGAACAGCCCCGAGCAGGTTGAAAGCTTATGGGTAAGATTCAGAGACTGAGGAAAGAAAGGAAACCTTATGGTCGATGTCTACTACAGGCTGCCTGATCAAGGGATCCTCTTGATGAAGCCTTCCTGCTCCAGCTACAGGAGGCATTGCATTCACAGGCTCTCATACTGCTGAGGGGCTTCAACCACCCCAACATCTGCTGGGAAAGTAGCATAACAAGCTGTAGGCAGGCCAGGAGACTCCTGGAATGCATGGAGGGTAACTTCTTGAGCCAGGTAATAGACAGCCCTACCAGAAGGGATGTGTTACTGGATGTGTTGGTCACCAACACAAGTGAACTAATTGGAGACATCAAGATTGGAGGCAGCCTGGGCTGCAGTGATCATGTACTGGTGGAGTTTGCAGTCCTGAGGGATGTGGGTCAGGTAAGAAGTAAAGTCAGGCCCCTGAATTTTAGGAAAGTAGACTTTCAGGTCTTAGGGGAGATAGTCAGTGGGATCCCCTGGGAGACTGCCCTCAGGGTCAAGGGAGTGGAACAGAGCTGGCAGATCTTTAAGGAAGTTTTCTAAAGAGCGCAAGAGCTAACAATCCCAAGGATCAAGAGATCAGGCAAGGAAGGCAAAAGACCAGCATGGCTGAGTAGGGACCTGCTGGTCAAACTAAAGGGCAAGAAGAAAATGCATAGGCAGCTTAAGCTAGGATGGGTATCCTGGGAAGAATATATAGATGAAGCTTGATAGTGGTAAGGAGGGCATGAGGAAGGCCAAGGTGAAGCTGGAACTGAACCTGGCAAGGAATGCAAAGATTAACAGAAGGGCTTCTACAGGTATGTCAGCTGGAAAAAGAAGGTCAAAGAAGGTATACCCTCCTCGATAAACAATGCTGAAAAACTGGTAACAACAGATGACGAGAAGGCTAAGGTATTCAACTTTTTTGCCCCAGTCTTCCATGTGGATGGAGAGCAGAATGGGGACACTTGAGGAACCTGAATACACATAAGTCTATGGGACCCAACGAGATGTATCCCAGAGTGAAGTCCCAGGTGACTGGAAAAAGGGAAACATTGTACCCATCTTAAAAAAGAGTAGAAAAGAGGACCCTGGGAGCTATCAACCTGTCAGCCTCACCTCTGTGCCTGGGAAGATCATGGAACAGATCCTCCTAGAAGCTATGCTAAGGCACATGAAGGACAGGGAGGTCATTCGTGACAGCCAGCATGGCTTCACCAAGGGCAAGTCCTGCCTGACCAACCCAGTGTCCTATGATGTAGTGACTACATCAGTGGGCAAGGGAAGGGTTACAGATGTCATTTATCTGGACTTCTGTAAAGCCTTTGACATGGTTCCCCACAACATCCTTCTCTCTAAACTGGGGAGATGGATTTGATTAGTGGACTGTTAGATGGATAAGAAAGTGGTTGGACAGTACCACCCAGAGGGTAGTGGTCAATGGCTCAGAGTCCCAATGGACATCAGTGACAAGTGGTGTCTCTCAGGGATCCATATTGGGACCAGTGTTATTTAATATCTTCATCAATGACAGACAAAGGGGTTGAGTGCACCCTCAGTAAGCTTGCAGATGGCATCAAGCTGAGTTGTCCAGTTGACACACCTGAAGGATGAGGCCATCCAGAGGGACTTGGACAAGTTAGAGAAGTGGGCCCATGGGAATCTCATGAGGTTTAACAAGACCAAGTGCTGGTGCTTCACCTGGGTCTGGTGCACCACCGCTATCAATCCTGGCTGGGGGATGAACAGATTGAAAGCAGCCCTGCTAAGAAGGACTTGAGAATGCTGGTGAAGGAGAGCCTGGACGTGCACTCACAGCTCAGAAAGCTAAATGTGTCCTGAACTGCATCCAAAGCAGCGTGGGCAGCAGGGTGATGGAAGTGATTCTGCCCCTCTGCTCTCGTGAAACCCCACCTGGAGTACTGAATCCAGCTCTGGGTTCCCAGCACAAGAAGGACATGGACCTGTCAGAGTGAGTCCAGAAACCACCAAGATTATTAGAGGGATGGAGCACCTCACCTACAAGGAAAGGATGAGAGAATTTGGCTTGTCCAGCCTGGAAAAGAGAAGGCTTGGGGATGACCCAATTGCAGCCTTGCAGTACCTGAAGGAAGCCTACAAGAAAGATGGAGAGAGGCTATTTAGAAGAGCATGTAGTGACAGGACAAGGGAGAATGGCTTTAAGCTGAAAGAGGGCCAATTTATATTGGAAATTAGGGAAGAAATTCACCACCACTGTGAGGGTGGTGAGGCACTGGCATGGGTTTCCCAGAGAAGCTGTGGATGCCCCATCCCTGGCACTGTTCAAGGCCAGACTGGATGGGGCTCTGAGCAACCTGGTCCATTGGAAGATGTCCCTGTCCACAGCAAGGGGTTGGAACTAGATGATCTTTAAGGTCTCTTCCAACCCCAGCCATTCTTTGATTCTATGATCTGCATAACGATTTCTTTCTGCAGCTCCTTGCTGCTTTCTCATTTTCTTTCACCACTCCTTGCTTCTTACTTATTTTCCTCTGCTTTAGTATGAGTTCTTCCATGGGTTGCAGGCCATTTGAGTGTGCCTTCTTCAGCATGGCTTAACTACAGGGTGCAGTCTCTTCAGGGTGCAGCTTCTCTGGTGTGGAGTAATTCCTTTCAAGATTACATCTCCAACTGGTACCTACATTGTCTCCTTTCACTTCTCCTCCTACCAGCTCCCACTCTTTCTTAAATATACTTGAGCAGAGGAACCAGATGCACCAAGTTTTGGCATGCAGTGGATTATTTACATCATCTTCAGAGCTGGTTGGAACAGCTATGACTAGCAGATAAGAGTACATGGCCTCTCCCTGCACACGTCACTCCTGCAGCCCCCCTGCTACCAAATCCCTGTACTTCATGCCCAATACATTGCATCCTTTATCTCCATGAAAGACAAATTTAAGAACTGTTTGAACATATGTCCATTACAAACTCTACTTTCAATGTCATCCTAATCTTAATATACATACATTATAAGCTACCTTTTGTCCTGGATATACACTTAATAAAAACCTGTCCCTTGCCCCAAGAACCAGATTACAGATTTTAATATCATACAAATTCAGATTTTGATTATTTTAGCCCCTGTAATCAGCTTTGCAGGGGCAGGTGGTGGAATTTCAATTGTTACAATGTTAATCCCTTTTGTCTAGTCTGCAAGGACAAAATATTTGTATATACAGACTCCTGAATGGTGGTTTATGCAGTGTGGAATGGCTCAAAGAATGGAATTGTGATAAATGGCAGAGTTGACAAAACTCAGTTTGGGCAGAAGAAGAAAGTAGAAAGTAATAAAATGGCTATTCCAAGAAAAACCCACTTTAAAGCATCATGATAATGCTCATATTCCAAATGAAAAGGGAACTCAAGATCAGAAAACCAGATTTGTTTCTCTGTAAATTGATTCTGTGAACTGGTTCTATTTGGTCTGAATGAGTGATTTGGGCCACTTAAACAATCACTATTAAAGGCATTGGCAAAAAGCAGGTTTTAATATAAATTTGTGAAAGTGTGATTTAACAGTTTGATGGCAAGGTTCACCTTACCATAATCAATTTACATACATGCACACAAGCAGAGATGTATACATCTATATGTATTTAGAGGTACCTATCAAAAATTCTCCCTGAAGTCCAGTCAAATACTCACATCAAATCCATTTATGTTTCTCAACAGACCTGGGTTGCACCTTGAGGAGTGTGGGGGGAGGGGGTATCAGCCTAGGTCTCATCATCAGTGACAATCTTTTGAGTATTGCAAACTTGAAGGTTTGTGAGCTCTGAGAGGCATCCCACTCAGAGGGAGGTGCTGGCACAGCCCACTGTGTTCCAGAAGAGCTCAAAGGGCCTCAGGACTGCTGTCACAAAATGGCTGCCTTTAGTCATCCACAAAATTTCTGTCCTCGGGTCAGTAATTACTGCAGCTTCAAAAACATTTGAAAATTGTTCCCAGAACTCCAGCAATGGTGGCACTGGAGTTTCGAAAACTCCAGCAGCAATGGTGCCATTCCACTTGGGCTATGATTCAGGTAGAGAATGTTGCAAGGCTGTCAGGGGATGACTGATTATCCTTTGTTCCCCACCTTGGTTGGGCAGCTGATGTTTCTTTTATGGTCAGTGTTGTTCCCACCTTGATCATGCCTGATATGGTCAGGGATGTTTCACTGCCCAACTGGTATGGTAAAGGAGCACTTCATCACTCAGCTGGTTTGGTTAAGGCTTGTCAGGAGCTCCTGAGATTGTAGAGTGGGCCTGGTTGGGGGGACCACAGGTGGACACCAAATTGAACATGATCAGGCAGTATGCCCTTACTGCAAAGAAAGCTAATGATATCCTGGGCTGCATTAGACAAAGCATTGCCAACAGGTTGAAGAAGGTGATCCTTCCCCTTTGGTCAGCATTGGTGAGGTCACACCTGTGTCCAGTTCTGGACTCCCCAGTACAAGAGAGACATGGACATACTAGAGAGAGTCCAGCAAAGGGTCACAATTATGTTTATGGGACCGGAGCATCTCACAAATAAAGTTGAGAGAGCTGGGACTGTTTAGCCTTGGGAAGAGAAAGCTTCGGAGGGATCTTATGAATGTACGTAAATACCTGAAGGAAGGTGTAAAGAAGACAGAGCCAGGCTCTTTTCAGTGGTGCCCAGTGACAGGACCAGAGGCAATGGGCACAAACGGCAACCCAGGAGGTTCCAGCTGAACCTCAGGAAACACTTCTTTTACTATGAGGGTGACTGAGCTCTGGAACAAGTTGCCCAGTGGATTTGTAGAATCTCCCTTCTTAGAGACAGTGAAAAATCATCTGGACGTGGTCCTGGGCAACTGGTTTTAGATGGCCCTGCTTGAGCAGCAGGTTTGGACCAGATGACCTGTAGAGATCCCTTCCAACCTCAACCATTCTATGATTGAGTCTGTTTTGTCCATAGTAGTAAATGGTGAGCAATCTCCCTGTCCTTATCTCCACCTGTGATCTTTTTCATCTTATTTTCTCCCCCTCTGTCCTGCTGAGGAGGAGGAAGAGTGATAGAGCGCCTTGGTAGGCACCTGGCAGCCAGCCAAGGTCAATCTACCTCAACATAGTAAGAACAAAAATTAACAGCACTATTGGAGGTATCAATATGTTCATAAGTCCAATAGTTGTATAGCTGGTTCTGTTATTTGCCTTCCTTTTTGCTACTCTTGTCCCTCCATTTTTCATCTCCAGTGTCTTCCCAAATAAACAACCATCCCTTGTTGCAGCCACGGAGCCTGTGAGGCCTCCCTGGTGGTCAGTGGCCTGAGATAAGAAAATGCAAAGTCACGATGAATGGCCGAAAAGAAACCCCTTGGCGCCCTCGGACCCCTCTTATCTCTTTGTAAGACTATAGGTCACAATTGTACCCCAACTCCCCCATTGGTCCACTTTTCAAAACCCCTCTACCCTATATAAACCCCAAATCTTGCCCTGTTAAGTCAGAAGAGCTGTCCCTGTAACCCTTTGAAGACAATGCCAAAATAAAGGACACCATCTGAGGAACTGCATACGGCTCTTCTCCTCTCTCTCCCTGTGTCTGCCAGGGCACTTAGCAAGCAAAAGCTGAATCTCACTGCAATTAAGAGCTGAATTCACTGATAGCTGCTTGCTAAGTTTGCCTGAGGCTGGATACCTCGCCTGAGCATCGGGTTGAGTGGTTCCTAACAGTATCATTCTATCCGGGACTCACTACGGCCAGGATCGAACTATCCTGGAGGTTCCAGACCTCCATAATCCCTCATTACTTTTTCTTCACTGGTCCCCGTTTTGTTATGTCCGTGCTCAAATTTGGTATTTCTGATACTGGTCCCTAGGCACTCTTGGCTTTATATGCTCTTACTGATATGGTTACTCAGGCACTGTTGTCTTTGCTAAGTTCTGCTCTCCAAAAGGTCCCCAATGCTGTGCATCAGGTATCTGTGTGTTGGGGGTTAGACTTGTTTATCCTTTTCACCTATAGAATTTTTTCCCAAGGGTTGCAAGGCAACTGATTGCCGGGTACTTATGAGTGCTCAGGTGAAAACAAAGCATAGAAGCTAGCACTTGGCTACACCCTTTGTCTCTGGAAGTTTCCCCCCGAGGGGTTGGGGGGGGGGGGGAGAAAGACGGGGCTGGGGGGGGCAGCTTCACTTTTTGGTATAGTCTGCATCGGGAGCGGACGGGGGCTGCTGTTGCTGTGTGAGTTTCTCACTAGCACCACCGAGATCTGATCCTGGAGAGAGAGAGAGCTACCATCATCTGCTCGTGTGCCCGAATCCGGATTCCTCTTTTTGCTGCCCTGCTGGAGCTGCCTCGGCTGGGCATCCTGTCCCACTGCCTCGGCGCTGTTTTGGAGCTGCACTGCACCGCGGGCCCGCGCTGGCCTTCTTGCCAGACGTCTCTGCCCTCCAGTGACCACCGACTGAGCTCCGAACTTCATCCGATCCACCAGCCCGGGATTCCCCACCGTTCCAGCTTGGTACTTTTCTTTGAAGTCCCCCAGGGACCAGACTGCCCCGGGTTTTGTGGGACCAAGCTCCGTCAAGGTCCCTGGTTCTGTTTTCGCTATTAATTGCTGTAGTTGTTGTTGTTTGTTTGCCTTGTTATACCTATTAGTAAAGAACTGTTATTCCTATTCCCATACCTCTGCCTGAGAGCCGTTTTAATTTTCTAAATTATAATAATTTGAGGGAAGGGGATTTGAATTATCCATTCCAAGAGAGGCCCTGCCTCTCTGTAGCAGATACCTGTCTTCTTTCAAAACCAAGACACTGTGAAGCCTGGCTGTTTCTCACATCACACCTCCTTAACCACCTGTGCAATTCAGCCATCCCTCATGGCACTCCTTGTAACATTTGTCAGCTTCTCACACTGTTATCTGTTAAGTCCAGCAATTGCTCATGTCACATCCAGTAATTTTCCATGTCCCATTGTACTGGATATGCATGGCCAAGCTTTGGTAGCAGGGGGGCTACAGGAGTGGCTTATGTGAGAAGCTTCTAGAAGCTTCCCCCATGTCCAATAGAGCCAATCCCTGGCAACTCAAAAGATGGACTCACAGCTGGTCATGGCTGGGACAATTAGAAATGGTGGTAACACCTCTGCGATAACATATTTAAGTAGAAGAAAAAAAAGGGATTGTGTAGTTGTAATTGGGGCAGAGAAGAGTGGGGCAAGAATATGTGAGAGGAACAACTGCAGACACCAAGGTCAGTGCAGAAGGAAGGGGCAGGAAGTGCTCCAGGCACTGGAGCTGAGATTCCCCTGCAGCTTGTGATGAAGACCATGGTGGAGCAGCTGTCTCCCTGCAGCCCATGGAGGTCTATGGGATGCAGAGATCCACCTGCAGCCTGTGGAGGAGACACACACCAGAGCAGGTGGATGCCTGAGAGGAGGCTATGAACCTGTGGGAGGCCCATGCTGGAGCAGGCTCCTGGCAGAGACCTGCAGACCTATGGAGAGAGGAGCCCATGCTGGAGCAGGTTTCCTGGTAGGACTTGTGACCCTGTGGGGGTCCCATGCTGGAGAAGCCTGTCCTTGAAGGACTGCACCCCATGGAAGAGTGACCCACGTTGCAGCAGTTTTGGGAGGATTGTTACCCGTAGGATGAAATCATGTTGCAGCACTTCACGGGAATCTGTTGCTCATGGAATGGACTCATGTTTGAGAAGTTCATGGAGAACTGTCTCCTGTGGGAAGGACCCCATGTTTGAGCAGGGGAAAGACTCTCCCTGAGCTACAGGAGAAACATGTTATGAACTGCCCATAACCCCCATTCCCTGTCTCCCTGCACCACTGGGGGAAGGAGGAAGAGCTGGGAAGGAGGGAGGGGTGGGGAAGGTGGGGTTTTTTTGAGGTTTTATTTTACTTCTCATTATCCTTCTCTGTTAGTTTTGTTAGTAATAAATTCAATTAATATTCTTGGTCCTGCTGGCCACACTACTTCTGATACAGGCCAGGATGCCATTTGCCTTCTTGGCCACCTAGGAACATTCTTGTTCACGTTCAGCTGGCTGTTGACCAGCACCCCCAGGTCCTTCTCCACTGGGCCATTTTCCAGCCACTCTTCCCCCAGCCTGTAGTGCTGCAAGGGGTTTTTGTGAACCAAGTGCAGGACCCGGCACATGGTCTTGTTGAACCTTATACAACTGGCCTTGGCTCATTGATCCGGCTTGTCCAGATCCCTCTGTAGAGTCTTCCTACTCTCAAGCAGACATGAAGCAACATTGGGATTGTGAGGAACCAATTTAATTTTTATTTATGCCTCAGTTTTATCCAGATTTTATGCTATAAATCCATTTTCTGACATTGGGTTGAAAATTACTACACGGGCTGAGCCCTAACATGTGGCATGTGTAGAAGGTGGCTAACACACGTGAGGAGGTGGTGGAGACTGGCAACATTACTGTTTCTAAGCAGACAACTGTCCTAGGTTACAATGTAAAATTGTGCCCAAGGTTTGTATTCTATCCCCATGAGCCGTTGGAGCCAGGGTGGGGCAGTGTTTTCCTTATCTTCTGTTAACGAGCCTAACAATGCCTTGCCACATGACTCATAGATAACTTCCTCCGGGAGTTATCTCTGTTTAATGGGCCATCAAGGACCCACTGCATGACTCATAGAATGAGATCATCCCCATTGTGAGATGCTCTGCCCAGGGGGAGGAGCCAAGCATTCCCACCTGGATAAATCCAGGGTTTGGGACAGCACAAGTAGCTTTAATCCACTGGACTCCCAGAGGAGACAAGAGCTGCCAGAAGTTTTCTACAGGAATCACTGCTTCGACAAGACCATCTCATCTGGACTGCCACTACCACCCTAACTAACAGGGTGTCAGGTTGTATTCTGACTCTGTCAGGTTTTTTTTGTACTATTACTTTTATTTTATTTTACTTTACTTTATTTTCTTTTCATCTTATTAAATTGTGTTTCTGACTTGGAGTCCTTCACTGGTTTTGCTTTCAAACCAGCACAACAACCCCTTTAGAAAATGGAGGGAAGCTCTGTCTCTGGGGGGGACTTCTCCTGACAGCCAATCAGGGGTGAGAAAACTTCCACCTCTGGGCTGCAAGCACCTCCCCCTGCAGGTGGAGAAACCCCTGCTGCCTGGGAAAAATTTCCCTGACTAGACAATGGTCATCCACAAAGGATTGGACTATGGGAGGGGCCTTAGCACATAAAAGCTGTTAACTGCACCATAACCGGATCCAGCCGCCTTGGTTTCTTAGAGGGGGCTTGTCTGGAGGTTCAGCTCATTCGGCCCCCTGATTGCTTTTTCCCTGCGGTCCTGCTTCTTCCCTGCCTGTCTCCCCTGTCCGCTGCACCTGTTCTGTCTACCCTGCTATGCTGCTTCCCCGCAACAGCCTCCCATCGCCACCTGCAGCAGACTCCCGCCGCTTCCCTGCAACTGCCTGCTCGCCACGATCTCACCACGATCCTGCCGTGACCTTATCCACGGTTCTGATTGCCGCCACAATCCTGCAGCTTGTCCTGTCCTCCGCTCCGCCTGAGCTCTGACTCACCAGGCATCCTGCTGCCCATCAACGCATGAGACACGCTTTCTGCCAAACCATCAAAGCTGCGCTGTTGCGAGAGCTGTGCAGTCTCCCCCCAGCAGGGAGTGCACACACGCTACCTGCCCATCGGACGCTGACGGTGCATCCTGGGGTTCTGATGATAATGTTCTGTCCCTGTTTCTGTTTCTCTCTCCGTCTCTCTTTTCCCCTTTCTGTTTAATTTTCTTTCCCTCTGCAGTCGAGACCATATCCTTATCAATAAATGGTTCTCAGATGCAATTTGCCTCGTTTGTGCTTGATTTCTTCCAAGAAATCTGTTAAAAAGAATCCCCCATGATTCCCTTATAGTGGAACGTGATAGGGATCAGTAGAGAATGCTGTAGTTGGTTCTGTCCTGTGAAAACCACACTTCTTCCTATTCAAATTAGACAAAGCTTTCCTGTCCCATCTGTCCATCTGCAGTGATTTAGAAAGTCAGTTCTGAGGATGACGGGCAGTAGTGCCGGTGGCAGTAGTAGAGGGTACCAATTCTGTATATTTAAACTGAAGCTCCCTTCCAGTATAACCAGGCATGTCTCTCCTCCAATTTTTCCATGGATGACTACATTTCATCACTGCTACACAATCTATGGTATCTGAGGTGGTTTGACCCTGGCTGGATACCATGTGCCCACCAAAGCCACTTTATCACTCCCTTCCTCAAGTGGATGGGGGAGAAAGTATAACAAAAGGCTCATGAGTTGAGATAAGGACAAGGGAGGGATCACTCACCAATTACCATCATGGGCAAAACAGACTCAACTTGGGGAAATTAATTGAATTTATTACCAACCAATATAAGAGCAAGGTAATGAGAAGTAAAAGAAATCTTAAAAACATCTTCTCCCTACCTCTCCTTCCTTCATGGGCTTTATTCCTGATTCTATAACTCCTTCCTCCCAGCGGTGCAGGGAGATGGGGAATGGAGGTTACAGTCAGTTCATCACATGTTGTTTCTGCCACTGCTTCCTCTTCATGGAGTCCTTCCTCTGCTTCCCTGTGGGGTCCCTCCCCGAGGAGACAGTCCTCCGTGAACTTCTCCAACATGAGTCCTTCCCACAGGCTATAGTTCTTCATAAATTGCTCCAATGTGGGTCCCTTTGCATGGAGTACAGTCCTCCAAGAACAGCCTGATCTGGCCTGGGACCCCCCACGGGGTCAAAAGTGCTATCAGGAAACCTGCTCCTATCAGGATGCCTGGAGCACCTCCTGCCCCTTCCTTCTGCACTGACCTTGGTGTCTGCAGAGTTGTTCCTCTCACATATTCTCACTCCTCTTTGCTCTGGCTGCAATTACTTCTGCACAATCACTTTTTTTTCCTTAAATATGTTATCACAGTGGCATTACTATCATTCCCGATTGGCTTGGCCTTGGCCAGTGGCAGGTCTTTCTTGGAGCCAGCTGGCATTGGCACTACTGGGCATGGGGGAAGCTTCTGGCAGCTTATCACAGAAGCCACTCTTGTAGTGATGCCTTAAAGAACCTGGTAATAAAACAACACACTTTTGAGGTAATATTAGTATAGGAGGTAATATAAAGGCTGGTCTTTATTGGAGGCCTCCAGGGGCAGTTATGGAAAATGGCCACAAAATTCCCCCCATCCTCCCCCTCCCCGGGGGTGAATACAGTTTTATAAGTTTAGCAAATTAGCATAACTGACAAAAATCACCTAATAGAGACATAAGAGGTGAGACAATTTCCCCCAGTTCAAGACCCCTCTGAATCTTGTTCCCCCTTAGATAGGGACTAAACTGTGTTGATGAAAATGTGTCTCGAAGAGCTGTTTTTGTCCTTGGTTCCCAGGGAGAACCAAGATAGGACAGGGGCATTGTACCCCTAGCTTGGAGCTCTGGACTGTTTTGTCTTTCTGCCTAGGGAAAAGGTAAGGAAAAGTACTGGGAAAACTAGCTACAAATATATGTGTAAAGAATACAGAGAATATATAAAAGAAAAAAGCAAAAAAAATCGTTCTGGCAACAGTAGCCCCCCCACTACCAAAACCTTGCCACACAAACCCAATACAGTATGATACCAATGAGGCAAAGGAGTGCTTGGCCACCCTACTGAGATAGTTCAATAATTTCAGTTATCCCCATCCCCTGCCAAGCCAATGCCACACACGCATCCACACACCCACATATCCCAGTGCAGTAAATTCAAATCTGTTTTCAGAACAGTACGTGGTTCAGAGATGGAGATTAGAGAAGGCAATGGTTTCACTGAACTCTGACCTCTCCCCTCTTCTTGCAATTCCTTGTCTTGCAGTGCTAAATCTCTAAAGGGCCTTCCATCCTGCTCTATGTTCTTCCTTTTCTTTCAAAAACATCCAGAAGTCTCATCATGTAGGAAGGGAGTATGCAGAATTCCCATTCTTTCCTGATGTTTTTCCTGAGTTTAACCATACTACCAGATCTTCACTATTATCCTTGGCCATGCTGCTAATCTGGCACTGTTCTTCTGGCATGCTCCCAACAGTATGGTACATATAAGTCATTCCTTGATCAACAAGGCATCCCACCAGGTTATCAGGTGATACCAGAGGGGTGTTAGTAACTGTGTCTAACCATCAGAGCTTTTGGACCATGGTGTCCGTGCTGACCACATTTTCAGAGTACCTCCTTTCTTGCCTGTAAATACACTCCAGCAGCCCAAGCAACTGCAATTGATTACTTCCTTCTTCCCAGGCTTTCCATGAGGTTATTTCATTTGCAAGATCAGGCCACTGTCCAGCATATCCCTCCATCAGCCAACCTTAAAGCCTACTCCTTTGCATAAGGCTGTGTTTGCAAGTGGCATATCCCCCAAATTTCTCAGAGCTCTGCTTACTTGAGCTATTGGCTGTATCCCAGCAGCTCTGGTTTCCCAGCACCGTCATCGCAACCTCAGGGGCATCTCCATGGGGTGGCAGCTGTAGGTGTCCTGCATTTCTATAATTTCATAAAATCATTAAGGTTGGAAAAGACCTCTAAGATCATCAAGTCCAACCATAAACCTAACACTGCCAGGTCTACCACTAAACCATGTTCCTAATTTCTTTCTGAACAAAGGACTGTCTAGTACTCATGTTCTAGAGAACAATGCTCCCATTTCTATAGGTCTGCTTAAACACTAACTTTCAAAGTCACTCCAATTATTCGAATCTCAGGCCGTGCCAGGTCTGAGTGTTGCCTGTATTCTCCACCAATACTTTCATAGGCAAAACAGTCTCAACTCTGGGGATTTTGCTTCATATAATTTATTGCCAGTTGACACAAACTTAATTACTGATTCAGTATTGAAGGAAGAAAATATAAACCATTTAACACTTAGGGAAAGACTTTTCCTCTCCCTTTCCCAGACTCAGCTTCTGTCAAATAACTCTCCTCCCTTCTTCCAAGTGTCAACTTGGTTTTGTCAGGTTAGCCTCAGTTCCTGTCTCAGTTTTGAGACAATTTTAGGAGGAAAACACTCTGGAATGAACGTCTCCTCTAAAGAAGGCAGGTTTTGGCACTCCCTTCCCCACCAGCACTCCCTCCCCCACTGATACAAAAGGAATTTCTTGGAGGAAAGTGAAAAAACCTGTTTATTTAACAGAGTGCCTGCAGGGCACAGGGAAAAAAAGAATGTTAGATATTAAACCTCCTCGCTGCAGAGAAAGCTGGTGGATTCAGAGTTCTTTCATTAGCTGGCTTCCCCCGAGATCCAGAGCTGGGATGCAGTGTCCCACAGCGTCCTGCTCTTGACGATGGTTTGATGTTCAAACCGGAGCAAAGCTGAACAGTTCCAGAAGAAGCCACAGAAGTCACCAGAGAAATGCTATTGCAGTCCCAGAAAAACTTCTTGCCTCAGCTAGCAAAAAGAAGCTACTTAAAAGCAAAGAATATAACTCCTTCTCCGCTTCAAAGCTGAGCAACACTGGGGAGGGTGAGAGCTTGAACACAAACCACACAGAAGAATTCCCACGACTCTCCCCCTTCCCCCTGGACCCAGCTTAAAGCTATAGGACCCATTTCTGGGCATAAAGCAGATGATAGAGCAATACAGTATTATCATAAAATGACCCCAAGACAGTTCCTAACAATTCCTTTGATGCAGTGACAGAAGGTTAGAGTAGTTGTGTAATAATTTCTTTCTACTATTCCTTGCTTCTTACTCTGGGTTCTTCCACAGGCTTCAGTCCTTTTGGGGATGTGACTGCTCTGACATGGGGCACCTCCTTCCAAGGATGCATCTCCAGCCATGTCCTTAGCAATGTCTTTTTCCATGTCTCCCATCCATTTTTCTTCCTCCAGCAACTGCTGCTCATGTCTTTAATATGGTTGAGCAGACAATGTCACATGATTCTCTGACTGGCTGAAGTTTTGGCATGCAATGGGTTGTTTACATCAGTTTCAGAGCTGGCTGGAACTGGCTAACTGGCACAAGGCAGTTCATGGCTTCCTCCCATATAGATCACCCCTGCAACCCACTGCTACTGAAACCCTGAAATTTATATCTAATACACCCACAGTAAAAAGTGAGCATTTTACAAGAGCTGGAGTGGAGGAGTTAAACATTCTTATGATTAAAAAATAAACACTGATACAGTGCATTTCTCCATAGGTAAGAAATCTATAACTAAATTGTAGTCATAGAACAAACTAGGTTGGAAGGGATGTTGGGAGGTATTAAGTCCAATCCCCTGCTCAAAGCAGGTTGCTTGAGGCCTTGTTCATTTGAGTTCTGAATATCTCCACAAATAGTTTTCACAACTTCTTTGGGCCCTTGTCCCAGGGTTTGACAACCTTACTGGAAAAGAACTAAGTGGAATTGCCCTTGTTGCAGGTTGTGTCCACTGCCTCTCATCTTGTCCCTGTGCACCTCCTAGAAGAGTCTGACTCTATCTTCTCTACATTCTCCTATTAAGTAATTGTTGACAACAACAGGATTCCTTTTGGGTCTTTTCTTGTGAAGGCTGAAGAAACCCAGCTCTATCATCATCTCCTCATATGTCACATAGAATAGAATCATAGAATCACTAAGGTTGGAAAAGATCTCTAAGATCATTGAGTCCAAGCATTAACCAAGCACCACTGTGTTCACCACTAAACCATGTCCCCAAGTGCCACATCCACACATTTTCTGAGTACTTCCAGAAGTTCCACCCAATTTGGTGTCATCTGCAAACTTGCTGAAGTTTCACTCGATCCCCTCATCCAGATTCTTGATAAAGATATTAAACAGGACTGGCCCCAAAACTGAGCCCTGGGGGACACCACTAGTCAGCAGTTGCCAACTGGATTTAACTCCATTCACTACCACTCTTTGGGCCCAGCTATCCAGCCAGTTTTTTCCCCAGCAAAGAGTATACCCATCCAGACCATAGGAGCCCACTTTTTCCAGGATAATGCTGTGGGAAACAGTGTTAAAGGCTTTACTAAATCCAAGGTAGACAACATCCACAGCCTTTCCCTCATCCACTAGGCAGGTCACTTGGTCATAAAAGGAGATCAGGTTGGTCATGACTGCCTTTCCTAAACTCATGCTGGCTGGGTCTGATCCCCTGGTTTTCCTGTACTTGTTGCATGATGGCACTCAAGATGATCTCCATGATCTTGCCCGGCACCGAGGTCAGGCTGACAGGCCTGTAGTTCCCTGGATGCTCCTTCCAACCCTTCTTGTACATGGGTGTCACACTGGGCAACTTCCACTTGCCTGGGACCTCCCCAGTTAGCCAGGACTGCTGATAAATGGAGATGGAGATGATGGAGATTGGCTTGGCAAGCTCTTCTGCCAGTTCTGTCAGTACTCTGAAGTGGATCCCATCCAGCCCCATAGACTTGTGAGTATTTTGGTGGCATAGCGGGTCAGTAACTACCTCCTCCTGAATTATGAAGGGTTTATTCTGCTCCCTGTCCCCGTCTGTCCACTCAGGGGCCTGGTTGCCCTGAGTATAACTGGTCTTTCTGTCAAAGAAGGTATTTACCTCAGCCTTTTCCTCATCCTTGGTGACAATGTTCCTCCCCACATCCAATAAGGAATGGAGATTCTCCTTGGCTCTCTTTTTGGTATTAATATATTTGTAAAAACACTTTCTATTATCTTTCACAGCAGTGGTCAGATTGAGTTTTAGCTGGTGTTATAAGCGAAATAGCCGAATTGTTTTATATGAAGAAATTTATTAATGACAATTAGGTTACAAAGAAATAAAAATCTACTATTAAAATAAAAATAAAAAGAGATGCCGAGACCGAGGGTCGGCACCGGTGAACAGGGTCGGTTCAGCGGTCTATCTGGCAAACAGCCTTCTCTTAGTTCACAAGAAACTGTTGCTGGAGCCTGGGTTTTATACAGTTTTTATGCCCTCAGGCTGGACCCAGTGATGTAAATCTATTCAACTGTCTGGTATCGGTGTTTTCTATTCTTCTCTGCTCGCATTGAATAGTCCTTCCTGGGCTTATTGGAAGCCCTTTGTGTTTCCATCCCGGGTCTGGTGATGTTGTCCAGATGGCATCATTATCTTGTCAGGGGGTGATGATCGTTCTTATCTGCGTCATTGTGGCGTTGCCTCACTCTAAAAAGGTGTTACTTCGCCCTGTGTCTTCAAATGCTAATGAAGCTTTCCCTGAGTTTGGGTTTTGCAATCTGAGTTTTACAAAAGCGAGGAGTGCCTAGTATATTCACTATATTTAACTTTCAGCGATTTATATAAAATATCATCACAGGCATGAATTAATTCTTAGCTTTCCTCATAACAGCTGGGCTTTCACATTTCTAATTTCCTCTTGTCTTATTTTGGAATGACAGGTGTCTGCCAGGGAAAAGCCGGAGCTTCCCTTGAAATGAAGAATCTAAACTCCCTCCCTCTGAATTATTATAATTTTGAAATTAAGGGTCTTTCAGGCAAAAATATGGGAATAGGAATAACAGTTCTTTACTAGGAGTATTGAAAATGTAGTAGTACAAAAAACCCCAAACGAACAAAAAAGAAAAACACTGACAGAGTTGGAGCACGACCTGACACTCTGTTGATCAGGGTGTTGGTAGCAGTCTAATTAAGTCCTCCTGGAGTGACAGATGTGGTTCTGTTGGAGTAGAAATGATTTTGTAGAAGGGTCCAGTGGTGGTGAGATGGGTCCGGTCTTCCTCTGGGAATCCAGTGGAAAACAGGCTGCTCTGCTGTTCTGAATCTCAGCTTTTATCCAGGTAGGAATGCTTGGCTCCTCCCACTGGGTGGAGCATCTCATAATTGGATGATGTAATTTTATCAGTCATGCAGTGAGCCTTAATGGCCCTTTAACAGCAGATATCCCCCTGGAGGGAGGTTGGGTTGTGGAAGAGATAAAGAAACACTGCCTCACCTGGTTTTAACAGCTGGCCCATTAACAGAAAGACACCTGCCCCCTCCCCCCCCCCGAGTTATGAGATAAAGAAAAACATCTCTTCAACTGGTTTCAACAGATTGGGAATAGAATACATTTTGCATTGCAACCCAAGACACCTCTCTATATGACATAGCAGCATCCTTGTACCCTTCCTGAGTTGCCTGCCAATCCTTCCAAAGGGTTTTTTCCTCTGGGTTTTTTCCGAGTCTCAGTGAAAGCTCCCTGTTCAGCCAGGCCAGTCTTTTTCCCTTCCGATTCATCTTTCAGCACATAGGGACAAGCTGCTCCAGCACCTTTAAGATTTCCTTGTTGAAGAATGTCCAGCCTTCATGGACCCCTTTTTTTATTAACAACTGTTTTGCAAGGGACTCTCTGAATCAGTGTCCTGAACAGGCCAATGTCTGTCCTACAGAAGCCCAAGGTAGAAGTTTTGTTGACCCCCTTCCTTACTTCACTGAGAATTGAAATCTATAATTTCCTGGTTGCTGTGCCCAAGACAGCCTCTGACCACCACTCCAACCCTTCTCTGTTTGTAAACAGCAGGTCTAGAGGGCCCCTACCCCTGGTAGGCTCCCTTACCAGCTGTGTCAGGAAGTTCTCTTCCAGACACTCCAACAACTTCCTAGACTGTTTTCTCTCCACTGTGCTGAATTTCCAGCAGATGTGAGACATCTGCCAGCCACTTGTAGAATGCTTTATCTGTCTCTTCATCCTGGTTGGGTGGTCTATAACAGATTCCCACCAGGACATCTGCCTTGTTGGCCTTCCCCCTGATGCTCACCCATAGACACTCAACCTTATCATCACTATCCTTGAGCTCCATACAATCAAAACAGTCCCTAACATACAGAGCCAGAATTCCAGCGATGGCACCAGCCTCTGAGCCAGGTTAATCAGGTGGCTTCTGTTCCTTTCAGTATTCCCTCCTACTGAAGGGATTGAAGAAAACACTACCTATGCTACTGTCCCTTCAACCAATTGCCCAAATGCCCTGAAGTCCGTTTTGATTGCCCTTGGACTTCTCTCTTCAACATCATCACTACTCACCTGGACAACCAATAATGGGTAATAATCAGAGGGCTGTACCAGACATGTGAGTTTCCTAGTAATGTCTCTTACCTGGGCTTCAGGGAGGCAGTAGACTTCCCTGTGGGATGGGTCTAGCCAACATATCGGGACATCTGTTCCCCTCAGAAGGGAGTCACCTACAACAATTACCCTTCTTTCTTTCTTCACCAAGGGAGTTGTAATGCATGAGATTGACTGATTTGCCCTAGACAACCCCCTAGATGAACCTTTGCATCATCATTTGCCTGGCCCTTGAGTTCCAGACCCTCAAACCTATTATGTAAGGGCACCTGGGAAGGTGAGGGAAGCCAGGAGGGGATTCACCTGCTGCCCAAGCAGAAACCTGTTTCCATTCCTCCTTGTCTCTTAGGTCACCTCCTTCTGCCTTGTGGTGAGAGGGCAGGGGATCCTCTGCTTATTGTGGTGTGTCCATCTGTTTCAGGGATGGTAGACTAGCTCCACCAGTCTATCTCCCCCTCACACTCCCTGATACTCCTTAACCTTTCTACTTCCTCTTTCAGCTCTGCCACCAGGCTGAGCAGATCATCCACCTGGTTGCCCCTCACACAGGTGTTAACTCTGCTGCCCTCTGATACCAGTGACAGGCTGTGGCATTGCCTGCAGCTCGAGTCCTGGATAGCTGCATGTTTGCGCAGGAGCTCCGTCTGGGTCACCACATGCCTTTTGGCAAGGACTTTCTGGTGAGTGGAAACCATAGCTAGGTTTCATCTGGGAGGGTGATGACCACTATTTGGCCTCGCCTCTTGAGTCAGTAGGAGGACTGCATGCTCCCTGCACACCCTTCTTGTGCAAACTGCCTCACCCACGCTGGCTAACATGCTATGTGTTGTTTGCCCCCTCTTTGCCTCTCTCCTGGTCACTCGTGCTCCCTGGGAGTGGCTTTTGTACAGGTGGGGTTTGGCTGCCTTCACTCCTGGCCTCCCACACACTGAGTCTGTCTCTGCTCTAGCTTTGCAGTTTTGCCAGTTTTCAAGAAGCTCCCCATGGTCTCCCAGTGTGATCCATCACTCAGAGTATGTCTACTGGAGCAGTTCACCTTGGAGACTCAGAAATTTGTTCCTTCTCACCTCTTACTATGTATTCTGTGGGCAGAGAAAGAGCCTTTCTCACATTGCCAGAAGTCAGAAGCTTCCTTTTTTCCCAGTCTTGGGAGTATCCATCCAGCACTCATTTGAACATTGCCTATAGGTTTCCCTTTTTCTATATAGCTTTAAATAGCATAGGTAGGTCATTAGAAAGACTGCATTGTTTATGATGATGCCTTAAAGAACCTGGAAATAAAACAATGCACTTTTGAGATAATATTAGTATAGGAAGTAATATAAAGGCTGGTCTTTATTGGAGGCCTCCAGGGGCAGATATGGAAAATGCCCACAAAATGCCCACTTCCACATGGGGTGAACACAGTTTTATAAGTTTAGCAAATTAGCATAATTGACAAAAAACACCAATTAGATACATAAGAGGTGAGGTAATTCCTCCCCCTGTTCAACTGTCTCTGAATCCTGCCCCCTCCTTAGATGGGACTTAACTTGGTTTATAAAAATGTGTCTCAAAGAGCTGGTTTTGGCCTTGGTTCCCAGGAAGAACCAAGATAGGATAGAGGCCTTGTACCCCCCAGGGCTTGGAGCTCTGGAATGTGTTTTGTCTTTCTGTCTAGGGAAAAGTACTGGGAAAACTAGCTACAAATACAATGATAGGCTGCAGAGCTACAAATATATGTGCAAAGAATATAGAGAATATATAAAAGAAAACAAAAATCAATTTGGCATCAATAAGATGTAATTTTTTTCCAAATTGCAAGTAGTCAATTGTTTTTTAAAAAGAGATTTGCTGTGATTCTGAAACAAAGTTTGCATGAGCACTGATTAATCTGCACTGAAGTTTCCTCCAGATAAACTCTCACAATTTACAGTGTCCTTCCTATCCCTCTGCCAAAGATGGTCACTGTCACTAACTTCAGAATATTGCACTGGAAAGCTGAAAAGCTAATACACACATTTTATTTATCACTTCTGGTGGGAGAGCATAACAGATCATAGAATTATAGAACGGCCCAGGTTGGAAGGGACCTTGAAAGATCATGTGGCCCAACCTATAATGGGAAAGGAAGCCTAGATGAGATTATTTAGCACTCTGTCCAATAACATCTTGAAAACCCCCAGTGATGGAGACTCTACCGCATCACTGGGGAGGTTGAAAGAGTGATTGATTTCTCTCACTGTAAAAAATTTCTTTCTTATATTGAGATGAAACCTTTACCAGTGTAAGTTGTATCCACTGCCCCTTGTCTTGTCCATGTGGCTACTTGAGAAGAAAGAGTCTCACCTCTTTGTAGCCTGTAGATGGTTTAGAGAAAGAAAAGATTCTTAAATTGCTGGGCTTCTAGTGTACATCTGTAGGCAATATAAGTACTGAGGTTTAAGAAATCACTTGTATCTCCTAGCCCTATCAATATATTTGATATAAGGAAAGGCATGCTTATGTTGTGCCTTTAATGCATAGATTAAATTCCACTTTCACTGACAGTCCAGGCTAAGCTGCAATTGTGTAATTGTATTATGTGGCAATGTTTGGGTAGTGGAGAGGCTGTAAGAGTGGCCTCTGTGAGAAGACACCAGGGGCTGCTCTCACGTTCCATTCAGGTCCAAAATGGACCCACTGCAGGCTAAAGCTGAGCCAATCAGTGAAGGTGGTGGCATCACTGTAAAAACAAGAAAAAAAAAATACTGTGTAGCAATTGTGAGAGAGAGGAGTGAGGAAAAAATGAGAGAAACAACCCTGAAGACATCAAGGTCAGAGTAAAAAGAGAAAAAGGAGATGCTCCAGGCATGGGAGAAGAGGTTACCCTGAAGACATCAAGGTCAGAGTAAAAAGAGAAAAAGGAGATGCTCCAGGCATGGGAGCAGAGGTTCCCCTGCAGCCCATGGAGAAGACCATAGTGAAGCAGGTTGTCCTCCAGCAACTCAAGGACAGGACCACATGCAGAGCAGGTATTCTATACAGCTCATGGAGAGGACAATGCTAGAGTAGATATCCACACTGCAGCCTGTGGAGGACATTGCAGTGGAGCAGATGGATGTGCCATGAAGGAAGTTGCAGCCAGTGGAGAGCCCATGCTGGAGCAGGGTCCTGACAGGAGCTGCAGCTCATGGGGGATGCACATTTGAGCAGTATTTTCCTGAAGGACTGTACCTCATGGAATGGAATCATACTGGAGCAGTTCTTGAAATGCAGCCTATGGGAAGAAACCCATGCTGGAGCTGGGGAAAAATGTGAGGAGAAAGGAATGCCAGAGGCAAACTGACCACAGTACCCATTCCCCATACCTCCAGTGGTGCTCAAGACAGGGAGGATGTCTTGGGACAAGTGGAAGCTTCAGACAAACCCTGCCTTAGCCTCAGATTTTGGCAACAGTTTAAATGTAAGGAATCACTCTGGTCCGCAAGTTCCAATGGTGGCAAATCAGGTCTATTTATAAAAATGAATTATTTATTAAACAGACAAGCGATAACAGACAAAAGATCTTAATCAGAGTTACTTACGACAGTATAAAACTAAGGAACTACTAGTAGATTGCAGCATAAAATAAAACAGTGCACTATATCAAGGTACCTATATTAAAGCTAGCAAAAGAAATAGTATTGATTAGGAGTCAAATGTAACTTACCACCAAAATGATGATAATGTACACAGATTCCTTCACTTAACCCCTCGGGAGTAACCACGAAACAGGTGTCCCTGCTCAGGGGAGAAACTCCACACCTTTCCAGGAAAATGTATAGAAGACTCCTGCTTTGTGAAAGTTTGGTGTGGCTTTTATAATTTGTAAAGTAAGGTGTCTGACAGTCAAAAATATGGTTTATCATGTCAGATCTCACTTCAACAGTAAGATGTGTATTGTCAGCTGGGAGATGCCAGACCAGTGTTAACCCCATGGTGCCAAAATAACTCACTACAAGACAGCTTGTCCTTCTTGAGTTATCTGACCGGTTAACAAACAACAGATAATCTCTTGTTGGGGGTGTCAGATGCCCTGCTGCAGAGGCAGAGATAGAAGAGTCAGGAACAATGGAGTGAAGTTGAGCTTGGGAAGGGAGAGGGGAAAGTGCTTTCAGTTTTGTCTGTTTTTCACCATCTTACTCTATTTTTAATTGCCAATAAACTAAATTAATCTTCTCTGAGTTGAGTCTGTTTTGACCATGGCAGTAATTGGTGAGTGATCTTTGTGTTTTTATCTTGACCCATGAGCTTTTTCTTATCCTATTTCCTTCCCCTGTCCTGCTGAGGAGGGGTAGTGATAGAGGTAACTTAGTGGACACGTGACAGCCAGCCAAGGTTAACTCACCATGTATTATTAATTCATGCTGGAAGTCAGGTAGTAATAGTTACTCTAGTGTTACAATTTGACATCATAAAGTGTTATGAATAGATGTGGGGGTTTAGATAAATCCCTGCCTTTTGCTCAGGCCCTCAGCATCAGGCAGTAGCTTTATTGAGGCGGCCAGCATCCCAAAACCCATTCTTATTCACAACTTCTTTAATAATGGCTGATTCGGTCTATTATAGAATGAATTATTTATTTAATAGACACAAAACTAACAGACACGAGACTTAAAACAAACTAATACTACACAGGAATAAGGGCAAAAAGGGAGTCTACTAGTAGGTATATGCAGCGCGAGGTTAAAGGTACCTATTAATTTTACAACTAGCGAAGAAATACTATAACTTAGGATTCAATGTATCTTACCATCCAATTGTTGGTGGGGCACACATCGAGATCCTTTCCCTCAGTCCCCAGGAAAGTAACCACAGAATCTGTGTCCAAACTCCGGGGAGGAGTCTCAAACACTTTCAGGCTGTGTGTGTAGACAGCTTCTGCCTCTGTGATAACTCATGTGTCTTTTATAGTTTGTAAAACAGTGTCTCTCAGTCAGGACTATTTATTTTCCTTTATCTCTTCCCACTTCTGCTCTCCAGACTAAGATGTTGATTCTTAGCTGCGGGCTTGAGCCCTTTTGGTGCCAGAGGTAACCCCTTGCTGGGCTTTTCACCCAGGTTATCTTTTCCATATCTCCACCAACTATCTGTGGTAGAGAGGGGGAGGACACGTCCTGCCACATAAAGCAAATGCTTTCTTCGCAGAAGTATGTCTTGTATTGTGCTATTTTGACTATTGTTAATTTTGCAGAGTAAGGATAACCAGAGAGGAGTGAGGAAAATCCTTTCATCTACAAAAGAATTTTATAATATGCATCTGGAGATTGTATTACTGGTAGTAATACTTGATCCATGATTGTATAAATATCTTTCGATTAGGGTTAGAAAGCTTGAAGTAGAAGTTTATTTTAAAAATCATCTAGCTACACAGTATTATTGTAACCAAAAATTCGGTAAAATAAAAAAACTCCTTAACACCAATGTAGCATTAAGAAGCAGGCATTCTTTATTTGGCCAGTTGTATGAGGGGATAGCTCCTCCCAAAGCCATGCATGTTGAGTACAGGGAAGTTTCTGTTTATATACTGTGTTTTACATACATATTTATTGATTGTCCCGGACTAAACATACATTTGATAATCATTTCCCCAAAATCATTAACATATATTTTCCCTCCCCTTTACACATGCCTTCTGTCCAGGAGGTCTCTCTGGTGATCCCTGGTGGTCGGGAATCCCAGTGTTCCAGGTGACCTGGCTGAGTTGGCAGGGCACTGGGGCTGGTAAACTTCCAGTTCTCCTTCTTACACAATGAGCACTGTGCAATTCCATAGGCCAGTGGTTTTGGTAGAATAAGCATTGTGTTAGCTCACCAGGTGTAGACAATTTATTATCTGGTAACATTATGTTTAGTCAGGTGTGAAGATAATATTGCTTTTAAGATGCCTTCCATCTCAGTGTTCTATTTGGGAGTCAAAGCCTTCTGATTCTATATGCTTCATAAATTCTATCAGTTTTCCTTCCTTAAACTGCATGTTTTGTTTTCCACACAGACCTTTGATCGAGGGATTGAATTAATCTGTCAAAAACAAGAAGAGTTTGTGAAGAGCTCCATAGAATCCAAATGGAATCTAGCAGAAGCCCAGCAGAAACTTGGTAGTTTAGCACTGCATAATTCAGAATCCATGGATCAGGAATATGCCAAAGCACAGACTGAAGCCTCAGAACTGAGACAAAGAGAAGAAGAATGGAGGAGAAAAGAAGAAGCCCTAATAGAGAGGGAAAGACAGAATCTATGGAATACAGATTCTTTTAGTAAGGAGGTATTTAATAAGGTATGTCATATAAATGTGTATGAACACAATTATAAGCCTTTTATATTTCATTTATTTCTCATCTTGAGTGTTTTCTATATCTAGTGTAGTGCTTAATGTAATGTGTTGAATGCTTTTCTTTCTTTTTTTGCCCTTTTAAAGGGGACATGTTGCACTGATGTCACAAATATGTGGCACTTCTTTAATTGGGAATCGGAAATTTTATTTGTCCCTTCTAACAACTGTTGCCAAAACCAAGGATGAGCAATTGTTCTTCATATGAAACTTGCTTCATTGTTATGCCAAATTCTCACATTTTAAACACACACAATTGACTTTTGAGAACATTAATTTCTTAATAAAAAATATTTTAGCACAAACTGCCTTCATAGTAAATTCCAGTTTTGTTTTCAGCACTTAATTTGAATATGAATCATTAATGCATAATTTTTCATAATTCCACTGAGTTAGCTTCTTTGGGACTAGAGTGTATAGATGTTTCTCACCATTTATAGATCAGTATGTTCCTACTAGTGTGTAGAACTTTGAGATAGATTATTGCTTAGAAGAAGAGTATGATAGGTAGTTTTTTGCCCTATTATTAATTAGACAAGCTATGTTTTGGTAAATAATTTTCATAGGTACACTAAGTGTTGGCTACATATGTGTTTGCTGGGCTATGCTTAAAACTAGAACATTGCACTTTAGATAGTAATGAATTTAAATAATCCTATAGTTCAAAAAGGTAAATGTAGAGATTCTATGATAGGTTTTTTCTCATCTTTAGAGTTTTATTAGTCAATATAAAAGAAAAGAAGATGAAGATGAAGATACATCTAAATCATTTATACAGAAGCATGAACAAAAGATTAGATACTTTGGTAAGTATGTTGTTTCCAACATTTTGCAGTTTAACCTCCTGTAGAATTTGTGTAGGTCTATTTATTTATTATTATTATTATTATTATTATTCAAAATGGGTGTTAACAAATGAAACATCTGTCAAGTAGAGTATCTAGACTCTTGTTTCTCAGGACAGGAGAGGTAGCATTATAACAAATAACCATTTCAAAGTAAAGGAAACTAAATCACAAAAGTCTTTTGGTTCCTATGATCAATGAAAACTTCTTGCGCCAAAATAGAACTGAAAAAATTTTTCAAGTAATGAAAATTTAATTCTTGCAACTTCTTCTGCTGTTCCATGGGAAGTGATAGGGGCATTAGTAGAGATGCAATTCCTGCATGTAAAAATACCTGGGATTGTCTGTACCTGCCTCCTATAAGTAGGTGGAGTTTTACTGTCTCATAATCCATGAGGGAGATGAATGATAAAAGGCAAATATCTGCAAAACAGCTGTTAAGACTATGTAGAGATGCAACCACTTTTAATTTTAAAGATATATTTATATGAGTGATAGAAGGGTAAAACTTTGTATCTAGTACTGGCAAGCAGTGAAATATCACTAATATATATTTTAGGGCAATTAACTCATGTGAAGGACAATAGGGAGGAAAAAAGGTGATCTCACTGCTTAAATTTTGAATTTTGACTTTCAACCTGCAGCTCTTTCCATTAATGTAGTTTCATGCTACTTACTGCAATTCAGTCTTCCAGTTAACTTTCAACCACCGAGTTCGGTCTCCTGTTTTGACCTTAATGCTTGAACTTGGTTATAAAAATAGCTTTGTATTTCCTAAAACCTGGCAAACCATGTCAGAAGCATATCAATTTTATATTATGATTATACTTTCATTTTTATTTGTCTTACTTGCAAGAATTTAAAGAACTTTTCTGTCAAAATCACTGAGTGTAAATCCATCAACTTAGGCATGCTATCAAATTCTTAATAAATATGCATGGATGCTATTTTGTTACAGTGTGTGAAAACCATTTACAATTAACTTGTTTTTAACACTGCCAGAGATACTAAAATATACTTAGCTACTACTGTTAAGGTCTTACTCTTATTGTATCTTTACAGTTTGAGCATACCTGATTGGCAATGGTCTTTCAGCATTGTGTGGTGTTTTTAAAACGACAAAAAATTTGAGTTCAGTTTGATTAGTATGCAGTTCTTCTGAGGTATCAATGAAGTGTGAAGGAGACTGTAGTAGTATGTAAATTTCAATAATGTCCTCACTGCATTAAATCATTGAAATATTGAATGTATTAATTCATGATGTTGTGGTTTGGTTTTTTTTTTAATTAGGCATGCTGGGCAGATGGGATGACAGTCAAAGATTTTTGTCTGATCACTCATATCTTGTATGTGAAGAAACAGCTAAATATCTCATCTTGTGGTGTTTTCATCTAGAAGCTGAACAGGTACTAGGAAGAACTTAAAAGTACTTAAAAGTATGCAGTTTCCAACTTACACTACAGAAAAGCTGTCCAGATTGACCAGCCAATTTAATTACTCTTCTCCATGTCTTCCCATAATGAAGAAAGCCTCAAAAACATTACTGTATTAGACCTAGTCCTAGCCAATTAGTTCTCTTTCCTTCTCTCAGCATCAGTTCTTTCCTCTTTAGGAATCAAATGCAAAGATGTTGTTGAATTTTAGATAGAGTTATACTTTTAAAGATATTTTCTATAATTGTGTACTTTCTCTTCAGAAAAGAGCTCTGATGGAACAAATAGCACACCAAGCACTTGTGATGCAGTTTATTATAGAAATGGCCAGAAGTTGTGATGTGGATCCTAGAGGCTGTTTTCGTCTATTCTTCCAAAAAGCCAAAGTAAGTCAGAATTTGTATATCACTGAGAAAAACTCTTGATACCCTTACAAGGGATCAGTGTTCTGAAGGAGGTTGGAGGTTAAATATGTTACTGACTGAATCAAGCTTATAGGGAAGTGTTGTTTTGTCGGCAGTTCATTCTAGAATGAATGTTTTGTGTAATTCTGATCTTGAAAATGGAAGTTCCATGAATTCTTGTTAGACCAGGGGGAAAGCAGAACATAGTGTGGGAACTACAGGAGTGTGGAATAATGAAGCACCACCTAAATTACATTGGTAAATGTGAATGTGTGAGGGTCATGTTACTTATCTGTAACATTAATGTGTCTAAGGACTGTGTCCTATTTTGCTTGTCATCATGCCTCTCTATGCAGTTCATGGCAGGGCCTAATTTGTAGTCTGTTTCTCTTCAGTCAGTGATAGTTAGCTCTGAAATACTGAGAGAGGGAGAGATGTGTGAAGACTGAAAATGTGGTCTGATTCAGGTTCTATATTAAGTTATTCAAGACTGAAGAATCAAATCATGCTGATCTTAATGCTGCCCTAAGGACTTAAGCTGATACCCACTTTGATTCATGTTTTGCTTTTGAAGTGAGTGCTGCCATGAGTACCTTTCTCTTAAGGGTATTGGCTTCTGAGGTAGACTAAAGGAAGGGTTAAAATTATATTTGTTTTGTTCTTGCATGTTCTCAGATGAATGAATAATTCTATTCCTATATTTATCAAATGCCAAAGTCTTTCTTTTAAACAAAGCAAACAAAACAAAAAACATCATACCTACATCTTCTTTTTAAGCTGACTGCTGCTAATATTGTTATTGACTTGTCCAAACCATTATCCTTCAATGAGTATAATATGCATTACTGCAGGACTTCTTTTTAACAGTATGTATGCTTACAACTAGAAGTAAATCTGGCTAAGATGAAAAAAAATTCACTCCTCTCTTTACAGGCAGGGGAAGAAGGCTATTTGGAAGCTTTTAAAACTGAGCTTGAAGCATTCAAATCAAGAGTGAGAATCTGTTCACAGTCTCAAGGCTTTCAAGCTATGTCAGTAGAGAATTCCAGTGTCTATACTGGTATTGTAGAAGGACTGGAGTCTTTGTCACAGGTAGACTTTTTATTTCCAAAACTGAATATAAAAACTCTATTAGGAACAAAGTTTTGCTACACTCTTGAGAAGATGTACTTTTTGATATCTAGGAATAGGTCTATATTTGGAGCACTGTTAGTTCTAGTGTGCACTATTAACAATACGGGAGAGAGATTGTTTCTGAAAGCTCTCACAATTTAGCATCAAAAGTTCAGTGCCCTTGAATAATTGTGCTAAATAGAAAACTGCATCATTAACCTCTTCAGGTACTAGAATTAAATATACTTTGTATCACAGGAGGTGAAATGAGCTTTCAACTGCAAATTACTAATCCCATTAATGGAAATATGCAGGTAATCAAATCTAAGGAAAATTTACACTGTGTTATGATATTTTGCCCTTGTTTTTTATCTTTATCTTGGAACACTGGGGTGTTTGGTTTCAGTGTTAGTGATGATCACATCTTGGGCTGAAAAGAAAATTTTAAAAGCTTTTAAAAGCTGAATGTTAGAGGAGGAGACAATTTAAAGTACTTTGAAATAAATTTACTCAAGGTACCTGTTTGGTAAGATCTGGTAACTGAACCCTAAGAAAATGCACAATAAGGTCATAGTATGCTAGCTAAATTTAAAGAAGCTTCTGATATTCACATTATGATAATGCTGTCTAGGGTATTATTTAAGAAATTGCATTTTATTACAAAATGATCTCATCCTAACACAGACAAAAAGCTTGACTTAATTCTCTGTAAGTGTATGTATTGAGATTAAGCTTTCAATTCTTCATTTGTTGCAGAATGCAAATGATCTACAAGGTTGCATAAACAGAAGTGTCTGCAATTTAAATTCAATGCTACAAAAAGATGAAGAACCCAAAATGATGGACGCAATTTAGCACTGTTAAGACTGAGGCAAAGTACTAATTTTTTATTACAAATAAAAGAATGTGGCTATTTTCTTGACACATTTTTATGGGTATTGCACTTTATTTTTGGTGTTTTGAGCATGGAGGGTATTTGGAGGGAGAGTAATCCAGAAATGCTTGTAATAATTTTGAAAATGTGCTGCTAGGTTTTTTGTTGTCTATGAAGAAGGTTCTCATTGCCAAACATGAAACTGGATGTGTTTTATGCTACTAAATTTGCCTTTTATGATTTTGGGAATTCAAGTACGAAAAATAAATTGCACAAATACAATGTTTACAGTAAGTGATAGATTTCTAGTAGAAACTGCTATTGTTATTAGATATGACTATGTCTTATTCTATGAATATTGGAAATCACAATTATACTTCTGCTATATTCCTGGTATAGCTCTTAAATCTGCTTTTAACATAATTAGCAATAAATTGATATGACATCAGTATTGCAGATCTGGATGGCATCAATGAAAACACTGGCTGTCTACTTCTTCTAAGAGGATTTAAATGTTACATTTTGGTTTCAGAAAAACATTGTTTGGTGTTCCCCCCCCCAACTAACGATTGCTTACATATGAACTTTGGGTTGTATGGTCACTGAGAAACTTTATTTTTTTCTTTTTAAAGACTTTTTTAGTTTAAATTCACTAAATTTTTAAACTATTTTTTTAAAGCTAGATCTGTAAGGGAGTGAAAAACATTCGTTAAAGAGAACAAAAGGAGACCTTCAGGCACAGTGGGTGGGATGAGACTACTTTCAACAGAAAGCTTGATTACAGTCAGGAGCCAAGCACTTGTAAGTCAGGCTTTGGCAGGTATTTCATATACTGCTAAACTCAAGTTCTTTTTATTAAGTGAATGTTTTATGAAATTACCAAATACTGAGAAATAGGAAGATCTTTAAAAACCTTCCATTTTAGAATCTTACTTACAAATGGTATTCCCAGAACAAGTCTGGTGTCAGAGCCTCTGCAATCCAAAATTTCTACCAAACTTTTCAAACTTGCTGCTTCTATAGCAACTCTGTCCATAAACATGTACTCTGTAGCTGAGCTATTTCAAGGGAGAGTCTGTACCTCAAATGTCAATATAAATGTTTGCTTCACGTGTGTATTGGTTTGCCACAGCCTGGTTTTTGACAGCAGGGGGGCCACAAAGATGGCTCCTGTGGGAAGCTGCTAGAAACTTCCACCATGACCAGCAGAGCCAATCCTTGATGGCTCTGAAGATGGACATGCTGCTGGCCAAAACTGGGCCAATGAGAAAGGTTGGTAACGCTTCTGTGATGACATATTTAAGAAAAAAATCAAAACAAAGTCACAGGTTTTTGCTCCTAGTCAGAGAAGAGGAGGAGGTGAGAACATGTAAGGGAAAACAATATGGCAACACCAAGGTCAGTGGAGAAGGAGAGGCAGAAGGTGCTCCAGGTGCTGGAGCCAAGATTCCTCTGCAGGCTGTGGTAAAGACCATGGTGAAGCAGGCTGTACCCCTGCAGCCCATGGGTCCAAGGGGAATGCAGAGATCCATCCACAGTCTGTGGGGGAGGTGCCCATGCCAGAGCTGGTGGATGGCTGGAGGAGGCTGTGGTTCAGTGGAAGACCCGATGGAGAGAGGGGGCCCTTGCTTCCAAGCTGGAGCAGCCTGTCCTTGGAAGACTGAACCCTGTGGAAAGAGGGACCCACATTGCAGCAGTTTTGGGAGGACTGTCTGCCCATGGGAGGAGTTCACGTTGCAGCAGGTGTGGTATGGCTGCTGCTTGTAAGAGTGGAACCACGTCGAAGAAGTTCACGGAGAACTGTCTTCTGTGGAAGGGACCCCACGGTCTCACAGGGGAAGGACTCCTCTCCCAGAGCAGCAGAAGAAAATCTCGGTGATGAACTGACCAAAACCCCCACACCCTGTCTCCTTGCACTGTTGGTGGGAAGGAAGGAGGGGCTGGGGGAGGGGAAAGGTGTTTTAAGGGCTTATTTTACTTCTCATTATCCTCCTCTGATTCTGTTAGTAATAAAATTCACTTTGCAACTCAAGCTTATCTTGTTTTGCCCTTGAAATATTTCTCCTGGTTCTTAGCTCCCTCATGAAGTGTTAGTTTTTTTCCCTCCTCTGCCCAGCTGTAGCAGGGGAGGGTGAGCAAGCGACTCTCACGGGTGTCTGACTTTGGGCCAGTGTCAAACCACTATGACGTGTTTCTACAGGAGTCTTTTATTTGTATGTTCATTTAGCGAGATCTTCTATTGTTTACTTGGCCCTCTGCTGCATTGCTCTGACCACACACAGGGTTTGGAATGCATTTTAGAGTAATAGTTTCACTAACTCAAGTAAATGAATTGGTATAACTAGCTAGTTCTTATAGAGGCTACATACAGTTGTTGACACAGGCAAACTAACTGTTATACAACACTAGTCTTTTTCTTGTAGGCTCTAATTTTGATTTAGTGAAGTCTAAGTCTGTTGTAGTGTACAGTGGGATAAGTATTACTAAAAATGAGCAATAGATCAGCTGATGGAAGCCCCTTTCTTGGCCCTAGTACTACTGTCTAGAAGACTTGTGTTTTATCCTCAGGTTATTTGCTGTTCTGTTTATCTATTGGGCAAACAACAAGGACTCAAGGAAACAACAAACTGCATCCAGGATGTCAGCAAAAGAGGTTGTTTAAAGACACAAAACCAGAATCTATATGGATCCAATTATAGTAATTGAATTAGATGCTGTCTTACACTCCTGATATCAGGACCCCCAAGGTGATGGCATCAGATAGATCTCTCTTTGGGTGTACATCATGCTACATAGGCCTGTCTGTATCGAGACTCAAGCTGATAGGTGCTTCCCCACTTTTACTCCATCATGTGCTGTTTCTATGTCCCTTCTTTATACAGAGCAAACTAGCATTAAACACACACACACACACACACACACACACAGAATGACTAGGTTGGAAGAGACCTTTAAGATCATCAAGTCCAACCCATGCCCTAACACCTCAACTAAATCATGGCACCGAGTGCCACATTCAATCTTTTTTTAAACACATCCAGGGATGGTGACTCCACCATCTCCCCGAGGAGACGATACCAGTATTTTATCACTCTTTAAGTAAAAAAATTTTCCTAATATCCAGCCTAAATTTCCCTTGGTGCAGCTTAAGACTGTGTCCTCTCATTCTGTCAGTTGCTGCTTGGAAAAAGAGACCAACCCCCACTTGCCTACAACCACCCTTCAGGTAGTTGTAGAGAGTGATAAGGTCACCTCTGAGTCTCCTTTTCTCCCAGCTAAACAACCCCAGCTCCCTCAGCCATTCCTCATAGGGCTTGTGTTCTAAGCCCCTCACCAGCCTTGTTGTGCTCCTCTGGACACACTCAAGAGTCTCAACATCCTTCCTAAACTGAGAGGCCCAGAACTGGGCACAGTACTCAAGGTGCGGCCTCACCAGTGCGGAGTACAGGGGAAGAATGATTTCCCTGGTCCTGCTGGCCACACTATTCCTGATACAGGCCAGGATGTCGTTGGCCTTCTTGGCCACCAGGGGACACTGCTGGCTCATGTTCAGTCGGCTGTCAACCAGTACTCCCAGGTCCCTTTCTGCTTGGGCACTGTCCAGCCACACTGTCTCCAGCCTATAGCATTGCAGGGGGTTATTGTGGCCAAAATGCAGGACTCAGCACTTGGACTTATGCAGGGATTGAAGACACCGACTCCGCTTATTCCAGCAAAGCAAAGCAAAGCCAGTTTACTACACTGGGTTACTAGTATTTATAGGTCATTACGTTCATACAAAATTTTCAACACCAACCCCTTTGTCCCAGTCCTCTTTAGAAACACAATCTTCTGATTATTATTCTTATGCTAGTAATGTCCTTTTTTATCTCTTTCGTCAAAGCAGTCAGCATCAGAGGGTCAGAGTGACCAGACATGATGTCTTCACTTCTGTTCTTGCCTTGAGTTTATCTCTCCCATGGCTTCCACTGTAACAGGGCCAGAAGGTCGGTGGTGCTGTCCGATTCAGCTTCTGTAGCTGTCTGATCTTCCACAGACTTATTCAACTTCATCTTATTGGACTCTGCCCATCCATCCAACCGTTCCAGATCTCTCTGCAGAGCCCTCCTACCTTCCAACAGATCAATACACGCTTCTAGCTTAGTGTCATCTGCAAATTTACTAATGATAGACTCAATACCCTCATCCATGTCATCAATAAAAATATTAAACAGAGCTGGCCCCAACACAGGACCCTGAGGAACACCACTAGTGACTGATGGCCAGCTGGATGCAGCACCATTCACCACCACTCTTTGGGCTCGGCCATCCAGCCAGTTCTTAACCCAGCAAAGAGTGCTCCTGTCCAAGCTGTAGGCTGCCAGCTTTTCCAGGATTATACTGTGGGAGACAGTGTCAAAGGCCTTGCTGAAGTCCAAATAGACAACATCCACAGCCTTTCCTGCATCCACCAGGCGGGTCACCTGGTCATAAAAGGAGATCAGGTTGGTCAAACACGACCTATGCCTCCTAAACCCATGCTGGCTAGGTCTGATACCCTGGCCATCCTGTAAGTGCTGCATGATGACAATATAAACTGTTTCATCACCTTACTGGGTACTGAGGTCAGACTAACTGGTCTATAATTTCCAGGATCCTCCTTCCTACCCTTCTTATGAACGAAAGTCGCATTGGCCAGCTTCCAGTCACCTGCAACCTCACCAGTGAGCCAGGACTGTTGGTAAATGATGGAGAGCAGCTTCGCAAGCTCATCTGCCAGCTCCCTCATCACCTTGGGATGGATCCCACCTGGTCCCATAAAATCTCCCCTGAGCCTCCTTTTCTCCAAACTAAAAATCCCTGGTTCCCTCAGTCACTCCTCGTAAGACTTGTGCTCCAGGCCTTTCAGCAGCTTCATTACCCTTCTCTGGACTCCCTCCAGCACTTCAGTGTCTTTCTTGGAGTGAGGAACCTAAAAGTGAACATAGAATTCAAGGTACATCCTCAGCAGGTCCAAGCACAGGGGGTTGATCACTTCCCTAGTCCTGCTGGCCACTATTTCTGATACAGACCTGGATGCCGTTGACTTTCTTGGCCACCTGGGTACATGCTGGTTCATGTTCAGTTTACTGTCGACTAGTACCCCCAGGTCCTTTTCCACCAAGCAGCTTTCCAGATACTCTTCCTCAAGCCTGTAGCATTGCAGTTCAACAGCTTGTTGAATTATATGAGGTTCCCATGAGCCCATTCCCCCAGCCTGTCTAGGTGTATCTGAACACCTGTCCCTAAAATGAGTCCCGTTGTCTGACTCAATTCTCTCAGGGGTGCCATGTCTCCACAGGACTTGCTTCTCTAGGCCCAGGATGGTGTTTCGGGCAGTAGCATGGGGCACAGGGTAGGTCTCCAGCCACCCCGTGGTGGCTTCCACCATTGTGAGCACGTAGCGCTTGCCGTGACATGTCTGGCGTAGGGTAATATAATCAACCTGCCAGGCTTCTCCATACTTATATTTAGACCACCGTCCACCATACCATAGGGGCTTCACCCGCTTGGCCTGTTTGATGGCAGCACATGTCTCACAGTCGTGGATAACCTGAGAAATACTGTCTAAGGTTAGGTCCACCCCTCGGTCTCTGGCCCACTTATAGGTGGCATCTCTACCCTGATGGCTCGAGGCATCATGGGCCCATTGAGCTAAAAACAACTCTCCCTTGTGTTCCCAATCTAAATCAATCTTTGACACCTCTATTTTTGCTGCCCGATCTACCTGCTCGTTGTTTTGATGCTCCTCATTAGCTCTACTCTTGGGGACATGGGCATCTACGTGGCGGACTTTCACAGATAGTCTTCCTACCCTGGTAGCAATGTCCTTCCACTCCTCAGCAGCCCAGATTGGTTTCCCTCCACGCTGCCAATTAGCCTCTTTCCACCTCTTCAGCCATCCCCACAGAGCATTGGCTACCATCCATGAATCGGTATAGAGGTAGAGCCTTGGCCACCCCTCTCTCTCAGCAATATCCAAGGCCAGTTGAACAGCCTTGAGTTCTGTGAGTTGACTTGATCCACCCTCTCCTTCGGTGGCCTCAGCAACCTGTCGTGTGGGGCTCCATACGGCTGCTTTCCACTTCCGGTTCATCCCTACAATACGACAAGAGCCGTCAGTGAAAAGGGCATAATGTGTCTCCTCTGCTGGCAATTGGTTATATGGTGGAGCCTCTTCAGCCCATGTCACTTGCTCTTGTTCTTCATCTGTGAGGCCAAAATTTACACCCTCAGGCCAATTGGTAATTATCTCTAAAATCCCAAGGCGATTCAGTTTACCCATACAGGTGCGCTGCATAATAAGAGCAATCCACTTGCTCCATGTGGCATCAGTGGCATGATGGGTGGAGGGGACCTTTCCTTTAAATATCCACCCTAGCACAGGCAGTAGGGGTGCCAGGAGGATTTGTGCTTCTGTGCCAATCACCTCTGAGGCAGCTTGAACTCCTTCATAGGCTGCTAAGATTTCCTTCTCAGTTGGGGTGTAATTGGCTTCAGACCCTCTGTAGCCTTGACTCCAAAATCCCAGTGGCCGACCTCGAGTCTCACCCGGCACCTTCTGCCAAAGGCTCCAGGACAGGCCATTGCTTCCGGCCGCAGAGTAGAGCACATTCTTCACATCTGGTCCTGTCCTCACTGGGCCAAGGGCTACCACATGAGCGATCTCCTGCTTGATCTGGGCAAAGGCTTGCTGCTGTTCAGGGCCCCAGTGGAAATCATTCTTTTTGCGGGTGACCAGGTAAAGAGGGCTCACAATCTGACTATACTCGGGAATGTGCATCCTCCAGAAACCTATAGCACCTAGGAAAGCTTGTGTCTCCTTCTTATTGATTGGTGGAGACATCGCTGTAATCTTGTTGATGACATCAGTAGGAATCTGCCGCTGTCCATCCTGCCACTTTACTCCCAGGAACTGGATCTCACGAGCTGGTCCCTTAACTTTGCTCTTCTTGATGGCAAAACCGGCTTCCAGGAGGATCTGGATAATTTCCTTTCCCTTCTCAAACACTTCTGCTGCTGTGTTCCCCCACACAATGATGTCATCAATATACTGTAGATGTTCTGGAGCCTCACCCTTTTATAGTGCAGTCTGGATCAGTCCATGGAAGACAGTAGGACTGTGCTTCCACCCCTGGGGCAGTCGGTTCCAGGTGTACTGCACTCCCCTCCACGTGAAGGCAAACTGAGGCCCGCATTCTGCTGCCAAAGGAATGGAGAAAAATGCATTTGCAATGTCAATTGTGGCATACCATTTTGCTGCCTTGGACTCCAGCTCATACTGGAGTTCCAGCATGTCTGGCACAGCAGCGCTCAGCGGTGGTGTCACCTCATTCAGTGCACGGTAGTCCACAGTCAATCTCCATTCTCCTTCAGATTTACGCACAGGCCAGATGGGGCTGTTAAAGGGTGAGTGGGTTTTACTAACCACCCCTTGGCTCTCCAGCTCTCGAATCATCTTATGGATGGGAGTCACAGCATCTCGAGTTGTTCTATACTGGCGGCGGTGCACTATAGAAGTGGCAATTGGTACCCGTTGCTCTTGTACTTTCAAGAGTCCTACTGCAGATGGATTCTCAGACAGTCCAGGCAAGGTGTTCAATTGCCGGATGCCCTCTGTCACTACAGCCGCTATCCTGAATGCCCACCTGAGTCCTTTTCAGTCTTTGAAATACCCACTTCGGAGGTAATCTATGCCCAAAATGCATGGGGCCTTTGGGCCAGTCACAATAGGATGTTTCTTCCACTCATTTCCAGTCAGGCTCACATCTGCTTCCACCAAAGTAAAATCTTGTGATCCCCCTGTCAGGCCAGCAAGAGACAGATTCTGCCCCTACATGTCTTGATGGCATTAATGTGCACTGCGCACCAGTATCAACCAAGGCCTCATAGTCTTGTGGTTCAGATGTGCCAGGCCAATGAATCCACACAGTCCAAAAAACGCGGTTCTCCCTAGCCTCTACCTGGCTAGAGGCAGGGCCCCTCTAAGCCCAGTTATCTTTCTTTTCTTGAGCATATGTCTTAGAGGTGCCTTCAAGGGGGTCGGACATGTCATCATCACACCTGGCAGTTTGGCTACGGGTAACTGGAGCCGCTTCCCTTTTGGTGGAACTCCCTCTCTGAGTCTTGCCTTCCTTCAATTCACGCACCCGTTGTGCCAGGTGTGAGAGTCGGCCCGAAGACTCACGTTTTTCATCGTGGAGACTTTGGGGGGACGAGAGGGAAACCATGAGCTGATGTAACTGCTACCAGAATTGCCATTCCTGCCCAGGTGTGTTTGCTTGGGAACAGAGTTCCCGGACATACATCCTGCTGAAACAATGGTAGTCGCAGCACGCTACACTGCTCCTGCATTCTGTACCACCTGTGCCTGAGGTGTAGCAGGACAGCTTGCCCTGTTCTCCCCCTCCCTCGCATTGTGCATGGGCCTGGACTCCATCACGGGACTTCTCCCCCACTCTGGAGAACTATATATTCTGCCTCAGAAGAGACCCCTTTTGAGGACCTCCCCACGGAAAACGAAGATCTATCAGCTCCACGAGGGTTCTGCGAAGACAAATCTATTAGCGGCACGCTACGAGGATTTGCGAAGGCGGACCTATTGGATTGCTGCGAGGACTTCGTCTCTCTCTGTGGTAATTATATCCTATCTGTCCTATCTCTCTCTTCTCTTTTGCTTTTATCTATATAGTTCTCTCTCTCTCTCATTTCTTTCTCTTGTTATTGCATACCATTTTGGTGGGTACATTGAATAAAAGCATATCAGTTTTAGTGAGTATATTGATATTGAATAAAGCATACTGATTTTGGTTATACTGCATTCTCTTGGCCTCCTTTGTACTCTAAGAACTAAATACGAACTTAGTTCACTTTGAACGGGTCGTAACATAATTGGCGTCACGGACACGGACTCTGATTAGACAGAGAGGTTGCAAGGGTTTTTTGTGTAGTCTGTAACAGGGGAAGGATCTTCACTCCAGCCGCACCTAGCACGCCTCGCTTGAGGTAGTTGCTAGAAAGCAAGGGGGGTGCTGAGATTTCCCGCAAACTGCACAAACCCTGAAGGAAAGCGACCTCATGCTCTATTGAGTGTTCTGTCTTCAGAGATTCACTAAAAGGTTCTCTGAGTGCAAAAGAGTTTGTTTTGTTGTTGTTGTTGTTGTTGTTACTGTTGTTGTTGTTGTTACTGTTGTTGTTACTGTTGTTGTTGTTGTTACTGTTGTTGTTGTTGTTTTGTATGTGTGTAAACTGTTTTGTAATATCCCTGTATAGTCAGGTATCACCTTCCCTAGTAGTAGTTTGACTTCCCTTTAGCCCCCCCCCCCGCCAAACAACAAGAAAAGTAAAATGGATAAAAGTAAAAAAAATGCACTATATAGCTTGTTAGCAAAATTCAATGCCAAACCCTCACCTGTAGGAGATGTTTGGGCTCAAAACAATTGGTTTAATCCAGAAAATGTTATTGATAGAATTTGCTCATTACAACGAGAATCTAAATTTAGACTTGGCAAAGACAAAGCTATAATTTGTTCTGTTCTTGGAGCTTGTCTAAATGCCGCGATCGAGAGCCGCCTTAAGTGGTACGGAGATGAAAAAGTTATTACTGATTCTCTCCAAGATCTCGTAAAGATTTTACAAAAACAACTTGAAGAAGAAAGGAAAGAAAATCAGTTATTGAGAGATGCCTTAAGAACTGAGTATCTCAATTCAATAAATTCTGACTCCCCTAAGGAGACAGAAGAAAAAGAAATTCTCCACACCAAAATTTATCCACATAAAGAGTTAGAATCTGCTAAAAATTGTGGAGAATTCTGTTGTCCTCATTTAAGACCTTTAATTAAAACAGAATACAATTACATCAACAATGAGGACTTAGAACCACAAATTACAACCAGAGAAATCCCTTACTCTGCAACAGAGTTAGTTAAGCTAAAGAAAGAATACAGCAGGCTTCCACAAGAAACTGAAACTGAATATGTATTTCGCTTATCTCTCACAGGAGGTGATCAAATTAAATTAACAGAATCAGAAGCTTCGGGATATTGGGGGCACGGAGTCTTCTTGACAACTGGAGATAAACGTGATATGTGGTCCATAACCCAGCGAGCAGCCTTCTGGGCTGGTGGGATTAACCCATTAGAAAGGGGAGATCCTGTAATCATACCTACCTCCCCTGACCAAATACTAGAAAGTGTCCAAAAGACAGCCTGCTTGCAAATGATACATGAAAGAAAACTTATCCCTGGATTTGAATCTCCCATGCAACTTCCTGTGAAAGCTGAACTTATGACTCCTTTAATTCGTGGGCTCCCAGAATTTCTTAAACCAACAGCAATTGCTTTGCAAAAAACCATAGCTACTTTAGGCCCTGTAGAAAGGCTTGATAGATTCCTCCGGAATCCAACAGACCGAACTGTCTCTACTGACCCTAGTTTCACCCCTCACTCCAGCCCCTCTCAGCCTCCAGCTATTCATGCTAACACATCTAGCAGTGACCACAAGATCTGGGTGTGGGGTGACATTGCAGTAGAATTAATTACCTATTGTAGGCAATATGGTCCTATAAACACAACAGATGACAAATCACAGAGAACAAAAGGTATCAGGTATGTTGAAAACCCCAGCAGTGAAAAGACAGAAAAAGTAAAACACATCACCCAACGCCAACGCTGGTGGTTATTAGGTATTAAAAAAGGTATCCCAAAAGATATCATGGATGGGTTACCTCTTGATAAACTTCAGATGATAATTTCTAACTGGCATTGTAAGAGAAATACGCCAACACAAGCCCCCACAAATAAAACACTACCTGACACACACCCGCCCTCCCAAACTCCTGGCATTAAGCCCAGAAATAACTTAACAGCTGAACCCAGCGCACCTCGCCCCTCCCAGCATTCAGGCAGTAAGCCCATGAAAAGTACCTCCTCTCATGACTTAATTGATCTTACTAGTGAAGCCGAACAAGTCCATCAGAACCAAAAAAACTAATTAAACCGCCTCTCGTAAGTGAGCTGAAAGGCGGTATCTATATACAAATGCTCACTAAAAATACTAGAGGAGATGTATTGATCACAGCAATTACAGGACCCAAGAAAGCACCTGTAACTTATCTTGTAGACACAGGTGCTCAAACCTCTGCGTTAACTAACAAAGAAGCAGAGAAGTGTGGAATTGTTCCAACAACAAAAAACCAATGTGTCATTAATGCACTTGGTATTAAACAGCTAATGAAAACAGCCCTAGTAAAAATTCTTCTACCCGGAGAAGAAAAAAACTAACTATCAACATGGTTATCGGAAACATTCCATGTAGCTTGCTTGACCTAGATGCTCTTGCTGGCAAACAATTTTTAGACTCTGAGGGGTTTGTTTGGTCTTTTGGTGCGCCACGTCTTAATATTAGACTGCTTCAAATAGCACCTCCATTGCCACACAGCAATGTCACAAATGTGAAACAATACCCCTTGCCTCTTGGAGCAAAAGAGGGCATCAAACCAGTAATACAAGAATTGAGAGAACAAGGTGTAATAATTAACACACATTCACCTTTCAATGCTCCTGTATGGCCAGTCCGCAAACCTAATGGTAAATGGAGACTGACCATAGATTTCCGGAGATTGAATGCTAACACACAACCCCTCACTGCAGCTGTTCCCAATTTAGCTGAATTAATTAATCTGATTCAAGAAAAAGCTCATCCTATCATGGCAACCATAGATGTTAAAGATATGTTTTTCATGATTCCTTTAAGACCAGAAGACAGAGACCGTTTTGCATTTACATGGGAAGGGCAACAGTACACTTTCACTAGATTGCCACAAGGGTACAGACATTCACCCACCCTAGCCCACCATGCTTTAGCTCACGAACTAGAAAGAATACCTCTAGATGACAATGTTACTGTTTATCAGTACATTGATGACATTTTAGTAGGAGGGGAAAAAATAGAGGAGGTGGGAGATGCTCAGCAGAAAATAATCTCTCACCTAGAAAGCCTTGATTTAAAAATCCCTCCTGAAAAAATTCAAAAACCTTCTCATGAGGTAAAATTTCTGGGTATCTGGTGGAAAGGAGGCATGACATGTATTCCTCCTGACACTATAACTTCCTTAGAACAAATTAAGATGCCTGATTCCAAGAAAGAGCTTCAGCATGTTTTAGGACTACTGGTCTTTTGGAGGAAACACATCCCAGATTTCTCTATCATTGCCAGACCCCTTTACAATTTGCTGAGGAAAGGAGTTAAATGGGAATGGGAGAATTCTCAAGAAGAAGCATTAAAATTATTGATTTTTGAAGCCACAGCATACCAGGCATTAGGCCCTATTCACTCCACAGATCCTTTCCAAGTTGAATGGGGCTTTGCCATTTCAGGTTTGTCAGTACATATATGGCAACGGGGCCCTGACGGCCCTACTAGACCCATCGGTTTCTATTCTCGTGGTTTCAAAGATGCTGAAAAAAGATATACCATCTGGGAGAAAGGGCTTTTTGTTGTCTGTTTAGCCTTAGTGGAAGTAGAAAAAATCACTCGACAGCAACCCATTGTCCTTAGAGGCCCTTTTAAAGTCATTAAAACAGTCACTGCAGGAACACCCCCCCCCGACGGGGTGGCACAGCGGGCCTCAGTTAGGAAATGGTACGCCCAAATAGAACATTACTGTAACACATTTTCTGTCAGTGAAGGTACTATAAAACACCTAGCAATACAAGAGACAGAAAACTTGAACAGCAGCCAGGAAAAACCAGTTTCAGTAATCAAAGTTGCCCCTCCTTTTTCTCCAGAATCAGTAAATTCTTGGTTTACAGATGCTTCAGCTAAAAGAGAGGGAAAAACATGGAAATTCAAAGCTGTTGCGCTGCAGATTTCCTCAGGTGAAAAAATCATTAACGAAGGAGAAGGCAGTGCACAAGTTGGCGAGCTGACGGCTGTTTGGAGTGTTTTTAAAAAAGAAGCAAGCAATTCTTCTCCTGTCCGTATTTATACCGATTCCTATGCTGTGTTCAAAGGTTGTACAGAATGGCTGCCCTTTTGGCAACAGAATGACTGGCAGGTCAATGGAGTCCCTGTGTGGCAAAAAGAAAAGTGGCAAGAAATTTTACAAATTGCTAGTCAAGGAGATTTTTCAGTAGGCTGGGTTGCTTCCCACCAAACAGATAATAATCCAGCAGCAGAATGGAATAACAAGGTAGATGAACTAGCCAGGCTGAGTCCCCTGAAAAAGGAAGAAATTGCAGAAGATTGGGAACGCCTGTTAGAGTGGCTACATGTAAAAAGACATCACACGGGTGCAAAAGATTTATACAGAGAAGCTGTTGCTCGTGGTTGGCCTGTTACCAGAGAAAAGTGTAGAACATGCATATCAGCTTGCGAGCAGTGTCGCAAGCGATTAGAAAGACACCCCTTAGAAGATGACCCCCTACATTTGAGAAAGGGCAAAGGCCTATGGGATGCATGGCAAATAGATTACATCGGCCCTTTCAGAAAATCAGCAGGTAAACAGTATGTGCTAGTAGGAGTAGAAATAATTTCTGGATTAGTTCAAGCTTCTGCTTTTAAAAGAGCCACAGGAGAAAATACTGTTAGAGGACTCCAGGAATGGTTTGGAATTTTTCCAAAACCACAAGAAATGGGTCCGACAATGGGTCCCACTTTACTGCTAAAATAGTACAAGATTGGGCAAAAGGTGAAGGGATCAAATGGACATTTCACACTCCTTATTACCCTCAGGCTAATGGAATAGTAGAGAGAACAAATGGTCTCTTGAAAAGACTTCTTAAACCACATGAGGGGAACTGGGATCTTTGATTATGGGAAGCTGTGAAAAATGTGAATGACAGATGGGGAGTGAACGGCTGTCCCAAAATCACTGCTTTTTGCCCAACACCTCCAAGCATAATCCCTGTCTTACAGGGACCAGATGATTCAAAGAATCCAAATCACTATCCAGGACAACCTGTTCTTGTTGACCTACCTTTAGTAGGAGAAGTACCACTTGTCCTGAAAACCCCTCTGAACAAATATTCATAGGTAGCATCTGATGCTCTAGGAAAGGAACACCGAATCAGCACACGCTGGATAGTTCCTTCATTTTAATTTTCTGCCCCTCCGTGGCAGATCTTTGTTGTGTTTGCTCTTTTCACAGATGACCTCCGTTGGATCATGATAAGGCTTATAATCTTTTCCTGTACCCTACTGCAACTCCATGGCCAGAAGCCAGCTGACTGGCCATGGTCCGAAGCTACCGTCCGTCAACCATTAGCAACGCTTCAGTATATTCAATCTTTCCTATCATTGCATTAGGACTGAACCACAACAGAGCAACGTTCTATCCCTCCGAGCACCGAGAATGGGCCCGTCAAGTTGGTGATAAATGGCAAACTGTTGATTTAGAATCTTGCGTAGTTCGGGAACAACAAGGGTTTATCTGTGAAAGTAACGCAGTTGTAGCTCAAGATATTTGTTTAGACACTGAACAGAACATTTGTCATTTTGAAATACGCCCGAATGAAGCTTTTAAGACAGTGCTAGTATATGTAGGAAATGGATGTGCATGTTTTAAGACTATTTGTGAAGAAATAGTTATAGAAAATGTAACATTACATACCAAAAATCATTCAAATTTTTGTGTTTGTAACTTTACCAAAATTATTGGTTGTGATTTTTCTTACTCAGCTCCAGTTACTTCGTATCAACTTTTGCAATCCAATTATACACTGATCCATAAGTTATGGCCTACAACAATAGGTATGAACCTTACCCTGGTAAAGCAATTGTTGCTCCACCAGGATTTGATGAAAATTTTAGAAAAGATAAAAAAGAGCGGACAGAAAACTTTAGTAACTGTCCATCACAATGTAAAACAAATTCATCGTGTTTTGGAGAGGGTAAAGACAGACACTGAACACAGATGGTGGGACACACTTTTTAGATAGTCCCCTACTGCCACCAGTGTTTTGAATAAATTGTGTCACCCTATCATTGTTTTTTTGATTTTAGTTTTGATTGGCTTTGTTTTATTGGCAGTTTTATTTTTTATGAATTGGAAAATGATGAAACAAATAAGACGATTGACTTCAGTCATGAATGCACACAATTTAGTTTATGTACCCCCTCCTATAGATGTACTTAGAGAAGTTGACACAAGACATACCCGTATGTAAGCCATAACCACAATTATAAAGTAAATCTTAGTTAAAATAAGAGATTTTGATTTTGATTAGTATTCTGATTTTGTTTTAACCTGTTAAAATTTTGTTTTTAATTGTTAGAATTTGATATTATTTGTTTTAATTATTTGTTTTAATTTAGTTTAAAATTGATTTTTTTTTTAAATTTAATTTTGATGTTATTTGTTTTATTTGTTTTAACTTAGTTTTTGATTTAATTTTAATGAACTAATATAATTATTATAGTATCGATTTTAATCAATTTAATTAATATGTTGTTTGTTTATATTAATTGAGTTTAAATTGTGAGAATTTTAAATTAATACAATTGTTATAATTGTGATGATATTTGTTTTAATTAATAGAGTTTGAAATTTTGTTTTAAATTGTGAAAATTTTGAATTAATATAATTGTTATAATTATGAGATTAGTTGATATTGAATGATTAGTGCCCACCTTTTTGTTTCTTTTTCCTGCTATTTTTTTTTTTTCCCTACTGTCCTGTCTTCTACTTTTCCTGGGATATATTACCAATGAGAGATGATAGAGTCCTGAAGACATCACATCAACATTATGAATCCTGCCGCCAGACGTCAATCATGAGCCACGGGGTGGTGTGAGAGTCGGCCCGAAGACCCTCAATTTTGTCTCACGTTTTTCGTCGTGGAGACTTTGGGGGGACGAGAGGGAAACCAAGAGCTGATGTAACTGCTACCAGAATTGCCATTCCTGCCCAGGTGTGTTTGCTTGGGAACAGAGTTCCCGGACATACATCCTGCTGAAACAATGGTAGTCGCAGCACGCTACACTGCTCCTGCATTCTGTACCACCTGTGCCTGAGGTGTAGCAGGACAGCTTGCCCTGTTCTCCCCCTCCCTCGCATTGTGCATGGGCCTGGACTCCATCACGGGACTTCTCCCCCACTCTGGAGAACTATATATTCTGCCTCAGAAGAGACCCCTTTTGAGGACCTCCCCACGGAAAACGAAGATCTATCAGCTCCACGAGGGTTCTGCGAAGACAAATCTATTAGCGGCACGCTACGAGGATTTGCGAAGGCGGACCTATTGGATTGCTGCGAGGACTTCGTCTCTCTCTGTGGTAATTATATCCTATCTGTCCTATCTCTCTCTTCTCTTTTGCTTTTATCTATATAGTTCTCTCTCTCTCTCATTTCTCTCTCTTGTTATTGCATACCATTTTGGTGGGTACATTGAATAAAAGCATATCAGTTTTAGTGAGTATATTGATATTGAATAAAGCATACTGATTTTGGTTATACTGCATTCTCTTGGCCTCCTTTGTACTCTAAGAACTAAATACGAATTTAGTTCACTTTGAAGGGGTGGTAACAGCCAGGGCAGCCGTAGGTTTTCCATCCCATCTGTTCATATTTTCTCCGCAATCCTGCAGGAAGAACCACAGCTCAGCACGTGGAGTGTACCCTCTCTCCCTACCCGGGGAGCGTCTACGTTGGGTACCAGAACCTCTGATCTGTACTGCTGAGATTTGGAGAAGGTCCTCTCTAATCTCCTCCCTAAGTTTCTTATGGTTCTCATCTATCTTATCCTCCAGTTTCTGTAGGCGTGTCTCCACAGCCGCGATTCTGGCATGTGTTGGGCCATGCACAGCATCTGCATACGCTCGGAGCTTCTTTGCCATATCCAGCACAGTCTCCTCCATGTCCTCCCGCTTCATTACTGCTAAAGCAGAAGCATATTCAGATGGCCCAAGTCGTACAAGTTTTCTCCACATCACAGACGTACATGATACCAAGTCTGGGTTCCTAGTGTTTAGGTCATCTGCGAAGACCATCTCTGCCACTGCCATTTCTCTCAAACGTTGAATCCCCTGTTCTATAGTCTTCCATGGGGTTTGCTGCATATAGAGATCATCTGCACACAAATATCTTTCTGCCACACTTCCTAGGACCCGTACCCAGAGACTGCACGGACTGACCTCTCTCATAATCTCTTGGTCGATGACTGGATCATGTGACAGGGATCCCAGATGTCTCGCTTCAGTGCCGCCTAGAATTGTAGCCTCGCTTGCAGCATCCCAAAGACGGACTAACCAACTAATTATAGATTCATCAGGTTGTCGCCGATAGTCCTTTCTTAGGCCCCAAAGGTCCTTCAGGGAAAAGGCATCAATATTGGCCTCTGATCCTGTGCTAGAAGCTTTGGCTTCTGATTTTGGTGAAGGTCCTTCCCTTGGGTCATCATTGTCCACTGGTCGATCAGTTTTGTGGGTGTGTTTCTTTGCTGGAGCAACTGCCAGGGGCTTAGGCTTACTGTCTGGTTTAGCTGCTGATTCAGGCTCAGGTTCCAGTGTAGCTGCTGACTTCATAACTTGGGTGTTGGCTGCAGCCTGAGTGACTGGGGTGGCTGTTGATTTGTATTCCTTCCCCTCTGCCTCTGTCTGCTGCCCTACAGTACCTAGCAGCGTGCGATAAGCATATGCCAGGGCCCAGCTTACTGCAACAATCTTTTCCCCCTTAGAGCCATCCAGGTATCTCTCTTTCAGGTATTTCTCCAGCTCCACTGGATTCTGAATTTGTTCCTGTGGAAAATCCCAAACTACAGGGTCAGAGAATTCCCTGAGGAGTTGGCCCATATTCTCCCATTCTCCACACCACTCAGGATTTCCTCTGCCTGGGTCAGGAGTTTCATCAGCCCCTCTAGAAATCTTAGCCCATATTCTAGAGAAGCTGCAGACTGTATAGAGGAGGCTTACCAGATTAAATACCAGAAAGATGGTCTCTTTAACACTCAGGGGAAACTGAACATTCTCCCACCATATTTCAACCGATTCGGAGGAGAAGAAGGAAACAAAAGACTGCAATGCTTCATCCTCTACTCCTCCTCCCACAAACAAGGTGAATAACCACAACCATGACCCATACATGCCAGGAAAAGATCTCAGCACCTTTATAAACTTCCTACAAGTCATTATCATTAAACCAAGACCAATAGCTACTCTAATCCGTGTCCCTCTGCTGTAAAAACTGCGTGTTAGTGAAAATACTGGGGCTATCTCCGGATATGCAAATAAACCTAAGGACCACAAAGGTATTAAGACTTCAAAGAAGCCTAAGGGTCCAAAACACATCAGGACGCCCACCCCGAGGGACATGAATTCAAGTAGCATAGTCACCAAATGCAAAATACCAATCAGTACAGGGTTTTTTCCACTCTCTCTCGAGCCCCGCGTCTGGGCGCCAAGAAGTCTGTGCTGGTTTCAAACAGATTTGGGAGAAACCCTCCCACGGGGTCCCCCTCCCCTCCCCCAACTGGTTTGGGAAGAAAGACTTCCTGAGAGAGAAGTGGAAAAGACCTGTTTATTACACAGGCAAAACACTCCCCAGCACAATACCCGATGACAAAAGCCTCGGCCGCTTACGGAGGGTTAACAAACTTGGAAAAGAGCAAGTGTCCTCTTGCAGATGTTACTGCTGCCCATCTCCACTGGTGCTGGGAGGAAAGGGAGTTGTCATGCAGGGCTGGTCTTGATGGGGGTGGGTCCCCTGTGGAAGCCCCCGGCGCTTTCCCCGGTCCCCAGTCCGGAGAGATCGGTACAGTTCCGAGGAGAGGGAGAAAAAGGAGGAAAAAGGAAAAAAAAAAAACTTCTAGCTATTCTATAGATCTAACTGTGCTAGCTCTAAGTTACTACTAACTACTGCTCTCCCGGAGAAAAAACAGCTTCTTTTGTCTTGCGAATTCCTCCCCCGCTTCGTCTCAAGGTCCGTCCGAGGAGCAGAGCTTTCCTGGGGAAAAACAAACTGCACCTTCCCCCCCCTGCCCCTTTACACCCATGTGCTGGTTTGCAAGCAAAACCAGTGAAAGACTCCAAGTCAGAAACACAATTTAATAAGAGGAAAAGAAAAGAAATAAAAGAAATAAAATAAAAGTAATAGTACAAAAAACCCACTGACAGTCAGAATGCAACCTGACACCCTGTTAGGGTGGTAGTGGCAGTCCAGATGAGATGGTCTTGTCAAAGCAGTGATTCCTGCAGAGACGTCTGGTAGCTCTTGTCTCCTCTGGGAGTCCAGTGGGTAAAAGCGGCCTGTGCTGTCCCAAACCCTGGATTATATGCAGGTGGGAATGCTTGGCTCCTCCCCCTGGGCGGAGCATCTCACAATGGGGATGATCTCATTCTATGAGTCATGCAGTGGGTCCTTGATGGCCCATTAAACAGAGATAACTCCCGGAGGGAGTTATCTATGAGTCATGTGGCAAGGCATTGTTAGGCTCGTTAACAGAAGATAAGGAAAACACTGCCCCACCTTGGCTCCAACGGCTCATGGGGATAGAATACATACCTTGGGCACAATTTTACATTGTAACCTAGGACAACCCAACAGACGATTGAGGGATAAACACATCACCCTAGGACACAAGGGACTCTCTGAAACAGTCATGAAGAGGCCAAAGTCTGCCCTATGGAATTCCAAGGTAGAGGTTTTTTTGACCCCCTTCCTTACTTAACTGAGAATTGAAAACTATAATTTTCTGGTTGCTGTGCTCAAGATGAGCTCCAACCATCACATCTCCCACCAGCCCTTCTCTGTAAACAACAGGTCTAGTGGGGCCCACCCCTGGTAGGCTAACTCACCAGCTGTGTCAGGAAGTTCTCTTCCAGACACTCCAGGAACATCCTAGACTGTCTCCTTTCTGCTGTGTTGAGTTCCCAGCAGACATCTGGTGAGTTAAAGTCTCCCACAAGAACAAGAGCTGGTGGTTGTGAAATGTAAGCCAGACACTTATAAAATACTTCATCTGCTTCTTCATCCTGGTTGGGTGGTCTGTAACATACTCACACCAGGGTATCTGCCTTGTTAGCACCACTCAGAAAAGGATATTGAAGTGCTAGAGGGTGAAAATTGGTGAAGGGTCTAGAAAAGATGTCTTTTGAGGAGTGGTTGAGGGAAGGGGGGTTGTTTAGTCTGGAGAAAAGATATTAGAAAAAGAATTTTCACTGAAAGAGTGGTAAGGCATTGGAATAAGTTGCCCAGGGAAGTGGTCTCTGGAAGTGTTCAAGAAGCATCTGGATGTGACACTGATACCTTAGATTTTAGCTTTCATATTTTCAGATTCTGTGCTGCCTAGGGATGTAGTTCTGAGCCTCATATTAAGTGCCAGTAAGCTCTCTTCACAGAGCAGATAGACAAAACAAATCCCTTCTCCTGCTGAGGACCAAGGACAACTTTCAGCCCAAAAGCATAAACAACAGTGAACTGAGGCGAGGAACAAGAAGGATGGGACCTCACAACCTGAAGCTGTAATTGGACAATTAAACCCCAATATGCAAATGGACCCAAACTTATAAAAATGTAAAATCTCGTGACCGGTCAGCCATTTTATGACCATTCTCAGCCCACCCTGGGCACAGCCTTGTTCAGGCACCTGTAATGCCCGGGGTGGATCCTGGAAACCTTTTAATAAATACCAACTTTATTCTCTAGCTCTGTCTAGCCTCTGTTTCAGGTCAGCCTTCCCAAGGCATCAACACTTGCGGATATAGTTTAGGGGTGATTATGATGGTATTTGGTTGACAGTTGGACAAAATGATCTTAAAGGTCTCTTTCAGCTTTGATGATTCCATGATTCTGTGATTGTGTGAAAAAGATTTATTCTCAACTTTCCATCAGCAGGTTATGTCCAGCCATTTCCTGGAAGGCTTCAGTATGTGTAGTGGTTGCTCTGTAAGAGAAACACCATAATAAGAAATGTCCCCTCCCATCCTCCCATCCTTCTTTCTCTTAGAGTTTACTGCCAAGCATGATTTCATATGGTATGGAATATATCTTTGGTCAGCTTGGGTCAGCTGTCCTGGCTATGTCCCATCCCAGCATCTTGCCCACTCCCAGCCTACTGGTCTTTGGGTTCTGTGTAGAGGGGTATTAGGGAGACAGTCTTGATGCTGTACCAGCATTTCTCAGCAGTGGCCAAAATACAGATGTGTAACCAACACCTTTCTACCTACCAATGCGAAGCACAGGACTGGGAGGGCTGCTATGGGGAAAGTTAATTCCATCTCAGCCAAACCCAGTACAGGTAGTTCCTCCAAGTCAAAAGAAACTGTTCTCATTGCTCTAAGTTTGTGGAAAATGTAGCTGACAGAGCATTCCCAATAAGGCGTATTACACACCAAAGACTCCAGACTGTTCAGGTCTCACTGAATATCAGCCCTGTCCTTAAGAGCATCATCTAAAAACTTGACAAGAATGCACTCTGTTTCCACCTCCAGATCATTAACAAAGATGTTCAACAGAACAGTTTTCAGGACAGATTTCTTCAGTACTCCTCTTGCCACTGGCCTCCAGGTAGAATATGACCCACGAACTACTGTTCCTTGAGCTCGATCATCCAACTAAATTTTCATCAATCTAGTTGCCCTCCCTTCCCCCCAATCCAGACCATAACATACTAACTTGAATATAAGAACAGGGTAGGAGACAGTGTCAAAAACATTGATAAAGTTGAAGTAAATATGTACAACCATAACTAGTTTAATCAAAGTAGGCAATAAGGTCAGTCAGGCATGATTTATCTTTGATAAATCCATGATGACTGTTTCCAGTAGCCTTCTCCTCCATGTTCCCAGAACTGTTTTCCAAGACGACTTGCTCTATGATTTTCTCAGGTGAGAAAACCTGCTTACCTATCTGAGAAAAGACCTCACTCAATGACCCAACAAGTCTGTATTGAGCTGATTGATCTGAGTCTGGGACACTGCAGGTGATGGTACAGTTTTGGATAGTACTGAAATGAGGCACTTGGGATCTTTGTCGCGTGACGTGGGTATGGACCAGGGGACCTCAAGGAAGCCAGAACCTGAGACAGAGATTTGAGAATTTTAGAGGATCCTTTATAGTGGGCCTCTGTATGTTAGAATATATTTCAAATAGTGCTTTAGAACATATATTAAATTGCATTTTAGAAGGCATTTAGTGGATACCGAACGCTGTTTCTGTTAACCTTTTGTATATTTTAAAGCATCTGGGGCTCCTCGGTGATAATAAAAGAAAAATGTAAACACCCCAGGACAACAAGGCTAAAAATGCAGATAAAGAGAGAACCCAGACTCTTAGCCAGCATAAACTGAGTATCCCCTTGAAAAGATGTCAAAGAGAGCCAGAAGCCATGCAGAAGAGATAAAGGTAAAGAGTTCATTGAAGAAGACTCCATTTCCTTAATCCCCCGGGACCCCCAGAAGACCACCACAGCAAACTGAGCATGCCCAGATGGGCGTGGAGTTAATTACCATACGAGGCAAGGATGGGCGGGGCCAGGGAATGAATATGTATGAGGCAGATTGTGCAATGTTATGCATATGTAAGACCCTGGGGAATAATAAGGGGAAAGACCGTCAGGTGGGCATGCATGTCTTTGGTGAAGTTATTCCCCACGTATCTCGGCCGATTAAATACATACCGCTCTAACAACTATTATTAGTTGTGGAGTTTTATTTCCACCCATGTTTCAGAACCCTTCAGCCTCTGGACATGACTCTTAGCAAGTGTGAAGGAGATATACCTTTGATAGGACTGCAACTGCAGCAGGGACCTTAGATGACCATGGAGAAAGGAATCCAATGCTTGTGGGAAGTGGCTGCGATAGAGATCCTTTTCTTAAATGACAACCACACCACTAAGAGTCCAGACCTGGTAAAATGTACAGCACTGTGTGGGTATATGTAGAGGAATTTCTTAGAGAGCAGGGGCATGATTTGTTATGAGACGTAGCCTGAGCTATCCTAAACTAGGCCTCAGATTTGGGCCTAAATTGGGCCTCAGATTTAGGCCTTGTTAGTAGTGAGCAAGCTTGTGGCGCAGTTAGAAATTATATTAAGGTGTGCTTGGATTTAATTAATGTAGTTTTAGTAATTTTACCGTGGTGACCTTAAAGTTAAGATTGCTTACATTCCTTTTTAATCTAGTACCAATTAGAAAACACCTGTTCACATAAACTATCTGAGACTGTATATAAACCACCATTTTGAAGCAATAAAGGGAGAACATATGATATAGCCAAATTGGTTGGACCTGTGTTGCTCTGTCAGCCTCCCATGGAAATACCCTGGTAATAAATGGCGCCCGAACAGGGACCTTGATAGTTGTTAATGCTTAAATGCTGACTTGTTTAAATACGATCGAACAGGGACATTGTTTCGCTTTACTGCAGTTGCTTAAATGCGAAGATTGCACGTGCAGAGTGTTAATGCTTAAATGCTGACTTGTTTAAATACGATTTTTTGTTTAAATACGTTTTTGATTTCGCTTTACTGCGGTGAAACCTTGAAGAACGAGAGTTCAGTTTAAATACGTTTTTGATTTCGCTTTACTGCGGTGAAACCTTGAAGAACGAGAGTTCAGTTTAAATACGTTTTTGATTTCGCTTTTATGCGGTGAAACTTTGAAGAACGAGAGTTCAGAAGTCTCTGAGCTTGTCTCCAAACCTGCCGGAGTTCCGGAGCCAAGCGGCCCCCCCTGGACCGGTGGTGAGCAGGATTTGCGGGGATGAATTGACTCGGAGCTGGGAGGCTGAAGGCGTGATTCGCTCCGTTTTGCCCAGGGTGAGACAGCAGCACGCCGTGGAAGGTGAAGGTAAGCGGCCCGCGGGAAGAGAGAAAGGAAAAAAGAAAAAATGGATAATGAAATGCTTGCGGCCAGCCGCCTTCTCATTAGTATGCTCTCAAAGAGAGGTGAAAAACTTAAAGTGAAGTAGAACAGTTGGCCCTGTGGGCCAGGAAGAAAGGGAAATTAAGCAATTCTTCACTCGTTTTTTGTGAAGCCGAGTGGAGAGAAATTGGCAATTTGTTGTGGAAAGCCGCGATTGCTGGAGGACGAGAGGGAAAAATAGCTCAAGAACTTGGTGCTGTCTGGCAAAAAATTCTAACTACTTTAGAGACTTTAGTTGCCGAGCGAAAGGCAGCCCAAGCTGCGATCCAAGCTATGGAAATTGGTACGCCGGCAGAATTAACAAATACGCAAAAATCCTCTAAAGTAGCGAGATTTTTTGGTATCAATTCAGCCCACCCAGTGAAGGGGAACGCAGCGCCCGTTTATTCTAACCTGCAAGATATTATAAGGTCTGCTGAAAACCGCGTGGTCAATGCGCAGGAAAAGTCTTTGTCTCTGTCTGGAGAAAATGGAGGAGAACGGGAAGCGCAGCAGCCGCCAGAGTCTGGGGGCGTGGTGAAAGACGAGACAGCAGGCGGGACCGAGGGCGGAGTGGGGCCGGCTCAGGAGACGACACAGGGGGGTGGTGACAAGGGCGGTGACAAGGGCGGTGACGAAACCAAAAACCCGCAGCCCACCCCCTCACCGGAAGACAAGGCGGTGACGCAGGCGCAGGGAGTTCACGTGACCAAAACAAACATGGCGGCGCCCATGCCCACTTCCGTCGCGGAGTCCTCAGCCACCGTCGTGGATCCCGGGGCCACGGCGCGACTTGCTAAAAAGACACATCGACCCGCGGCAGCCCAGTGCCCCCTGCCCCCTGATTCTGACTCGGATTCCGACTCAGACCAGGACAGTTCCAGCCCCGATTTTCGCAGCCCATCACGGCGAAAGAAAGAAAGAACCACAGCACGCGCGTGGGCTGCGACACACAGTTGAGAGGCTCGCAAAACTATCTACCCGACCGAGTTCTAAGGAAGATCGCATGGCATTGTCAGTCACCCAGCCAAATCCGATTGCAAACAGGTGGTCCAAAATAGTAAAAGATGCCATGAAGGATGGCAACTTTGATATAGCAAGTTCCCTTGCTTGCCCAGTGATTATAGAAAATGCCCAAGCTCGATGGGAGCCTCACGAATGGAAGGTGTTAAGCCAAGCAAAGCAAACAGTTAACACCTATGGAATTAGATCAGAAGCAGACTTAAATTGGTTGTTTTCACAGCTAAAAAGCCATGGACTGATTGTAGCACCAGAAAAGATACAGCGATCAGCTCCTTGGAAATACTTAGGCTGGCTGATCACAGACGCACAAATTCGGCCACAGAAAATCACCTTGCATGCCAACATTTCCACCTTGTATGATGCCCAGAGACTCTTTGGAGACCTGCAATGGGTTCGCACCATTGTAGGAATCACCAATGATGATTTACAACCCCTTGCACCATGGCTTCGAGGCAGTGATGCAAACAGTCCCCGAGAGTGCACCCCTGAGCAACAAGAAGCCTTAACTCGAGTATCAGAAAAACTGCGACGTGGTTGGAGCGCTCGTCGTATACTACATCTCCCACTGTCACTTTTTCTTTCTAACGCTGATGCCTGTCCACTTGCCATTGTTCTTCAATGGAAAAAGAAAAAGGGGGAACACCGATCTAAGCCTGGCTCAACAGCAATCCTGTTGGAGTGGGTGTTTTTACCTGTGCAACCAAAGACTCGTGTCATGACCAGAACAGATGCTCTTGCTGCGTTGATAAGAAAAGGCAGAGACAGAATTGTAGAGATAGATGGGCAGGAGCCAGCAGACATCAGTATTCCTGTGAAAAATGAAGATTTAGAATGGCAGCTAAGACAATCTGTCGCTTTGCAAGAAGCACTGTTAGGGTTCACAGGTATGATCCACAACCGACAACCAAAAGGCCTGATGTGGAAGTTGTTTCGGAGTCATCAGTGGCTGGAAAGACCATTGTGTTCCTTGAAACCAGTTGATGGGAGAACTGTCTTTACTGATGCCAGTCGCAAAACAAAGAAGGCTGTGTGTGTTTGGCAACAGCAAGGAGAATGGAAGCAACACATAATCAAGAATGAACCAGGAGACAGTCTTCAAACCCTTGAACTGAGAGCAGTGTGTTGGGCGTTCCAGACTTGGGACAAAGAACCACTCAATGTTGTTTCAGATTCTCTATATGTAGTTGGAATTGTGCAGAAGATTGAAGATGCACTCATCAGGTCAACTCAAAATCAGCGCCTTGGAGAATTGTTCCTGTTCTTGCGAAGCGTGCTGAGGCAGCGTCAGCACGTCTTCTGTGTCATGCACATTCGGAGCCATCTATGCAACAGTGGTTTAGGAGAAGGCAACGCGCGGGCAGATGCTGCCGTCAGCTGCCTTGTCCATGTCCCTCCACAGAATGAGTTTGAGAAGGCTCGCAACAGTCATGACACTTTCCACCAAAATGCTAGGGCCCTGCACCGACAATTTCAGATCTCCCTGAATGATGCCCAAGGGATTGTACGTGCCTGCCCTCAGTGTAGTCATCATGGGCCAGGCCTTGGCTTAGGCACAAACCCAAGAGGGTTGAAAGCTTTAGAATTATGGCAGATGGATGTAACCCATGTTCCAGAGTTTGGGAGATTGAAATATGTCCATGTCACGATAGATACCTATTCTAAATTTATCTGGGCCACAGCACAACCAGGGGAAAAGGCTTTGCATGTTGAGAGACACCTATCTGTCTGCTTTGCTGTGATGGGTGTGCCTGTAGAGATCAAAACCGACAATGGTCCGGCCTATGCCGGTCAGCAAATTGCCAGATTTATGCAGACATGGGGGGTGAAGCATACCACCGGAATCCCCCATTCCCCCACAGGCCAAGCCATTGTAGAAAGGGCCAATCGTACCTTAAAAGAATACCTAGCAAAGCAGAAGCAGGATGGTGAGGTTGATGTAGCTAGTCGATTGTCTAAGGTATTGTTCACTCTAAACTTTTTATGTTTAGCAGAAGGAAGAGAAGAACCTGCAGTCATGATACACCACTATACAGTGAAAGAGGGAAGACCACAGGCAATCCCAGGACTTTATGTCTATCATAAGAACATGCAGACGGGTAAATGGGAGGGACCCAGTCCTGTTTTATTTAATGGTCATGGATACATGTGTGTTTCCACAGGAAAATCAAGATCTGTCTGGGTGCCGAGTCGATTCACTCGTGCGTGTCCTCAATCAGAGATACCAGCTAACGGTGATAACAACAGTGCCGACGGCGACTTACCTGGAGAGCCTTGTGACAACCCTCAGACTGCTGAAAACTAACTTTGTTAAGAGCAGAGAAATAATTATATAACTACAGTTGTTAAGTTTAATTGTTAAGTTTAGTAGTTAAGTTGAGTTTAAAGTTAAGTTTAGTGTTAAGTTGTTTTTTAGTTAATTAGAGGGTTTTTTTTTTTTTGTAATTGTTATATATAGAATTAGAAAGGACAACCAGAGAAGATAAACAGAATGTTAGGATTTCAAGTGATCATTATAATTAACATCATTGTTTCAACAAGAGGGGTGTCAGAATTGCTTAACATTGGCTCAAGACAAAATATGTGGGTCACCTGGGCCAATCAAACTGGGCAAGACTCATTTTGTCTGTCCTTGACCACGCCATCTAATCCTTTTCGTACTTGCCTGATCGGAGTCCCAGTGAATTCCACGTCAGATTTTAAAGCTCTGACTCAAGCCAAAATTAATCCAAAAAGTGCTCTGGGAGCCCAAGCTGTTGCTATCGCACAAAATCTTAGAATCACCGGTACTGGACCTCAAGAACTTGACCTCATGGGTTCTGTGCCAGGCAATTATTGTTTGGTTTTTGGTCGTTTTTTTTTAAATTCAAGTTTACTAATTATAAAAGAAGAATGGTCCAGAGGTAGCGACACTTGGGTGTCTCCAAAATCCCCATTGTATTACAATAATTCTGAATATTGCAACAATTGCACTGCATCTATAACACCGTCAAAAGGTGTTGTAGAAAGACTGCCACCAGGAATCTTTCTCATTTGTGGAGACAGAGCCTGGTCTGCAATACCTCGAGGAGCTGTAGGTGCCCATGCTATTTTGGCAAACTGACAATATTTGCTCCTAGCATTCATCAGGTTCTTGGATTGCCCCACAAAAACCGACGAGTCAAGCGCAGTGTCATTCAACTAAATAGTGATTGCATTGATAAAGTAGTTTTATGGAGCCGTGCAGCTGTCATATCAGCATCATTTTTTGCCCCAGGAGTTGCGTCAGCACATGCTCTCACGCAACTGAAAACCTTAGCCTGTTGGGCAGGAAAGCAAATAAATATAACATCTAACCTGTTAAGTGAACTCGCTGCAGATGTTAGCGACATCCGCAATGCAGTTCTCCAAAACAGAGCTGCCATTGACTTTCTCCTTCTCTCCCAGGGGCATGGATGTGACGAGTTCGCCGGCATGTGTTGTATGAACTTATCAGACCATTCTCAATCAATTTACAAACAGCTGTCACAGCTAAAAGATAACATGAAAAAGCTTGTAGTTGTTGGCACTCCGTTTGACAATTGGCTTAGTTCATGGGGTTTTACTGGATGGATTAAAGATTTAGTTCATTTTGGTATTATAATTTTTATTGTTATTGTAGTTATTTTAGTTATTGTGCCTTGTTTATTGCAGTGTATGCAAAAATTAATTAACCGTTCTTTTAACTCAATTTGGGTAATCCAAAAAGAAAAAGGGGGAATTGTAGAGGAATTTCTTAGAGAGCAGGGGCATGATTTGTTATGGGACGTAGCCTGAGCTATCCTAAACTAGGCCTCAGATTTGGGCCTGAATTGGGCCTCAGATTTAGGCCTTGTTAGTAGTGAGCAAGCTTGTGGTGCAGTTAGAAATTATATTAAGGTGTGCTTGGATTTAATTAATGTAGTTTTAGTAATTTTACCGTGGTGACCTTAAAGTTAAGATTGCTTACATTCTTTTTAATCTAGTACCAATTAGAAAACACCTGTTCACATAAACTATCTGAGACTGTATATAAACCACCATTTTGAAGCAATAAAGGGAGAACATATGATATAGCCAAATTGGTTGGACCTGTGTTGCTCTGTCAGCCTCCCATGGAAATACCCTGGTAATAGGTATACAGCTAGAGAGCCGAGCTGGTAGTACTGTTCAGCTCATGACAGGAGTGAATTCGCTAGACCTTAAACCTTGGCAAAGGGAAGCGGGATTTTGAGAAAGGAATGCAGAAGATAATGGTGTACCTGGTACAGAACATGCTTTGCTAGCAGATTCTAGGTATACCTGTGTTAGTTAGTACGAGGCATGAATTAAGCAATATTACTTGTTATATAATGAAAGAGTATATAAACCAGCTAGGCGGATCAATAAAACGACTTCATATGAGCAATCAATGGAGTCCAGGTCTCTTTGTCAATCACCGTCAGCACTGATGTGGCTCAAACTTGTTTGACTCAGGACCCAAGCATATGCCCAACTCCTAGCATCACTGCAATGGAATGAGGAAAATAAGACAGTGGGTTCTATGACAAGAAGTCTCGAGGCATATGAAGATACTCTACACTCCCCAACACAAGCCCAGATTTTGGCTGTGGAAACAGACTTGACCAAGCTGTCTTGGCTCGAAAGACAGATGTCTGCTTGATACTCGGAAAGACTCTACAACTCAAAGACAAAGTGAATTATAAAGTAGGTATGTAGTTTATTCAGTGCCGGGCGCATGGGGGATAGCTCCTCCAAAAGGCATGCATGCCCACTCGCTCCCCACGTTCTCTTTTGTCCTCTAAAATGTTACATATGCATTAAGTTTTGCAATACATCTATGCATATTCATTTCCTAGGGTGACTTTATGTTGCTTGTATCCCCAATTGCCCTAAACCAAGACATATACATTTATTGGTGCCCAACGTGGGGCACAAGAATACGCTTCTGCTTTGGCAATAATGAAACAAGATGGCACGGAGGAGACCGTGCTTGATATGGCAAAGAAGCTCCAAGCATATGCAGATGCCATACATGGTCGAACACATGCAAGAATTGCAGCTCTGGAAACACATACAGAGAAATTAGAAGATAAGATAGAGGAGAATCACAAGAAACTCAGAGAGGAGATTAGAGAGGAAATTCTCCAAATCTCTGCAGTACATATCAGAGGTTCTGGCACCAAACACAGACGTTCCCCAGATAGAGAAAGAAGGTACACCCCACGAGCTGAGCTGTGGAAAATCCTGTGTGATTCTGGAGAAAACATGAGGAGATGGGATGGAAAACCTACTCATGCTCTGGCACAATGGGTGTGTGAATTGTTGAAAGGCAAGACTCAGAGAGGAAGTTCCACCAAAAAGGAAGCAGCTCCACTTACCCAGGGAAAGAACGATAACCAGGCTTAGAGGGGCCCTGCCTCTAGCCAGGTAGAGGCTAGGGAAAACCGTGTTTTTTGGACTGTGTGGATTCGTTGGCCCAGCACATTAGAACCACAAAAATATGAGGCCTTGGTCAACACTGGTTTGCAGTGCACATGAATCCCATCAAGACATGTAGGAGCAGAATCTGTTTCTATTGCTGGCATGAAAGGGGGATCACAGGATTTTACTTTGGTGGAAGCTAATGTGAGCCTGACTGGAAATAAGTGGAAAAAACACCCTATTGTGACTGGACCAGAGTACCCATGCATTTTGGACATAGACTTCCTCCAAAATGGGTATTTCAAAGACCCAAAGGGATTCAGATGGACATTTGGGATAGCGGCTGTACAGACAGAGGGTGTTAAGCAATTGTCTTGGTTTGGGGAAAGCTAGAGCTTCCCTTGGAACCGTGAATGTAAATCCCCTTCCCTCCAAATTATTATAATTTTGCAATTAGGGGCTTTCAGGCAAAGATATGGGAATAGGAGTAACAGTTCTTTACTAGGAATATTAAAAAAAAACAAAAACAAACAAAAAAAAAAAAACCAGTACAAATGTAGTAGTACAAGCAAACAAGCAAGCAAGCAAACAAAAGTCCTGGTAAACCCTGACAGGGTCAGGGATAAGACCTGACACCCTGTTGGTTAGGGTGTTAGAAGCAGTCTAAATAAATCCTCCTGGAGTAACAGATGTGGTTCTGAGGAGTAGAGATGATCTTGAAGAAAGGGTCCAGCTGTGGCGAGATGGGTCCGGTGGTCCGGTCTTCCTCTGGGGTCCAGAGTGGAAAGGCCAGGTACCAGGCTGTTCCTGAGTCTCAGTTTTTATCTAGGTAGGAAGGGTTGGCTCCCCCCACACTGGGTGGAGTATCTCACAATGGGATGATGTAATGTGTTGTGTCATTGGTGAGTCTTAATGGCTCATTATCAGAAGATATCCCCCGGAGGATGTACGCATGGTGAAAGAGCTAAGAAATACTGCCCTACCTGCTTTTAACAGCTGACCCATTATCAGAAGGCATCCGCCCCCCTCCCCCCTGGAGTTACAAGAGAAAAAAAAAATCTTAACTGCTTTTAACAGATGAAATAGAATACACATTTTTTGGTTACCTAACTGAAGACAGCAATTGAACACCTTACCTGGATTATCAGAGAGCCCATCTGCAGTAGGACTCCTGAAGGGGGAAGAGCAACGAGTGCCTATTGCCACTTTGACAGTGCGCTGCTGGCAGTACAGAACAACATGAGATGCTGTGATTCCCATCCACAAGATGATTTGTGAGCTGGAGAACCAAGGGGTGGTCAGTAGAACACACTCACCCTTCAACAGCTCCATATGGCCTGTGCGCAAATCTGAAGGAGAATGGAGACTGACTATAGACTATCATGCCTTGAATGAGGTGACTCCACCGCTGAGCGCTGCCGTGCCAGACATGTTGGAGTTCCAGTATGAGCTGGAGTCCAAGGCAGCAAAATGGTATGCCACAATTGATATTGCCAATGCCGCCTTCTCCATTCGTCTGGCAGCAGAATGCAGGCCTCAATTCGCCTTCATGTGGAGGGGAGTGCAGTAGAGGAGAAGATCATCCAGATTCTCCTGAAAGTTGGTTTTGCTATGAAGAAGAGTAAAGTTAAGGGACCTGCATGAGAGATCCACTTCCTGGGAATAAAGTGGCAAGATGGACGGCTTCAGATTCCCACTGATGTCATCAACATGATCACAGCGATGTCTCCACCAACCAACAAGAAAGAAATACAAGCTTTCTTAGGTGCCACAGGCTTTTGAAGAATGCACATTCCTGAGTACAGTCAGATTGTGAGCCCTTGTAGCGGCGCGTTTTATACCTTTTTATTTATTGTTAATATTAATAAGTTCTGTAATGGTTTCTCCCAAGTTCTCCCCTGTATTTCTCCCCACTTGGTTTCCCTCTGCCTTTGTTCTTCACAGCCTGTCACTCTCTGGGAAGCCTATCCTCTCCTTCCAGAGTGTTCGGAGAGACTCAGTCCCAGATTGGAGCAGGCTGGGGAACCCCCACCCCTCGTTTCCCATTTGCTGTCTGTGTGACATCCATATTTCCCTTATTGGCTTTCCCTCTTGTGTCCACCCCCTTTTCCCAACCCGGTATAAGCTGTTGCCACGCCTTGGGCGGGGACACTCTAGAGAGAGGCTCAGAGAAGCGTGGCTCCCCTGCGAAGGGCAGGGGACAATAAAAACCATCTAGCCACAAAGTAGCCTCCTCGCTTCCTACCTTCGTCAAGCCTCACCGACATCTCTTGTGCAGCTCTGACCCACCGGGGGGGTGGCAGCCGGTCCGCCTGCTGCTGCCAACCGAGTTTGGAAGTATCCCGAGCCAGGGCTAGCCGGGAACAGCTGGAAGCCACTTCCAGCCGGGCTCGAGGGATATTTTCAGTTGGCGCTCCAAAACGTGGGGCAGAAGACTCCACGAGAAAGAGGCTGCGTGAGTTGTCTCCGCAGAAAGACGTCCGAGACCATCGCCGGAGCTGCGGTTCCACAGTCCCTGCCTGCGAAGGATTCATCCCCGCAGCGGAGAGGGACTGCAAGGCAACCACGCCTGCCGGCACCACCGGCAGGAGGAGAGAGTAGCCTTTCGTACCCAAAAAGGTTCTCTCCTGACGAAGGCCACCACCACTTGTCTTCTCCGAGCTTGCACCAGATGGAGGCAGAGAAAACTCAGCCTCGGGTAGAGGTAACGGAGTTTCATCGGTCCCGGGAGAAAAAAACCGAGGTTTGGTAAGTTCCGGCACTGCCCGATCCCTCGACAGGCAGTTACGCGGCGGCTGGTCGCGGCGGGCGGGCAGCGAAATCGGCAGAGCGGGCTTTCCCCTTCCCCCCACCACGCGGCGCGGGCAAACGCCTTTGTTCGCACACGTGGTCAGCAGCGGGCGAGCGGGGTCGGCGCGCGGGCAGCCCACGCGGTGTCCACGCGTTTGTTTCGCGCGCGCTTTCGCACCCGGCGCAGTTACGTCATCACAGGCGCGCGGCGCGGGCGGCCCCCCCCGCCCTCCCCCCTTTTCCCCCCGCCCTCCCCCCTTTCCCCCCCTCTTCCCCCCCTCCCGCGGCGCGGCCGCGCGGCTCTTGGCGCAGCCCAACGACGTCATTAAGCGGCGTCGGCGCGGCGCCCGGAGCAACCCCGCCTCTCCCCCCTTCCCCCCCGCGGCGCGCACGCGGCGCGCGAAACTTCGTTTTGCGCGCGGCTTGCTGCGGCGCAGCTACGTCACTCAGCGGCGCGGGCGGCTCCCGCGCACGTGACCACGGCCACGTGATCTCCGCGGCAGCGGCGGAGCGGCTCCCGCGCGGCGCCCGGCGCGACCCCGCCCCTCCCCCTTCCCCCGCGCGGCCCCGGCGCGGCTCCGTCCCTTTCACCCCCTTTCCCCCCCCCTCCCCGCGTGCTGCGGCGGCAGCGCACGTCCCGATCGTGCTCCCACCCACTGCCTCCGGGGCAGAAGTGGAGCACAGCGCCGGAAAAGCCCCCGAACCTCCGGAAAATTTTTCAAAGTCCCCGACCCTCCTAACCTCAAGGCTTTCAGCCTATTGGAAGGCTTCAATGAAGTTTAGAAACGCGTTTCGCCCTCGGAGTCTGCCTTATTATGCCCTCCAGGGTTCTTAGTCTGTGTGCAGCAGTCTTAGTTCTTTCAGTTTAATTTAAAATTTTTTATTTTTAGACGCGAGACCCCCGAAGCGTGGGCTCGGGACATTCTCTCGCTGTCGGCTTTTGTTGGGGAGTGTCTGCACTCCGAGGCGCAGGGAGCATTTGTCCCTGGTTTCGGGTTTTGAAGTTGCAGCTGTTGTTTTAAGTTGTAGATTTTGTTTTCAAGTGGTGTGTGAGTGTGTAGATTGAGCATGGGTACAAAGCTCTCTACACAACAAAAGGAAGTGTTTAATGTTATTGTTCTGAGTTTGAAGAGCTCCCAGTTTAAGTTTTCAAAAGGGAAGCTCGAAAGGTTTGTCCGATTCCTCTTCCTCCACTTTCCACATGTGTCCCCTGCTCAGGCAGCCAATGTTGAATTTTGGAACACGGTCTATTCAAAATGCTTCCAATTGAGCAGGAAGGGGGACAAGGATGGAGAAAAATATATAGTTTGGCCATTGCAGCTGCGTTCTGCTTTGAATCAGACTGGGAAAGTGGAGAAAAAGCTGAGCGGACGATCTGCCCCAGTTACCCCAGACCCCAGTCCCATTCCCTCTCTCCCCAGAAAGGGCATCCTCCGAGGAACAGCAGGGAGAACTCCCCCTGCTAGCCCTGGATCCTCGCAGGTGCTCTGCCCCTGCCTGACCAGTCATAGACAGACTAGCAGGCATGCTTGTGATTGCCCTGGCCAGGCAACTCAAGCCTCTTCCCCATCCCCTTCTACCCCAGTTGCTAAACCCCGAGTTAAGTTTTTGCTAAGAAACAAAGAGAGTGCATGGAATGGCAGTCGTAGCCGTGCATCTCGTTCCCCTTCTCCCTCTCCTTCCCCTAAGGCACAACATTGTGGCGACTGCATGGTTCAGCCATCCACGTGTTCAGTGTCCTCCTCCCCCACTTCTTCTTCCCACAATCCCTTTTTGTCCTGTCCACATTGCAACCCTTCCCTTCCCTTAACTCCTCCCACATCTCGGAGTTCCCGAGATCCACCTCATGTTTGTACTCCTCCCCGAACTCCTCCCCTCGCGCGCTCCACCCACAGTTCGGGTCTACCCCCTGAACCAACTCCTCCCCCAAGGGTGTCTCCATTGCAGGAGGACACACCCCCTCTAGAGCTGGAACCCCAAGGCCCAGGCCCAGGCGACCTTCCTTCCCTCGCTCCTGTGACTTATCACAGGTCGAGGGGTGGAAATGTCACTCAGCCTAACTGGCAGCCCCTTTCCCAAAATACCATCAGAGATCTATGCAAGGCTCACCGGGAGTATGGGAGAGAAAGCCCATACTTCCGAGGGTTGTTGAGAGCCAACTTAGCCGGAACAGTGACGGTCCCATCAGACCTTCGGCAGCTGTTTTCATGTCTGCTGAACTCAACAGAGTTCAAGCTCTGGGAGGCAGCATGGAAAGACCTGCTCAGGACTGCACTACCGAGCTTGTTGGAAGATCCATCAACTGCGACAGATGTGGCAGGGGAACCCATCACCCTCGACCTTCTGTCTGGGGAAGGCAAGTGGGCACAGGCTCTAGAGCAGGCCAACAATATCCCAGAAGGGATATTGAACAAGATCAGGGACAGCGCGGAAAAGGCATTTTTAAGGTTGCGGACGGGAGGCCCTTTGCCTCATTATGCTGACATCAGACAGGGACCGGCAGAGCCATTTGTAGATTTTGTTGAGCGCCTAACCAGGGCCATTGAGTTTCAGGTGCGGCAAGAGGCAGCTAGGGAGACAGTGCTGGAGGAGATGGCACAGAAAAATGCAAATGAGAAGTGCAAAGCAGCCATCCTCAGCTTGCCCCTCAAGCCTCCACCTACCATTGAAGATTTTCTACAGGTGTGCGAAGCCAAGGTCCCGATGATGACTTCTAGACCAGACCATGCACCAAGGCAGCAGCCCCACAGTACTCCGAGAGCTGCTGCTGCTGCTGAACCGCGACCAAACGTGCCAGTCAGAAAGCCATCATTCCGCAAAAACAACTGCTGTACCCTGTGTGGCCAGTTTGGCCATTGGCAGTCCTCCTGCCCAGCCAAAGCTGAATTTCATTTATTTTTACAAAACCGGGGAGGTGGGAAGGGGAACCAGGCAAGGGGCACACAGCTCCAACAACAAAAAAACTAAGTTACGAGCGCAAGGCCACCCTGCGTGAGGACCACAAAAGGGTGGCCAGGGTGAGGAGGGGGAAAAGAGGAGTTTCGAAAGATGTGCCAGGAAAGACTAATTCACTGGATTTGACAATTTCTATTCCTAAACAGGACACTCCAGGAGTTCCCTCCGGGAGCTCCCAGCCACCGGACAGAGACATTTTTAAGGATCTGGCAGACGCAACTTTAACTACCACCTCCAGGTATTGCTCCTTCAGGCTTCAGCTGAATGAGCCACTCCACCTCAGGGACACCGATTGGCATTTTGTCAGGGTTGACCCAGGTGAGCAGGGTACCTGGAAAGGGATCGGGGCAAAGTATGTCGTGATGGGAGACTGTAAGTACACTCCCAGGGAGATTGAAGTTGCTCCGGGGACATTCGAATCAGACCCCGAGCACTTCATTGTATGGCTGCACTGCACTCATCCTCCAGTCTTTCTGCCCAAGGGTCAAGTAGTAGCTCAAGTGATACCCGTTCCCAGCCTGGAGAAAGACGTCACACCGTCAGTGGGGAGGGTAAGAGCTATTACAGCTTCATCCAAGCCTTTGCAGGACTGTGTGTTGAGGGTGGGTGACGAGACCCATAACATCAGAGGTCTTTTGGACACAGGCGCGGACGTGACCATAGTCCCGATACGGGATTGGCCGTCACACTGGGCTTTGCAAGACATGGCTGGACACGTACAAGGTGTAGGAGGGTTGCAATTGGCTCGTCAGTCAAAGAGCGTTGTGGAAATTAAGGGGCCAAATGGGCAATCGGCAACTCTACGCCCATTTGTGATGGATTATCAGGAACCCTTGCTAGGAAGAGACCTGATGGCCCAGTGGGGGGTCACAATTGACATACCCGACCCCTCACAAAACTTTTGGGCAGCGGTCGCTGAAGAGCGTCCTACCCAAAAGCTCAATTGGAAAACTGACATTCCAGTTTGGGTAGAGCAGTGGCCGCTATCTAAACAAAAATTAAAAGCGCTCAACGAGCTCGTAGAGGAGCAGCTGAGAAAAGGCAACATTGTGGAGACCACCTCTCCGTGGAATTCCCCAGTGTTTGTCATTCAGAAATCGGATAAGACCAGGTGGCGGCTCCTCCATGACCTTCGCCAAATTAACAATGTCATTGAAGACATGGGGTCTCTCCAGCCTGGGATGCCTTCCCCAGCAATGCTCCCCCGAAATTGGAATTTGGCAGTGATTGACATCAAGGATTGTTTTTTTCAAATTCCCTTACACCCTGACGATGCTCCCCGCTTTGCGTTCTCGGTGCCTACCATCAACCGAGAAGCCCCAAGGAAGAGGTACCATTGGAAAGTTTTGCCGCAGGGCCTTAAGAACAGCCCAGCCATCTGCCAATGGTATGTCTCTTCCTTGCTGTCTCCTGTGCGTGCAGCCGCAGGTGAAGTGATCATCCATCATTACATGGATGACGTTTTAATCTGCGCTCCCAACGACGATCTTCTGTCACACGTGCTTGACCAGACGATTTCTGTGTTAGTTGCTGCAGGGTTCGAGTTACAGGAGTCCAAGATTCAACGGATGTCACCTTGGAAGTACCTTGGCCTCGAGATTGGCAAGCGGACCATTGTGCCGCAAAAATTGGCTATTAAAACCAAAATTAGGACGCTTGCAGATGCCCATCAACTGTGTGGGGCATTGACATGGGTAAGACCCTGGCTAGGTCTGACAACTCAAGACCTAGACCCGCTTTTCAACTTGTTGAAAGGTGGGGAGGAGCTGAGTTCTCCGAGGGAACTCACCCCAGAGGCACAGAAAGCGCTCGAAAAAGTCCAGGTAAGACTGTCCACCAGGCAGGCCAACAGGTGCGCACCTGACCTGCCATTCCAATTTATCATCCTAGGAAACCTGCCACATCTTCATGGTGTCATTTTTCAATGGGACAAGGAGGTCACCAAAATACATCGGAAGGACCGAGGCGGGAAGGATCCTCTTCTTATTATAGAGTGGGTCTTCCTCAGCCACCAGCGGTCCAAAAGGATGACCACGCCACAAGAACTGGCGGCTAATTTGATCCGGAAAGCCAGAACCCGCCTTAGGGAATTGGCTGGCTGTGACTTTGACTGCATACACATCCCAATTCGGACCAAAACGGGCCCAATTACAAAGGCAATGTTGGAACAACTATTGCGGGAAAATGAGGCTCTTCAAATAGCTCTGGATTCATACACTGGGCAAATTTCAATTCATCGGCCTGCCCACAAAATTTTCAATGAGGATGCTCAATTCACATTGGCTTTAGAGAGTGTTCAGAGCAAAAGGCCTTTAGAAGCACTGACAGTTTTTACGGATGCGTCCGGAAGGTCCCACAAGTCAGTTCTGACTTGGAAGGACCCTCAGACTCAGCAGTGGGAGAAAGATGTTACCAGGGTCGAGGGTTCCCCTCAAGTTGCTGAGTTGGCCGCAGTCGTCCGGGCTTTTGAAAGGTTCTCTGAACCATTCAATCTAATCACTGATTCGGCCTATGTAGCAGGTGTAGTATCCAGAGCAGAGCATGCAGTCCTGCAAGAAGTGTCCAACCCTGCCCTCTTTGAACTGCTCTCGAAGCTTGTTAAGCTGATCTCCCACCGAGAGCAACCCTTTTATGTGATGCACACAAGGTCACACACGGATTTGCCAGGGTTCATCGCTGAGGGGAACAGGAGGGCTGATGCTCTCGCTGCCCCTGTGGAGATGGCCCCATTGCCGAATCTTTTCGAGCAGGCAAAAATCAGCCATCAGTTGTTCCATCAGAATGCCCCAGGCCTTGTTCGCCGGTTCCGTCTCACCCGGGAACAGGCAAGGGCGATCGTGGCAACCTGTCCCACATGCCAGCGGCATGCGCTCCCAACCGTCAGTGCTGGGGCTAACCCCAGAGGGTTGAGCAGCTGCGAGGTGTGGCAGACAGACGTGACGCACGTGCCTCAGTTTGGTAGGCTGAAGTACGTCCACGTCTCGGTGGACACCTTTTCACGCGCAGTCTTTGCCTCTGCCCACACAGGGGAGAAATCCAGGGATGCTATCAAGCATCTCCTGCTGGCTTTCTCCTTCTTAGGCATCCCAAAGGTCCTCAAAACAGACAATGGGCCAGCGTACCGTTCCAAGGAATTCCGTGACTTCCTGCAGCAATGGGGTGTGGAACATAAAACTGGCATCCCCCACTCCCCGACTGGTCAAGCCGTGGTGGAGAGGACCCATCGAGACATCAAACGGGTCCTGGACCAACAACAACCGGTCCTGAAGGTCGAACCTCCACTGATCCGTCTTTCCAGGGCCTTGTACACCATCAATTTTTTAAACTGCTCCTTTGAGGTTTTGAACCCACCAATCGTGCGTCACTTTGGTGGGTGTGAGCAGCTGGCCCCGAAGGTGCGTCCGCAAGTCCTGATGCGAGACCCAGAGACTGGCGGAGTCGAGGGCCCACACGACTTAGTCACTTGGGGTCGTGGGTACGCTTGTGTGTCCACCCCCAGGGGACTGAGGTGGATTCCCTCGAAATGGGTGAAGCCATACCGTCCTGTAGTCTCTGGGGAGAAAAGACCCAAATACTCGCAGGTCTCGGTGGCTGCGTGGAGAAGGAAAAGGCACCGGTGGAACTCCTGGGACGAGTTTGTCCTCCCCTTACCCCCTTGCCCTGTTTCTAATTATGTTTTGGTTTCATATTCTATTTAGTTCAGATCCAGACCCACACAGAGCGATGGCCCCATCGACAGCAGCCATCCTTCTATCCTTGCTGCTGCTCGCCAGTCTTCAGTCTCCGATGGTGGCATGGGCAGTGCCAACACCCATGCCACAATCCACAAACTTGTCGGAGGCTTCAAGAACAAGCTGTCCTCAGACATCCGACTAGCTAGATGGACTTTTTGAGAATTGGGGGCTACCTGGGTGGGACTGGTCCATTATTCGTCCTGTCCTGATCGTTTTACTTATGATTTTGTGTATTCTCGGCGCGTTTAGTTGTATTCGTTATTTTGCTAAAAATTGAGTTCAAGCTGTCTCCCCCCTGCATGCAAGCCAAGTCGTCGTCGTCACAGCTCCACCAGAAGTGAAAGATCCTGAGCTGTGGCCACTGACCAGCTATTTACAGTTCAAGATACCATCTTTTATAAAAACAAAGGGGGAGATGTAGCGGCGCGTTTTATACCTTTTTATTTATTGTTAATATTAATAAGTTCTGTAATGGTTTCTCCCAAGTTCTCCCCTGTATTTCTCCCCACTTGGTTTCCCTCTGCCTTTGTTCTTCACAGCCTGTCACTCTCTGGGAAGCCTATCCTCTCCTTCCAGAGTGTTCGGAGAGACTCAGTCCCAGATTGGAGCAGGCTGGGGAACCCCCACCCCTCGTTTCCCATTTGCTGTCTGTGTGACATCCATATTTCCCTTATTGGCTTTCCCTCTTGTGTCCACCCCCTTTTCCCAACCCGGTATAAGCTGTTGCCACGCCTTGGGCGGGGACACTCTAGAGAGAGGCTCAGAGAAGCGTGGCTCCCCTGCGAAGGGCAGGGGACAATAAAAACCATCTAGCCACAAAGTAGCCTCCTCGCTTCCTACCTTCGTCAAGCCTCACCGACATCTCTCGTGCAGCTCTGACCCACCGGGGGGTGGCAGCCGGTCCGCCTGCTGCTGCCAACCGAGTTTGGAAGTATCCCGAGCCAGGGCTAGCCGGGAACAGCTGGAAGCCACTTCCAGCCGGGCTCGAGGGATATTTTCAAGCCCTCTTTACCTGGTCACCCGCAAGAAGAACACTTTACAGTGGGGCCATGAACAGCAACAAGCCTTTGCCCAGATCAAGCAGGAGATTGCTCATGCAGGGGCCCTTGGCCCAATCCGGATGGGACCAGATGTGAATGTGCTCTACTCTGCAGCCGGGAGCCATGGTCTGTCCTGGAGCCTTTAGCAGAAGATGCCTGGTGAGACTCGAGGCCAACCACTGGGATTCTGGAGTCGAATCTACAGAGGGTTTGAAGCCAACTACACTCCAACAGAGAAGGAAATTCAGCAGCCTATGAAGGAGTTCAAGCCGCCTCAGAGGTAATAGGCACTGAAAACAACTCCTCCTGGCATCCCGACAACCGGTGCTGGGGTGGATGTTCAAAGCAAAGGTTCCCTCTACCCACCATGCCACTAATGCCACATGGAGTAAGTGGATTTGATGGGATTCATGTGCACTGCAAACCAGTGTTGACCAAGGCCTCATATTTTTGTGGTTCTAATGTGCTGGGCCAACGAATCCACACAGTCCAAAAACACGGTTTTCCCTAGCCTCTACCTGGCTAGAGGCAGGGCCCCTCTAAGCCTGGTTATCGTTCTTTCCCTGGGTAAGTGGAGCTGCTTCCTTTTTGGTGGAACTTCCTCTCTGAGTCTTGCCTTTCAACAATTCACACACCCATTGTGCCAGAGCATGAGTAGGTTTTCCATCCCATCTCCTCATGTTTTCTCCAGAATCACACAGGATTTTCCACAGCTCAGCTCGTGGGGTGTACCTTCTTTCTCTATCTGGGGAACGTCTGTGTTTGGTGCCAGAACCTCTGATATGTACTGCAGAGATTTGGAGAATTTCCTCTCTAATCTCCTCTCTGAGTTTCTTGTGATTCTCCTCTATCTTATCTTCTAATTTCTCTGTATGTGTTTCCAGAGCTGCAATTCTTGCATGTGTTCGACCATGTATGGCATCTGCATATGCTTGGAGCTTCTTTGCCATATCAAGCACGGTCTCCTCCGTGCCATCTTGTTTCATTATTGCCAAAGCAGAAGCGTATTCTTGTGCCCCACGTTGGGCACCAATAAATGTATATGTCTTGGTTTAGGGCAATTGGGGATACAAGCAACATAAAGTCACCCTAGGAAATGAATATGCATAGATGTATTGCAAAACTTAATGCATATGTAACATTTTAGAGGACAAAAGAGAACGTGGGGAGCGAGTGGGCATGCATGCCTTTTGGAGGAGCTATCCCCCATGCGCCCGGCACTGAATAAACTACATACCTACTTTATAATTCACTTTGTCTTTGAGTTGTAGAGTCTTTCCGAGTATCAAGCAGACATCTGTCTTTCGAGCCAAGACAGCTTGGTCAAGTCTGTTTCCACAGCCAAAATCTGGGCTTGTGTTGGGGAGTGTAGAGTATCTTCATATGCCTCGAGACTTCTTGTCATAGAACCCACTGTCTTATTTTCCTCATTCCATTGCAGTGATGCTAGGAGTTGGGCATATGCTTGGGTCCTGAGTCAAACAAGTTTGAGCCACATCAGTGCTGACGGTGATTGACAAAGAGACCTGGACTCCATTGATTGCTCATATGAAGTCGTTTTATTGATCCGCCTAGCTGGTTTATATACTCTTTCATTATATAACAAGTAATATTGCTTAATTCATGCCTCGTACTAACTAACACAGGTATACCTAGAATCTGCTAGCAAAGCATGTTCTGTACCAGGTACACCATTATCTTCTGCATTCCTTTCTCAAAATCCCGCTTCCCTTTGCCAAGGTTTAAGGTCTAGCGAATTCACTCCTGTCATGAGCTGAACAGTACTACCAGCTCGGCTCTCTAGCTGTATACCTATTACCAGGGTATTTCCATGGGAGGCTGACAGAGCAACACAGGTCCAACCAATTTGGCTATATCATATGTTCTCCCTTTATTGCTTCAAAATGGTGGTTTATATACAGTCTCAGATAGTTTATGTGAACAGGTGTTTTCTAATTGGTACTAGATTAAAAAAGAATGTAAGCAATCTTAACTTTAAGGTCACCACGGTAAAATTACTAAAACTACATTAATTAAATCCAAGCACACCTTAACATAATTTCTAACTGCGCCACAAGCTTGCTCACTACTAACAAGGCCTAAATCTGAGGCCCAATTCAGGCCCAAATCTGAGGCCTAGTTTAGGATAGCTCAGGCTACGTCCCATAACAAATCATGCCCCTGCTCTCTAAGAAATTCCTCTACAATTCCCCCTTTTTCTTTTTGGATTACCCAAATTGAGTTAAAAGAACGGTTAATTAATTTTTGCATACACTGCAATAAACAAGGCACAATAACTAAAATAACTACAATAACAATAAAAATTATAATACCAAAATGAACTAAATCTTTAATCCATCCAGTAAAACCCCATGAACTAAGCCAATTGTCAAACGGAGTGCCAACAACTACAAGCTTTTTCATGTTATCTTTTAGCTGTGACAGCTGTTTGTAAATTGATTGAGAATGGTCTGATAAGTTCATACAACACATGCCGGCGAACTCGTCACATCCATGCCCCTGGGAGAGAAGGAGAAAGTCAATGGCAGCTCTGTTTTGGAGAACTGCATTGCGGATGTCGCTAACATCTGCAGCGAGTTCACTTAACAGGTTAGATGTTATATTTATTTGCTTTCCTGCCCAACAGGCTAAGGTTTTCAGTTGCGTGAGAGCATGTGCTGACGCAACTCCTGGGGCAAAAAATGATGCTGATATGACAGCTGCACGGCTCCATAAAACTACTTTATCAATGCAATCACTATTTAGTTGAATGACACTGCGCTTGACTCGTCGGTTTTTGTGGGGCAATCCAAGAACCTGATGAATGCTAGGAGCAAATATTGTCAGTTTGCCAAAATAGCATGGGCCACCTACAGCTCCTCGAGGTATTGCAGACCAGGCTCTGTCTCCACAAATGAGAAAGATTCCTGGTGGCAGTCTTTCTACAACACCTTTGACGGTGTTATAGATGCAGTGCAATTGTTGCAATATTCAGAATTATTGTAATACAATGGGGATTTTGGAGACACCCAAGTGTCGCTACCTCTGGACCATTCTTCTTTTATAATTAGTAAACTTGAATTTAAAAAAAAAACGACCAAAAACCAAACAATAATTGCCTGGCACAGAACCCATGAGGTCAAGTTCTTGAGGTCCAGTACCGGTGATTCTAAGATTTTGTGCGATAGCAACAGCTTGGGCTCCCAGAGCACTTTTTGGATTAATTTTGGCTTGAGTCAGAGCTTTAAAATCTGACGTGGAATTCACTGGGACTCCGATCAGGCAAGTACGAAAAGGATTAGATGGCGTGGTCAAGGACAGACAAAATGAGTCTTGCCCAGTTTGATTGGCCCAGGTGACCCCACATATTTTGTCTTGAGCCAATGTTAAGCAATTCTGACACCCCTCTTGTTGAAACAATGATGTTTA